>OY856188.1:52585095-53185095 GCA_963693315.1 Diogma glabrata
CCTGGTCAAATTAGTAAATTGCTTTATTTGTTTTTGATAAATGATCTTTCGTTGGTACAATTTAAAGTATCAGAACCTTTAGGTGGTTCAGACCATAATTTGATTTCCACTCATTTAAATTTACAAGTTCCTAAACAGTTTCAATGTAATCCTAGTCTTATTTGGGTTGCAGATGGGCAGGGGCTTAGAGATATATGTTTAATTCAATCATTTCCGCTTCTAATTTTTCAGAAATAATACACGTGGGTATGCGCAGGTTTAATCCGATAGATGGTTCTGAAGATTGATCTTTAGATTTCGTGTAAATGTGAAGAAGCAATAAAATTTAAAATAAATGCTCTTTAAAAAATCACCAGTACGCAGCTATTTCCAAAAATGTTGCTAACACGAATTCTACAAATTACAAACCCATATCAATCTTGTCGGTTGTTGCTAAAATGTTTAAGAAGTTCATTAATTTTAATATTATGAGCTTCTTAAGTCGTCAAAAATACTTAATGAAAGGCAATACGGTTTCCGTAAAGGAAGAGCGATGGGAAATTTACTTTTTTTGTCACACATATCTGGAATAGTCGGTTGAAAACCTTGGTGAGATTTGAAGGTACACAAATAAACTATAAACACAAATGTCTAACTTTAAAAAACAAACGAAACGAAACTCTCCCTCTCCCCCCCCCCCCCCCCCCCTTTGTGTGCGCCCCAGCAATATTCAAACTGTAATCGTTCTTTTATCATGGACTAGAGCGCCGCCGATACGAAAGGCGGTCGTATTACTTCTAATCTTCTGATGAAATCGGTTTTATAAACAAAACACGATCGTTCTTCCAAAAACGCCGTGGGTGCGTATTTTGATAAAATTCTATCGTACTATAAGGTGCGCGGCATCACCGCTTTTAGAAGAACGATTGTGTTTTGTTTATAAGATATTGTTGTCTGAGCAAGAGGAAACCAACTATTTCATTAGTAAAGGGTTCCTCGAGAGTTCATAGTGCAGTACTTAACTATCAAATTTCAATTGTTATTGGTCATGGGTAATTTATATAAACTTCTTCAAAGTAATTTATATAAACTTTATATAAACTTCGATAAATTCTTTTCGCTATATAGACTATAATTTTTTATTCATAAAATAGCAAAAATTATATGTTTGGTTATAATAAAATTTAAAACGTATCCTAAATGTCAATCTCTGTTCATTTTTTTATACAGTCGCAGGGGGGGGGGGGGGGGGGGGAGAAACTATTATTTTTTTGTGGTAGGTTTTTTTCTTATAGATTTAAAAGAAACTCGCAATAATTGTACAATTTTGAATCAAATGAAAAATTTACGCACATCTATGCACTGAAAAAAAAATTGAAGTTCATGACAACCTCATCTCGAAGTTGGCAGTTTATTATTCATGCAAAGAAAAATTATTTGCAAACAATTTCACTGTGATTAGGACAACTACACGATAACATTTTCCTAGCAACAGACTGAGGTTTATTTAAAATATAAAGTGTTATATCCAATATAACAGTAGTTGAATAAAGATAATAACTATTTCCTTCAAAAAAATTTTCTTTGGCCTTATATCATGAATTTTTAATTTTAAAGTTTAAGTATTTGAGATTAATGGAACTATATTTTATTTTCACATAAATATTTCGTGTGATTGTCCCAACTTCATCGATTTATAATTGTAGAGTTGTTGAAGCAATTTCGTAAATTGATTCGCCATATGTGACCGCACGGTGAGGTTGAGACAATTGCATTTCGATTGGAAATAGGACATGTTTTTTACAGTGTGGGAAGACATAACTCTTTCTCTCTGAGACAAATAAAGGAAAACAAACAAACAAAAAAACGAGTCGACATAAGAGGAGTCACGTAGAGATTGCAATCTCGTGGTATTTTATGAATCCCGGGACTACGCTACTCATAAATTTTAAATCCCGGGATTCCCAGGATCTAAAAAATCGTATAGAAAAACCGTCCTCTATTTTTTGATGCTGCGCGATCTGCTGTCGGCTACAAATTTACTCTCACAGCTACAAACAGTTACAAAGCAAAGATATAATAATTTCTAGCACAAACGCTTTAATTGAAACTACTTTCTTGATGCTTAAACAATGCAGAGATGATACTAAATTTAAAATTATTTTTAACAAATGAAGGGATTTTGCAGAACTTTGCGGCATTCGCTTCGATGAAACAACATCAGAAGACAAAAAATCCAACAGAGTAACCAAGTTAGCTCAAAAAGTTTAAGGAATCATTGACAATGTCAACACTTGGCCAGGCCAACGCAGTGTACTACGATTGAAATTTGATGAAAATATGCGTAAGATCTACTTCGAAATGGTTGAGAAATTTTTATCAGAATATGACAAGCGATTTCAAGACAACACAGAGCTGATGAATATATTAGAAGCGTTTAATCGGGATTCGAAAAATTCTTGTATGAAGATTCGCACGTCAATGAAATTTCTTCTCATTAGTTAATTGAGTGGGGTGAGATAATATTTGAAACAAAATAAATCAAAATCAATTATAGATATGGTACAGAGTCTAGAAAAAATGCCAATTGCTTTCTCTCAAATAATACAATTAATGTATATTGTTTTGACACTTCCAGTGACGACCGCATCCAACGAAAGATTTTCTCTCCACTTTAAAGAGGGTGAAGTCGTATTTTCGTACAACATTGGGAGATGATCGTTTAAGTCACCTCATGCTGATGGCTGTGAAACCAGAAATTTTAAAAAAGTTCAACTTGGAAGATCTCGTTAACGAGTTTGCCCTCAAGCGTCAACGTCGTTATCCACTGAAATAAATGCAATATATTTTCTTCCGTTAAAGAATTAAAAATTTTATTTTTATTTCTAAGTCCATGCATTTAAATGCTTTTAAATATATATGTGTATAAAAATGTATATGTTATGTTTTACGAAAAAAATCTTATTATGTCATTTACATTTTCTTTTAGAAAAATAACGGTAAAAATTCAAATTCGATTTTCTAGAAATGCATATTTTTTAAATTTTTGATTTTTTAATATGTGAAAGGTACATATGTTACTAACATTATATAAAAAATTCAGGAGGGGAACATTTTTTGTTTTTTTTTTATTAATTTTATTGCAACACGCCTTAAAATTTTTCATCATAAACAAGTGGAGTTAAAAAATTAATAGTTTTTTTTGGATTTACATATATGTTTTTATAATAAATTTTTAATTTTAACTCAAAATAAATATTTTACACATTTTTTATCGTTTATTTAATTTACATTACTAAATTCCGTAGAGTTAGAATAACGTCTAGCTAAGATTGATCCATCATTTGTAGGAATGTATGAGTGATATCCTCGTGTTCCAGGAATTGTTTTTTAATTGCGTATCTATCAGCTAGTTGATTTCGTTTTGCAATGTAACCTACCTACGTTACATAGAAAAAATTGCATGTTATCTTGAAAATTGCCTGGAGCTGCTGCCTAGTTATATAACTCCAGAGATGTTGATATAACTTTGTCGTATTCTTTCTTAAGACTCGCTCTAGCTGCTTTTCATTCTACTGTTCCTCCAATTCTATCACAAGGTCCTTTACGTGCGATGTTGCATGAAAATGCCACTCACATGCTATTTGTAGTCATTCAAATGATGCAGGATCGTAGAAAAATTCTTTTTATTTATATATTGTGTAGCAGCGCCATCAGAAATATAAATAATCCAATTTTTTGTGTAGTGTGTTTTGTGTTTTGCGAATTTTTTGTGAGATGCGATTTTGCAGAAAATTACTCGTTAATACAAAACGAAGCGCAAGGTTACCATTGGAACAATAAACAAGCAACAATTCATCCTTTCGTAATATATTACACGGAACTTTGACATCAAAACTTGATTCCCTACAACATCGTCGCACTGTTGCTGACCTCGTTGTTTTTTACAAATATCGTCATCAACAGTGCTCAGATGAAATCAGCAGAATCATGCCCCCAAGCTTATTCTTACCCCCGTTCCACTCGACAATCGGCTACCGACACCAGTCAATACGGTCGAGATCCCACGCTGTCGTACTGGCAGATTGCAGAAAGACTTCTTTGTCCAAACTGCATACAAATGGAATAGTTTGCCGGAATCCTTAGTCTCAGGTGACTTCAACCCGCAGAGGTTTAAAAAAAGCGTCCATCATGACCTTAGAACGCCAGTTGCTGTGGGACCTAGGTCTAGACCTAGGTCTTAAAAGGTATTTATGTGTTGTGACACTAATTGTAAACCATTAACACAACACATTTTATTTAAAAAAAAATTTAAAAACAATTCCTGGAACATGAGGATATCACTCATACATTCATTCCTACAAATGATGGAGACGTTATTTTAACTCTACGGAATTTAGTAATGTAAAATTAAATAAATGATAAAAAATTTGTAAAATATTTATTTTGAGTTGAAATTAAAAATTTATTATAAAAACATATATGTAAAATCCAAAAAAAAACTGTTAATTTTTTAACTCCACTTTTTTTTATGATGAAAAATTTTAAGGCGTGTTGCAATAAAATTAATAAAAGAAAACAAAAAATGTTCCCCTCCTGAATTTTTTATATAATGTTAGTAACATATGTACCTTTCACATATTAAAAAATCAAAAATTTAAAAAAATGGCTTTTCTAGAAAATCGAATTTGAATTTTTTACCGTTATTTTTCTAAAAGAAAATGTTCAAGGTCATATAATATGAGTTATTATTTTTCTCTGTTCAAAACCTAAATTTTGAGCTATATAACATTAAAATCAGTCCAGTAGTTTTGACTGTAGAGCCATTTCAATACACCAGGTTCGAGCAATTTCTTGATTTTTCAACACCCTGTATCTTAAGACAGGGTTAAAAAAAAAAGCTAAAGACGCAGACATTTTTTTTTATTGATGTCAACGAATTCCCATACCTAAATATACAAAATTAAAACCTCATTTCCAGACCTGGCTGATTTCACGTGTTTTTCACCTACTGCAACGATACCCGATTGGTATCTTATTCTGCATATTCAGAATTTTCTGTGAATTTTCACGGTTGCAAGGTTTTTTCGAAGGTAAAATTAATTCGTGACTACAACCAAATACCCGTTGCTCCCGGTTTATAAAACCGCTACTACCACACCTTTCGGTCTGTTTGAGTTTACCCGCATGCCATATGGATTACGCAATGCCACTCAAACATTCCAACGGTTTAGGGATGAAATAACCAAAGGACTGGCCAGTACTAATGAGACTGAACATCAACAGCATTTAAGACTGCTGTATCATAGACTTTCGCCTTTTGATCAAAACATAAAAACCACATAATGCGGATTTGGTGTCCCTGAAATCGACTTTCTCAGTCACAAAATAAATCACAATGGCATCCAACCATCTGACTCTAAAGTAACCGCAATTAGAGAATTTTCTCAACCAACTAGTCTCAAGCAGATTTAGGAGTTCTTGTGTATGGTGAATTTCTACAACCTTTTTATACCGAAACTAGCCGAAGTTCTCGTTTCTATCCATTCTCACACTGCTTCACTAGTTCAACTGTGTAAGGAATGTAAGGAAAAAGTGCAATTAAAGAAAAAAATGCTTTTGCGTACCGAATGTACCATTGTTTTTACGCGTGCAAAACAAGTCTTAGCTTCCGCAACCCTACTTACATTCCGAGCAGACAACGACAAACACGCAATTGTCACTAACGTCTCTAACGTTGCTATCGGTGCAGTATTAGAACAGTTTGTTAATAATCAATAGAAACGATTTGCGTTTTTCTCAAAAACTTCAACCCGCCGAAATAAAATTCTCTGCGTTCGATCGTGAGTTGCTCGCTGTATACGCACCCAGTATATGCAACCAAAGCTTTTCAGATATTTCGTTGAAGGATTTCAAAATGTTCACTAATCACAAGCCATTGACAAATGCACTGCAAATGGAGTTCGAAAGACGAGGAAAATTATGTTTGGCCTAATGTGAATATCGTTACAGGTTTTGGGCAAAATCTTGCATAAATAGCCAACATGCAAAAGTTCATCGGCATTTCAAATATCCTCCAGTTAATTTCGATTTACCAACATATCCATATGGACAGGAACAGGATATGCAACACATCCATATGGATTGAACATATTCATATGGATATCACCGGTCCTCTTCCGTCTTCCAACGAAAAAAGATATATTCTAACGATTGTTGACCGTTTTACGCGATGGCCCGAGGCATATATCCAATTGAAGATATGTCTACTCAAACCATAGCAAAAATGTTCGTCTCCGAATATATATCTCGTTTAGGCGTACCTCAGTTTATTACAACGGATCAGGGGTCTCAGTTTGAATCACATCTGTTTGAAGAACTGCTTAAATTACTTGGAGTAAATCTCGTCTCGTGGAACTTTTCCATCGACACCTAAAAGCGTCTTTAAAAGCTCGTGCCAACACATCGCACTAATCCGAAGATTAACCTTTAGTACTACTAGGAATTCGTACAGCTGTTCGAGAAGGTTTTGGTACCTCACCAACTGAACTGACTTATGGTCAAGATATACAAATTCCAGGTGATATATTTACGAACAAAAAAGATCCAACTTTTGACGATTCTAATGATTTTATTGATCGTTTGCGTACAAAATTGCAAAATTTGATATCAACCACTAGCAAGAAAAATAAATATTTATAACTTCTGTTTATCGTTTGATAACCCATTATTGTATACTATAAACCAGCGTTTATTAAAATATAATCGTATATTTTTTGTAAGTTTATGTATTTAATTAAATTATTTCTGAAAGTATAAACAGGATTATAAAATTTTCAAACAAAATTTATAAATCAATTCGTGAATATTATAAATATATAGTTATCAATTGATAACTTTGTTTATCACTTCATAAACTCCTATTTATAAGATTAATAAATGGCGTTTATTAGCTCCAACTCATTAACAAATTCGTAAATTTAATTAAATTTTTAATACATATGTATTATAACTTTTTTTTCAGTGTACGTTGAAGCAATTGTATATTTTAAGAAAAATTCATAAACCAACAACAGTTGAAGCTACAACAATTGATAATGTCTTGTAATAAACAGGTTTCTGTTTCTATATGGATTACAAAAAATAGACCAATCAACACATGGTCTCTGGCACAGGAAAATCTCTACGTCAAAAAAAATTAATATAACATATGAGCAAATCTCTAGAACTTTTAAATTTTGATGATAAAAATGAAAATCTCTCAATTGTGGGGCACACCCATGAAATTTAAGGTTAAGTCTCCGTATCAACTCTAAAAATGAATAAAACTTTGTTTCTCATTTTTTATTGTATGTTCCAAAAGTTATTAGGGATTTGCTGGCAATTTCGTATTAAATACGCATTAAATTTCATTTTGTCGTGATAAATCGCCCCGTTGACAGTCTTGCAGTTCTAGTTAACGATTGAAATTTTAGTATGTATTTTGCAACATTTTCATCTAAATGCATATAAAATTGAAGACCTTCTATACCAGGTCTGTGAGGAGATACAAACTCTTAAAGACGTACGCGGCAAAAATCGAGATCCAAATATTAACGTTATTTTACCTTAAGGAGCACATGAAAAAGCATATATGTTTTTGAAAGAGCATGTCATAAAATGAATATTCGTAAAATTTCAAGTAATTTGCAGTTATGTTCCAAAATTGATAGCCGAACCTAGATTTTTTAAAAAGTTTTCGCAGCATCTCTTCCTTTTTGTGCTTCTATTACGAGCCCAATAAGAGGGGCACATGAAGTTGCAGTAGATAGATTTCTATGTTTTTGTACGTACTTTAACGTAAAAATATTGTTCTTACGATTTGAGGAATGTTCCATGCTCAAAAAACGAAAAATAAAAAATGTTCATCAACAAAAATGTAGAGACCCCGGTTTGACGCGCCACCGTTATTTTTCCTTCTGGAGCACAAGAAAAGCCATATATATATATTTTTGAAAGACGATGTCAGAAAATGAATGTCCGTAAAATTTCAAGTCATTTGGAGTTATGTTCCAAAAGTTATAGCCGAACCTAGATTTTTAAAAAAGTTTTCGCAGCAACTCTTACTTTTTGTGCTTCTATTGCGAGCCCAATAAGAGGAGCACATAAAATTGCAGTACATAGATTTTTTCGTTTTTTTGCGCACTTTAACGAAAAAATATTGTTCTTACGATTGGAGGAATGTTCCATGCTCAAAAAACGAAAAATACAAAATGTTCATCAACAAAAATGTAGAGACCCCGATTTGACGCGCCACCGCTATTTTCCCTTAAGGAGCACATGTAAAATCATATATGTTTTTGAAAGAACATGTCAAAAACGAATGTCCGTAAAATTACAAGTCATATGGAGTTATGTTGTTATGCCGCAATCTGAGGTAATATCTAACCAGTAGTATTTATAAGAGAGTCTACATCCCACTCCAGAACGAGTTCAGGTTCTGTATTGGTGGACTGAAGGAAAGGTATGCCTTGGTAGTGAGATCTAACGGTCAACGAACAGTCAAGGGTACATTCTCTTCAGTCACCACACTGTTCTATTTCTTCTCTCCCTTATAAACTCACTACTTGGTAATCCTAAAGGTTAACATCCGTAGCTTCATAAAACAACAACTTAGTTCAACAAAAATACATTACCTGGTTCATTATCAATACCATTAATTAATCGCGTTGCTACAACAACACGTCGTGTTGATTCAGTATCAATTTCTATTAACAAAATTATCAGTCTCACAATTAACATTGCTTAAATTCGTAAACATTCTTCTACTTTGTTTTAATCAAACAAAAAATAAAACTCATGTAGTTGTAATTGCATTTTGCTATTTTTTGTTGATGCTATCAGACACAATCTCATCATCATCTGTTTAAATAAACTGTTAATAAATTGTTGCATTTCGTGGTTATTGTTATTTCGTTCTCTCTATAATCTTTAATAACTGAAAACAAAACAAACACGAATTATATGTTGTCGATCCTTCTTTCTTTTTTTTATAATTGGTTGACGATCTCGTTCTAAAAAACCGATTAAATTCCTTTGTTTGGAAAACTAAAAACAACAGAAAGAAATATACAAATTTTTTTGAATGGTCATCTCCTTCACTCCCTTTCGTTTAGGAAGTATTTATAGAATGTATTTTTGCATAATCAGATCAGTTCAATTTTGGATTTTTTTCAAGATCAAAAATTTAATTAAAACTCCGCGATCGATGATCAAAAAAGTAATCTTTGAATTAATTACACAACTGATACGGGTTTCCAAATCAGAAGTTTTGTGCGATTACGCGTTTTTTTAAATTTCTAAAACTAAAAATTAAAATAAAAACGCAGTTCACCGGTGGGTGTTTTGATACGGAACCGGGAAAATATTTGATAGTTACCGTGATCGCTTCTAATAAATAAAAGATAGTGTGTTGTTTTGTTTTAATGAAAAATGATATAAAATCGATAATCCAAAATGGAGTGACATCGAAAATATTAAAAGAAAAGTCAATTCCGTTATCGTGCTTTAGTAAAAATAAAAGAAATTATTTTAGTAAACCAAAATTGATATTACTGAAGGTTAAAAAAATTATATGTGTTAATTTTGTTTTAATTTTCTTTTGGAAAAAGTGCATTGCTTGAAATAAATAGAAGAATTAAAGATATTTTGTGTTTTTTTATGTCATATGTGAATTTGGTCTTTGACTACAAAAAAAGGGGAATTCATGAGAACAAAAAGAACAGGAATCGTAACAAGCAATTCTTTGTTTTGGTGTGGTTGGTTTGGGTGAAGTTAGACGAGTCGGAATAAATTTCGCATATAAAAGGGAGTCTGGAGCTTCCAAAGCCTGATTGAAGGATTAAATTAAATGTGTTACAGGTTCGTCGTAATCGATCTCCAAATAATAATCAACAAAAAAATAAATTAACCAAAAAGCGCAAGGAAAAATTTAGTGATTGATGTACGAACACTCATAGAGTACAGTCGTATATAAATTAAAATCGTATAGTGATATTTATATTAAATTATAAATTGTTTGTATATTGTTATTGTGAATAGTGGAAATACTACTATAACAAAAAAGAATTATATTATAGTTATAAAATTTAACCAAATAGTGTTTGTTTCTGATCCTGTTGATGAGAAACCGCTATGTTGGGGAATCATCAAAACTTTTTTTGAAAAGTCTTAACAAAAACTCAACATCTGCTATGTTAAAAAACGGTACTTCAGCAAAATCATTTAATATGGCAAAAAATCAATCAACTAATAAATTTCGTATAGAATTAAAAAATCAATTTGAACCGTTAAACAATCAAACAGCTGATGTTTTATTATTGCGTAATGAAAAACAATCAAAACATAAAAATATTCCGCCAGTTATAGCTAAAACAGGATCACTAGTGCAAATAAAAGAAATATTAGTTAAAAATGGAATAAAAAAGTTTGATATAAAATATATAAGCTTGGGTATAAAAATAATTACATACAGTTTAGCTGATCATCAGACTATACAAAAAAAATTAATTGATTCAAACATAGAAAACTTTTCTCATCCTACTGAAGAAAACAAAACTGTTAAATTCGTTTTGTATGGTCTGCCGTCAATAGATACATCAGTTATTGAAGAGAATTTAAAAGAATTTAAACTTCAACCACTTAAAATATCAAAAGCTATTCCAAAACATTTAAGACATGGAGATGATGCCATATATTTTGTTAGTTTCAAAAAAGGAAGTGTTAACTTAAATTATCTTCGAAGTGAATTAAGAAGCATAGACCATGTAATATGTAAGTGGGAACAATATCACCCAAAATCAAATAATCCAACACAATGTGTACGATGCAATATGTTTGGTCACGGTGTATCCAACTGTAATATGAAACAAAAGTGTCGCTATTGCGGTATGGATCATGGTGAAGACATGGAATGTCCACTAAAAGATGATGTAGCTCAACACAAATGTGCAAACTGTGAGGGAAACCATTCGGGTAATGCAGTGTCATGTCCAGCAAGACAAAATTATTTGAAATTAAAAACTGAGATCAATTCAAGAAATTATGTAAAGCAGGCATCTAGGAACTTTAATTTAGATGATTATCCATCATTACCAACACAAACAGCAAGTGTAAAACCAGGCAATTCTTCTGATATTCTAAATAACAATTTAGGAATATATGGTAAGCATAGTGCATCTGCTATTGTCAAGCAAGACGATGATCTATTTGATACACGTGAGTTGCTAAATATTTTTTCTGAAGTTGTTAAAGGCTTAAGACATTGCAAAACTAAAATTGATCAATTTGAATTCATTACAGGTGTCGCCATCAAGTATGTCGGAGCGAATTGAAAAACTCAAAATATGTACATGGAACGCAAATAGCGTTAAACATAAAAAACACGAGCTTATACATTTTTTAGAAAGTTACAATATAGATATAATACTTCTTAGTGAAACCCATTTAAATTCCAGTATTCAATTCTCGATTCCAAATTATGTACTATATAGAAGAGATCGCATATTTCAAAATAAAGGTGGTGTAGCAATTCTTCTTAAAAAAAGTATAAAGCATAATTTACTTTCAGACTTAAACTTACAGTGCATTGAATCCATTGGTGTCAGTATTGCTTTGAACAACGGTTTAAATTTACAAATATTTGCAATATATTGCCCATATTCAAATAATCCAAACTTTCGGAATGATTTGATTAAATTGACTAGATATCGAAGTCCCTACCTGATAGGTGGTGACTTTAACTGTCGACATACATCGTGGAACTGCCTTCGTAATAATACAGGTGGAAGAACCCTTAACACTTTAACTACTTGCAGTGACAACTGTGTGTTAATTTCACCAGACGATCCAACATTTTACAGATCAAGTGGGGTACCTAGTGTCCTTGATTTATTTCTAACAAATGTTAATTATAACATTGAAAATGTTAGAACAATAAATGCTTTGAGTTCTGATCATTTACCGGTTCTCTGTTCATTGGATTTTGAGTGTGCACAAAGTAATAGTCAATTTCAAACCTATGACTATAACAGAAGTGATTGGAATATGTACTCATATTACGTTACTACCATACTAAATGCTTTTGAAAATAATATTTCAAATATCAATGATGTAGATAATGCAATTGAATTCCTCACTGATACCATTCAAGAAGCGAGAAACCGTAGTACCCCACTTGTTTCGAGCACCTTTGTTGAAAAATTAATTTTGCCGGAGTATTTATTAAAACTTATAAAACTAAGGAATACAGTGAGAAGACGCTGGATACGACATAAGTTATATCATGAAAAATGGTTGCTTAACAATCTGAACCAAATTATACGTCAAAAAATCCTAGAGATCATTGATAAAAAATGGCAAAATAAATTGATGAGTCTAGAATATCAATCAAAACGTTATTGGAAAACTGTAAAACAAGTGAAAAACAAACCTCGCCCTATACCACCTCTAAAAAACAATGAAGTAGATGTTAACTCAACCCAATTATTCTTAAATGAGGAAAAAGCTCAAAAGTTAGCCAAAACCTTTCAAGACGTACATAACATTGATTTAAATAACGATACAAATGAACAGATTGTTAATACTGTATGCAATGAAATTAATTCCAAAATAATCTCACAAGAGCCTGATACCAATGAAATTGAACTGGTTTCAATATCTGAAATACAAGACATTCTAAAGGTCATTCGTCCACTTAAATCGCCTGGGGTTGATAAAATTCCGAATTTATTATTAAAAAAGCTCCCGATAGAAGGGATTAGCTTTATACAAATCATCTTTAATAAATGTTACACACTGAGCTACTTTCCAACCAAAAGGAAACACGCAAAGATAATCCCAATTTTGAAACCCGGTAAGGACCCAACAATATCTCGAAGCTATCGACCAATAAGTCTGCTGAACACTCTTGGAAAACTTTTTGAATACTCCATCAAAAATAGACTTCAATCCTTTATTTTAGATAACAACATACTTATAAATCAGCAGCTGGGATTTAGAGAACAATCATCAACGATACATCAAATCCACAGAATTACGGATCATGTCAAACAAAATAGAAATGATGCAAAATCGACAGGAATGATACTTTTAGACCTGGAACATGCTTTCGATAAGGTATGGATGGACGGAATAGTGTTTAAAATGTATAGATTGAATTTCCCACTATATTTAATTAAACTCATAAAATCCTACCTAGCAGGAAGAACCTTTCAAGTTCAAGTTGGAAACTCTATGTCTCCCTCAATTGATGTTAAAGCAGGTGTTCCTTAAGGAGCAGTTCTCAGCCCTATTTTATTTAATTTATTTATAAACGATATACCTCAGACAAATTACGGTGAGTTGGCTCTGTTTGCAGATGACATGGCCTTATATTGTTCAAATGAAAATGCGGAAACTATATTGAATAACTTGGAATTGTACATCATTGATATACTGGAATTTTTAAAAAATGGAAACTAAAATTAAACCCGATGAAATGCGAAGCAATATACTTCACGCGCTGTAGAGCTCAAAGAAAAACTCCTCAAAGACCGATAATACTTGATGGCGTGCCCCTTGAATGGAAAACTCCAGTAAAATATTTAGGCATTCATTTAGATAAACGTCCTACTTTTAAAGAACACATGACCGTAATTCAAGCAAAATGCAATATGTTTTTAAAAGTTTTATACCCCTTGCTAAACAAAAAATCTAAGCTTAGTATAAGTAACAAATTGTTAATATATAAAGTAATGGTACTAAATGTTATTATGTACGGTTGTCCTATATGGTGTAAAATGGCAAGCGTTCACTTAAAAAAATTCCAAGTAATTCAAAACAGGTTCCTAAAACTAATATTTAAGCTACCAAATAGATATAGCACTTCAAGGCTTCACTCTCTAGCAAATATGAAGTATATTAAACCTTACACTGATGAACTTTATAGCAACTATATAAATAAATTAATATATAATGATAATACATTGATTCAAAACTTGTCTGTAACTATTTCTTAGCCGTTTCTGTTTCACATATAAGGTAAATTTAAAAAAAAACAACTAGATTTAGGTTAGTATTAAGTAGAATTAAGAATTACCTAAATGTAAATTATCGAGTTCATACAAAAATACTTATGCAAAACATTAAAAAAAAAAACATTATTTCAAACCTAAAATTATGTAATCTGCTGTAAAGTAATATATACTGATCTCAGAAAATGTATTTAAAATGCAATAAATAAATAAACTATTATCTGGAAAAAAAAAAAAAAAAAAAAAAAGGAAAAATTTAGTACACACGACAGATTGGAACAACCTTGAAGACCACCGTCATCGCTAGTAGAGATAAGTTTTTTTTTTGTATTACACTTTTAAATTTTTGTCATATTTAAATTTTTTTTTGATTTCATTACTATATATTTACATGAAATTATATATATATGTATATATTTTTCAAATTGAGGAAACGGTCGATATGACCTGTTAGATACTCATCGTTGGAGATTTTTCGTGGTGAAAGACCAGATTGGTTTTTTTATTTTTATAATATCCTGGCATAACGGAATCTGCCACAGATCCCGCTATAATGTTCCAAAAGTTATAGCCGAAAAATAAAAGAACTGTTAATAAGACATAAAAATTTAAAAACTTAAGGCATTTTTTTAATGTCTAGAAGTGTCGAATCCAGTTAACGAGGTACCATTATCTTTTAGACATTGAATTCTACGAGGAACAGTGATTTTGGGTGATTTTCAACTAAAATTGAGGATGTGCTAGTTAAAAACCTAGATTTTTAAAAAAGTTTTCGCAGCATCTCTTACTTTTTGTGCTTATATTGCGAGCTCAATAAAGGGCACACATAAAATTGCAGTACATAGGTTTTTTTGTTTTTGTGCGTACTTTAACGAAAAAATATTGTTTTTACGATTTGAGGAATGTTCCAAGCACAAAAAAAACAAAACATAAAAAAATTTGAAATCGATAAAAAGTGGAAGACACCGACTCAAATCGGCCTCTTTTTCGTTCGGCAAGCTCCGAAAAATGCCGATTGCCCGCGATTTTGTAAATTTGCTACCGCATTTTTTTTAACTGTGAGGGTTTCGAATTTGTTTTAAAACACGAGGGTAAGCTTGTCCGACCAAAATGTGTCTGGTATTGTCGAGTCCGACAACTGACATTTTGGTATGTTTGGGTTGTCGGACTAGGCAATAGCAGACAAATTTTTGTCGGACAATGTTACCCTTGTGTTCTTAAACAAATGTCCAACCCATACAGCTTAAAAAAAAATAAAATTTTTTAGTATTTTTCTTATTTTCTTTTTTTTTAAATGAAAAACAAATATATTTTTTTATTGAACAGATAACGAAATAGAGTATATTGAATCTGCGCAGGTGCGTTGATGTTGGGTGATCTTCTTTTATAAATTGTTAATAAATTGTTAGTATTACGGAAACTTCTGAGTTAAAACACATAAATCGGATCGCCCTATTCAAATCACCCAACATAAACGCACCTGCCCAGATTCAATATACTCTATTTCGTTATCTGTTCAATAGAAAAAATATACTTGTTTTTCATTTTAAAAAAAAGAAAATAAAGCATCAATCGTATAATCGAAACATTAGATCCGTTAATTGAGTTTAGTTCCTGAGACCAATCCGATTTCATGTGATGATTACCACATATTTTATACTTTCGTGAGGCGCCTGTCCTTGACGAGTCCGAAAACTTTTGTTCTGCTATTTTTCTCGATTCAGCCGCTTTTTCGTTCGGCAAGCTCCGAAAAATGCCGATTCCACGGGATCTTGTAATTTTATTGTTTTAACTGTGGGGGTTGGAAATTTGTATTAAAACACGAGGGTAACCTTGTCCGACAAAAATTTTTCTGCTATTGCCTAGTCCGACAACCCAAACATACCAAAATGTCAGTTGTCGGACTCGATACTAGCAGACACATTTTGGTCCGACAAGCTTTCCCTCGTGTTTTAAAACAAATTTCCAACCCCACAGTTAAAAAAATAAAATTACAAGATCCCGTGGAATCGACATTTTTCGGGTGGTAATCATGTGGTAATCATCACATGAAATCGGCGTGGGCCCAGGGACTACAGTCTTCCCCGTAAAAAACGCCTAGGCGTTTTATTCGAGAGTGACAAAAAAACGAATATTTTTAAAATGATTCGAATAGAACACCCATCCAAATAGAACGCCTATGCGTTTTATTTGAAATAAAATAGTTTATTAATAGTGGAGTCATAATTCATATTAGATAAAAAAAACCTAAACTTCAGAATAATTCAGCGATCCTCTGATTTTAAGATGGTTCCGGATAGAAACCATACGACATTTATATTTCTGGAACAAAACTCTGAAAAACGCATTTCAATTTTTAACCAAAATTGACCCCGTTGCGATATTTACTTGAACCTACAACGGCTCTATTTTTATGTTACATAAAAACGTATGTTTGACACAAAAGACGGTAATTAAAGCTAAAAATTAATCATTTTTTATTGTAAATAAACTTTAATAAAAAAAAACTTTTAGGTAGAAATAAAAAATAAAAATTATAAAATCAACAAAATTATTCACACGTGACTAACCGTTGATCTATACATTGTTTTGAAGTTTTATCCCATAATTTTCCTAGACCACACTCCTCTATATAACGAACTCCATAAACACAAAATATATAATTTTTACAACTAGTTGGATGATCTAAATATTCCAAACCTAAAGCCTTTTTACAGTTTGGCATATCATTCTCATCAACTTCTGGAAGACAATTCACATTTTCTTTAAAATCACATTGATTTAATTCTTGATTCCATTGTAATCCAGATCGACATATTAACGAAAGCACTTTACCTTTGTAACACATATAGTATCGTTCACAATCGATAGCACTTGATAGGTATACTGGTTCATTATCTGAATTAGCCGGACATTCAATTCCATCTTCAATTTTTGGAAGACAATTCACATTTTCTTTAAAATCACATTGATTTAATTCTTGATTCCATTGCAATCCAGATCGACATGTTAACGAATGCACTTCACCATTGTAACACATATAGTATCGTTCACAATCGATAGCACTTGATAGGAATACTGGTTCATTGTCTGAATTATCCGGACATTCAATTCCATCTTCAATATTTGGATCACGAGTTGTGGTGGCAGGCTCCTGAGTTGTTGTGTTAGAGATACTTTCAGTTGTCGTAACTGGAATTTCTGTTGTTGTCGGTTTAGTTTCGATTGTTGTTTCCACTGTTGTTGTCTTTGGTTCCGTAGTAGTTGTCGTGGGTTCCGTAGTTGTTGTCGGTGGTTCCCTAGTTGTTATCGGTGGTTCCGTAGTTGTTGTCGGTGGTTCCGTAGTTAATGTCGGTGGCTCCGTAGTTGTTGTCGTTGGTTCCGTAGTTGTTGTCGTTGGTTCCGTAGTTGTTGTAGTTGGTTGCGGAGTTGTTGTCGTTGGTTCCGTAGTTGTTGTCGTTGGCTCCGTAGTTGTTGTCGGTGGTTCCGTAGTTGTTGTCGGTGGTTCCGTAGTTGTTGTCGGTGGTTCCGTAGCTAATGTCGGTAGTTCCGTAGTTGTTGTCGTTGGTTCCGTAGTTGTTGTCGTTGGTTCCGAAATTGTTGTAGTTGGCTCCGGAGTTGTTGTCGTTGGCTCCGTAGTTGTTGTCGTTGGTTCCGTAGTTGTTGTCGTTGGTTCCGTAGTTGTTGTTGTTGGTTCTGTAGTAGTTGTGGTTGCCTCGGTAGTGATCGTTGTTTCTACCTGTACTATATCACTGCAGTCTCCTGCCGCACAATTTTTAAGTATTGGATCGAACCACATATTATTAGTGCAATTTGCTGCATGTGGTACTCCTGCAACACAGACAACAAAAGAGTGACACAACTCTGGATGTTGGTTCAAAACATCTTCTTCTATATCCGTGCAATCAAAATCAAAACAGTTAACTTTCGTAAATATTAATAAAATCAAAAAACTTAAAACGTTTTTGATTTCCATTTTGAATATATATTAACTGAATCTGTTGTCAGAGTTTGATGGTAATTTACTTAGTATAAAATAAGTTTTACCTATTTACGTCGCTTATATACCTTTAATTTTTTAATTTATCTATCTTATCAGTTTTGTTTAAAATTAATGCTTATTTAGGTTGTTGTGTTTTTTGTTGTCAATTTATCCGAACTACATTAACTAATTAATCAGATTAATTTCAATCAACATAAGTTTATTTCCTTTGAAAACATTGATTCATTCTTATCCTAAATGTAATACTCGAGTTCTAAGACGGTAAAACACAAATATCTTGTTTATTGTAAATAAATATCTAGCGGAAATGTTTTTATATTTCTAATAATTTTGAAAACAATTTCAGTTCCTTTCTATAAATAAAGTCAGACACCGATTAGATTTGTTGCAATCAGAAAAATAGCTTAATGACGCGATTTTTGCTGTAAACCTTCAATTGCCGCTAGATCTCAAAATAAACAAAACAATTATATATTTGTGGGTTAGATTATAAATTTCTGTTTCCGTCGGCATCAAGTTTGTCTAAATTTAATAATTTGCTTGTTACCTGAAATGGTGGAAATCAGATGGTTTGGTGAAACTTTCGTGAGCCGTGGTTCCTCGATTGTTTATCTATTATTATATAAAGAGTTGAAAAATCGACAGAGATAGAGAAATATCATTTTTTAAGCCTTGAATATGCTGGAACTGCTACTTTTTTACGCTATATCCTGTTATCTTTTATTTGTTTTTGAGTCGCTGTGACTTTTGCTACCTTGTATGCCGAATTTATGATAAATGTTTCATAGTTGTAAATTTGACCAAGATCAAAAAGCGATCAAAAAATGTCAGTGTTGCTGCCCCCTTGAATAAAAAAAAAGGTTTTCCTAAGTTCTGTTCTGTTGATAAACGGAAGAAGTTGTAATTTTGTAATGCTACCTGATTAGTCAGGACCA
The DNA here is from genome assembly GCA_963693315.1 of Diogma glabrata. Classification (NCBI taxonomy): domain Eukaryota; kingdom Metazoa; phylum Arthropoda; class Insecta; order Diptera; family Cylindrotomidae; genus Diogma; species Diogma glabrata. The sequence goes on from OY856188.1 coordinate 52,604,064, forward strand.
AAGGAGTACACCTTACAAGTTACAACTACATACCACATCTAATATCCTCAACTCCAAATATACGAAAAAAAATTAACAAATCTTGTTCTCCTCACCAGCAAACAAGGTTTATCAACATATCATCCAGTTCTGATCAATTTATTTCAGAGATTTAATTCTTGATGAAATTATTTTAAAAATGTTTTTAACCGAAAAAATCCTCATTCAATTTTTTTTTGATTACAGAATATCCCGGAAAATGTTTCTCAACTGAAACTGGCAAAGCGTATAAAGTAGGAGAATCGTTGCAAATTCCAAAAAGTTGTCGTATTCAGACATGCAGAGCTGACTTGCGATTTTCAGTGTCTGGGTAAGTTTGTCATTATGATTATGAAAATATATAAAAAATTAAATTAATTAAATTGTTTCAGGTGTGGTGTTCGTCAGGTAGATGATCCAGCTTGTAAGGAAGTAGGTCAGGATTTTTCACTCTCTTATCCGGCATGTTGCGATAAGCATGAGTGCGTTGATGCAGATGGCAGTGTGTATAGAATTTAGATATTACAACAAATTTATTGAAATTAATTTATAACAACATGGTGTAAGAAGATAATTCACAATTTTTATTTTATAATGTTTTTGTTTTAATAAAAATTCATTTTAAGAAATTGAATAATTAACTGCCCTAAAGATCATATGATCTAACCATTTGATTTAAAACTTTTCACAAGACGCATTCAATTCTTCGTAAAAACATACATCAAAAGGATAACGAAAACGTACACTGAAAAAAAAATTGACGTCCATGACAACCTCATCTCGAAGTTGGCAGTTTATTATTCATGCAAAGAAAAATTATTTGCAAACAATTTCACTGTGATTGGGACAACTACACGATAACATTTTCCTAACAACAGAATGAGGTTTATTTAAAATATAAAGTGTTATATCCAATATAACAGTAGTTGAATATAGATAATAACTATTTCCCTGAAAAAAATTTTCTTTGGCCTTATATCATGAATTTTTCATTTTAAAGTTTAAGTATTTGAGATTAATTGAACTATATTTTATTTTCACATAAATATTTCATGTGATTGTCTCAACTTCATCGATTTATAATTGTAGAGTTGTTGAAGCAATTTCGTAGTTTGTTTCGCCATATGTGACCGCACGGTGAGGTTGAGACAATTGCATTTCGATTGGAAATGGGATATGTTTTTTTCAGTGTACTCACTTTCTTCTTTTGCAAATGCGGAATAAAAATATAATTGTGAAAAGAATGCAACAAAATTAGTACTTTTTCGTCATTTATGTTGTAACGAATATCAACAAAAGTGTACGTTTTAACGGTAAACGGTTTTTATGATACATATATACTCTTAACATCAGAACGGGCCCATTCACCCCTGAGGTTAACACCCTCAAACCGAAAAAAAAATGTTTGTTAAAACTGGAAATCAGAGAGAATAAAAGACCCGCACATAAAAATAGAATTTACCTGGATGTGATAAAGGACCAGATTACCGAATCGGAACGTGAAACGTGCCCAACCTGGACGCTCCTGGTGCTCTAATTAGTCTAGTAACAGAGATAGAAGGGTATAGAATGGAGTTCATCGCTCTGTATAAGAAATTGGACAGCCAATAAACGGAAAACAAGATTTGGTATAAGGACTATATACTATAATGGTCAATGGTTATCTTTTCTGAATAGAATTTCGTATTGGTTTTCTTGTGCGGTGAGTGCACGTATGCAAGAAGCCGTGATGAAATTCATCCCGGTCAATGAGAAGATTTGCTACCTACGCGTACGCGGTACATACAACAATATTTCTCTTCTTACCTTCATGCACCTACTGATAATTTCTACATAGCGCTGCAAGGAATTATGAAACACCAACACGCGACTTGGGCAGGTTGGAAGAGATGGGCAGGTTGGAAGAGATGGGCAGGTTGAAAGAGATATCTCTTATAGAAGTGTGGTGGGCCCCAACAGCCTATATTTGAATGATAATGGTGAAAGAATGACTGAGTTGCATTATCAAATTATTTGAGAACTGCCAGTACTTTCTATCCGCATCGATCGATTCATAAGCAGACTTGGGTCTCATCGAGCGGATACATTCGATTTCAAATTGATCACATGCTACTAATAGCACATTTCTTTTCGAGCGTTTTGGGTGTGCTGTGTAGTAGTTGGTATATGCTAAAATAAGGTTCCACCTTTCAAACCCAGACATTTCAAAATTCAATCAGGGGAAACGTTTTAACATCTCATCACTAAAGAATCCTGAAACAGAGGCGAGATATCAAAACCATATTGTCGAAACATTAGAGAAATCGGAAATCATTAAAGGAGACGTCGATAGGTCATGGCGGTTCTAGGCGCTGCTGATGGAATACTTGGACGACCACCCAAAAACTCACAGAAGCCATGGATGGGTCAAACATATCTTGACGCCATTCAATACAAAAGAGTTTGCTGTCTGAAATGTCTACAAGGACGCAACGGCAGGTTCACGAAGGAGAACAAAAAACTGGCAAGATAAGCTGTTGCAAAGCAATGTAGACGAACCAACCAAAGAGGAATTCGAAGCGGTGCTGTGAAAATTAAAATGCAATAAATCACCTGGTGTCGACGATATAACATCCGAAACGATTGTACATGGTGGTGAAACTCTATCCTTAAGATTGTTTGGACTTGTTCAAATGATCTGGAGGACTGAAACCATGCCGCAGGAATGGCATTTAGCTAGGCTGATACCAATCCATAAAACAGGTTAGCGCTTACAATGTGCAAACTACACGAGAATCGCTCTACTCACAGCACAGCATATAAAATATTTTCATATATTTTGCTAGCCTAAATTAATTCTTTTGCTGAACAACTGTTTGGATAATATCAGTTTGGCTTCTGGATAATATCAGTGTGGCTTCTAGAAACTTTTTTTTGATTTCAGGCAGACCTACGACTCTCTAGTAAAGTGGTATCGCTAGTACAGTGGCAGGGGCGTCAATTGGGTAGGGCTGGGGGGGGCATTGGCCCCCCCCCAAGGATCTGATACTATCAATAATTCAATACATCGATTCAATAAAACCATCCAATCGTGGTAGAATTATGCACTATAAAAATTTCAATGCACTGTTATTTTGTTAATTCGTCTAATTTTTAGAAGATTTACTTAACTAATATACTAATTTTATCGCATACTATTAATTGAAATATATCTGATAATATAATTATTACGTTACATATTACAATATTCAAACCGTTATCGTTCTTTGTATCAAGGACTAGAGCGCCGCCGATATGAAAGGCGGTTGTATTGCTTCTAATCTTCTGATGAAATCAGTTTTATAAACAAAACACGATCGTTCTTCCAAAAACGCCGTGGGTGCATATTTTGACAAAATTCTATCGTACTATAAGGTGCGCGGCATTACCGCTTTTAGAAGAACGATTGTGTTTTGTTTATAAGATATTCGTGTCTGAGCCAGAGGAAACAAAATATTTCATTAGTATAGGGCTCCTCGAGAGTTCATAGTGCAGTATTTAACATTCAAATTTCAATTGTTATTAACCATTGGTAATTTATATAAACTTAAAAGTAAGTACATGCAGGAGAACACAACCTAATTATTTTTTTTTTAATCAAATGTGCTGTGTAGTAGGAATTACAATATGTGTCACAATAACACTTAAAAACCTTTTAAGACCAAGGTCCCACAACAACATACGTTCGAAGGTGTTGATGGACGTAAATCTTCCTTTGTTTTGTTTTTTTATATTTTTTGTTAAAGAATGGATAACTAAACAAAAAATCCTATCACTGACAAAATATGACATAGGCCAATATTTTATGATAGAATAAAGAAAATAAAAGTAAATTAAAAAGTAAATAGCAAATTTTGACAAAAATTTGCTGAAACAAAACAAAAATGTAGTTGCCAATAATCCAGCCAGTTGCATATTCCTTGATCCTTTGACGCACCATCTTTCTTAATGATTAAAGCCCACACATAGTTATATGAAGGCTCGTTTCATCAAGGAAGCAATAGCGTCTCATCATCAAGGATTATTTCACTCAATCTTAGATTGAGGGTGCTACCGTTCACTGAATACAGTTCATCCGCCACCACCCCTAAGATGTCACCTTGGCTACTGATATCTCACTGCTATTGCCAGTGGTATGTGATATATCGCGTTAACTCGTATGTCAATAGCAGGGACTGGAGTACGCGGGTTTGTCACACCCGGAGATCAAAAATAAAAAAAAATTTTAAACAATAAAAACTGATCCAACCATGCCCCACTTATTTTGAGAACCCTGACTGTTTGGCCCTGTTTTTTATCTATATCATATTGTACAAACTTTACAACTTTTTTAAAAACAATAAATTAAAAACAATTCTAAATGTAAAATCCTATAACATATCTAAAGATTTCTTGATAGTTGTGCTAATTTTTATAAAACGAATGAAAATAATTACGGAAGTAATTTAAATTTTTTGTGTTATTTCCAGTGATTTTATAATAGTGAATGTTTTATAATGGACAAACAATTTTTTTTAACGACACGAACAAATTAAGTTATGTAGATATTTTCAAAATATGTTATGAAAACTTGCTGACAAATTCTTTTCGCTATATGGGCTATAATTTTTAATTCATAAAATAGCAAAAATTACATGTTTGGTTGGTTATAATAAAATCCAAAACGTATCCTAAACGTCAATCTTTGTTCATTTTTTTATACCGGGAGGGAGAAACTATTATTTTTTTGTGGTAGGTTTTTCTTATAGATTTAAAAGAAGCTCGCAATAATTGTACAATTTTGAATCAAATAAAAAATTTACGCACGTTTATGGGTAGTAAACTGCCCAGACATCCCACGCTGCGTGGAAATGTCCCACATTTCGTTGCGTTGCCCCACGGAGAAATTTGTCCCACGAAGCGTCCCACGAAACAAATATTTCCAACACATTTGCCCGCATTATCGAAATAATCAAAAAACCTTATATCTACCTACGTACAGTTTGCGCAATATCTTAGTGAAAGCAATGGCTTCACAGTTTTTTCTGGCAGTTTGTATGATGCTATGTACATGTTGATTTAACTATATTGAGAGAACAAACCAGTGCAATATTTTTTTTACTAAATAGTGTTTTAACTATAATTTTCATAGAAATACTAAACTCAGTTTTTTCACTTCAATAATTTACATTTTATTTTGCAAATATCTATTGATGTCTAACACATCTACCTCAGCGAAAAGGTTTCTCTGTTTATAGAAACACCTCCCCGGTGTATATACGAGAGATCGAAAGTATATTATGAAAAATAAAATACAAAATATTTTACTTAAAAAGACGCAGTTTTCCGTATAAATTCATAAACATTTAAATTTTCAAATTAGAGTTTACAATTTTACTTTATTCGAGCACTCATTTCAATCCTTTGAAATAATATTCAAAAATTAAAATGTTCATAATTTGAATATCGTTTTTAGTTCTTACTCGTAAGAGTAAACTTTTTTGTTTTTTCGATTTTACTCCTTTGGAGCAGATTACATTTTCCTGTTCTTTTATTCGATTTGCAAAAGAACAAAATTAGTCATCCTTTATATTTATTTTTCTAATAATACATGAATAATTGAACGAATCATTCGAAGCATTTTACGTTGGAAAGCATCAAATTTGAAGCAAAAATAAAAGTTTTGAGTATTTGAAAGAAAATATTTATTTCAATTTAGTAGCAATATTTTACTATTTTCACTCCTCTGTGTGGGAGTGTTATATTTTTTTAAGCTACGCACTCTGAAAGAACAAAGTAAAGGAGTGATATAAGTAGCGTTCCAAACTCTGTTTAAATACACTTTAACTACGTAGCTCAAAAGTAAAATTATTACTTTTTAATTTCTAATTTTTTTCTCAATAAAGAACAAACAAAGTAAACAGCATAAAAACTTGATAAATGGCATAGATTTGCAAAAGATAGAACGAGAGGTATACTGTATACCTCTTATACTTACAGAATACAGAAAAGATATTAATTATTTAGTAAAATTAAAATAAATTGTTTCAATTGTTTTGCAGTCTTTACTTGTGTAACAAAAGTTTTAAGCTACAATAAAAGGTAAATTTATACTAATTTTTAAAATTATATTTAAAAAGTTCTCCTGCAAATCAAGACGGATAGAAAACGTTTACGTAAATTCTCATACGATATTGAATTGGACTATCCTTTTATAAAAAAATCAAAATATAACGACGCTAAAGTTTATTGTATTACCAGTCGGAGTGAATTTGCAAATTAACAGTGGATATTATGATATTAAAAGACATATAGATACAGATAAACATAAAAAAGCGTTGCTATAAGCCGCCAGCTCCAGTAGCTTAAACAAGTTTTGTTGTTATTTTGTTTTCTTGTTGTTATTTAACATTGACGTGTATGTATGTATGTGTAACATTGACAAGCGTGTCACATCAAGGAGTGAAAAATTAAAAGCAAGCTAAACGCGAATTTGAACCAGAATGTATTGGGTATTGGATTCGCAGCCCGTATTCTAAATAATGCAATAAGAAGTGCTGCTGATTTAAATGGCAGGGTTAAAAAATTTGGATATTTTACTGTCTTTACTGGTTTAAGTTGAAGGAGTTCTGCGGCAAAAGTAATGTCAAACATAACCAACTTATTGGATACAGTGAAACTCGCTGGCTGGCGGTAATGCCAGCACTAGAAAGAATTTTGAAAATGTACGAACCACTGTAAGCACGTTTCCTAACGGTTGAAAAATGTCCAATTAAAATAAAAGAATTTTTTGTAGAATTAAATAGTAAACAAATAGTAAAGGTAAGCATTAACTAGTAAATTTATGCACAATCTAGTTAGCACGTTTTCACCGTCCCACTTTCTCGCAATAGAAATTCTAATTAGCAAGTATTTGGAAGAATGTTTGCATTTTGTCCCACATTTTAACGATTTGGCTCTGGTCAGATTAGGGTAGACATAACTCTTTCTCTCTGAGACAAATAAAGGAAAACAAACAAACAAACAAAAAAACGATTCGACATAAGAGGAGTCACGTAGGGATTGCAATTCCGTTGTGTTTTATGGATCCTGGGACTACGTGACTCATAAATTTTAGATCCCGGGATGCCTGGGATCGTATAGAAAAACCATCCTTTTTATCCCCTGTCGTTTACAAATTCACTCTCTGAACAGTTACAAAGCAAAGATATAATAATTTCTAGAACAAGCGCTTTAATTAAAACTACATTCTTGATGCTTAAACAATGCAGAGATGATACTAAATTTAAAATTATTTTTAACAAATGAAGGGATTTTGCAGAACTTTGCGACATTCACTTCAATGAAACAACAACAGAAGACAAAGATCTAGCAGAGTAACCGAGGTAGCTCAAAATCATTTTATTTTTATTTCTTAGTCCATGCTTTTAAATGCTTTTAAATATATCTGTGTATAAAAATGTGTATGTTATGTTTTACGAAAAAAATCTTTTTATGTCATTTAAATTCTCGCCCCCCCCCCAAGATTTTGGTGAAATGACGCCACTGTAAAGTGGTATCTGTTAAGAAATGGAATGTGAACATCATTTTAATTCAATATCAAATAATTCACTATAACAAACTGTAAACGTAACTTTATTTTCTTTCTGTTTGACGATTCTTAAGTTTATATAATTCTCCCATAGGAAACGTGTTCATAATAAGTTGTATAATTTTTATTGTGGTTGTAATAAATTTAAATGAATTATATTTAAATTGTTATTTATCTTTCCCAGCTAACTCTAACAGTATCACTTTGCAAAGTGACAGTACAGAACTCTCAATACTGTGTACGAGGAGAGAGCGAAATATCAAAGTTTTTAAAGTCGACTTTAGGCTTAGACAATGTGATGCTATCTCTTCTATACTCTTTAATCTAGCCTTGGAAAATGTGTGCCGTCAAAAGAAACTATACCGATTAACAACAATATTTTGTCAATAAACTCAGTACAGATGATCACGTACGCTGATGATGTTGTCATCCTTGGCCGAAGTGAAGCTGTTATAACTTATGAGTGAGACTTTCAAGTCACTTGAGAGTGGTGCTAGAAAAATTGGTCTTCAAATTAACTACGATAAAACCAAACATTTGAATGTTTCAAGAGAGGCTGAGAAGAAAGATGTGTGCGACGAACGAATTGGGGGAGTTGAATCTTTTAAATATTTGGGATCAATGCTTGACTCAAACAACAGCATACTTACAGATATAAAAGCTAGAATCACTGCAGGTATTCGAATTTCCTACTCAATTATCATTCATCATCCGGAGTCAGAAGAAGAAGGTTGTTTGTTAAATATTACACAAAAAAAAAAAATACAAAATAAAAAATAAATTTTATTTTACTTTTGCATATATTGCTTTATAAAGAGACAGAGTAAAAGTAAAATACACTGAGTGTATGCTAGTGTTAGTGAAAGTGAAGTGAAGATAGAAGGCGTGCAATTATATAATTGGTGAGATTGTTCTGTATTAAAAAATTATTTGCTATTTTTCATTTATTGTTACCAGGCGGTAGCCAGATAAAATTTTACCTTTTATTGCTTTGATGTAATAAATTTATTTTTTTAAAGTATAAATTTGTTTTGTATTGCCTGGTAACAAGAAATGTAAAATTTCTTTTTAGTTATTAGTAGGAATTTCGAATTTAACCCTTTATCTGCACTCTTCAATTTGGTTAGTGTCTTTTGTGTCCCCATTTTTGGCTTTTACCTTATCGTGCTACTGTTGCATAACACCTGATATCGTATTTTTGTGACAGATATACCCAGTTTTCTTGTATTGTGGTGTTGTAATTTAGGCCTGGTCGAATTTTAGTATCGATACCAGTAATGTCAAAGGGATCTCGATAAATGCCGGATACCTAGTTACGAATGGAAACATCCCTTTTATAACATGCATGGTGTCTGTGTATTCGTTCGAAATTCACCTTCATGTATGAGAATTAAGGCTTACTAGTTGAACTCTATGTACACTATAATTCTCTAGCACTCTAGCAGATTTCAGGTGTTGATGAAACTATGTTTATAATAAGATTTTATACAGATCCCCAAATTCCCCCCAGGATTCTACTTGTCAATCAAATATCAGCTAATCTAAACAAAATTACCACGGACTACCCCAAAGCAAAGCTGGTCATTCTTGGAGACTTTAATAGTCATAATAAAGAATGGCTTATGTATTCATCGCTCACTGACGACGTAGGAAGACAAACCGAACTGATACTCGTATATTATCACGGTTTGACGCTAATTATAGGGTGTCCCACTAGAATCGCAGATAATACACATCATAACAATAATTTGCTGGATCTGTTTTTGACAAACGAACCAAATATTACGAAGACAAAAGTTAAACAACCCCTCGGATCATCGGACCATTTACTACTATCAGCAATAGGGCAATTTACATTACCGACACAAATTAAAGCAAATGCTCGTTGCGTTTGGATTGAGAAACTTTTATGATGCAACACCTTAGAATACTATTTGTTGTGTTAAGCAAGATTCTAGCACATCGGCAATAAGAATTTCTGAAATCATAAAAGACGGAATGCGGCGGTTTATTCCAAATCGATTAATCACTCCTAAAACTGAGCCTTGGTTGACGCGGGATGTTGATGAGGCAGTGAGGAATAAACGCAAAGCATTTAAGACATATAACTCAAATAAAACACCTGAAACACATAGTGCCTATAAGAAAGCCAGAAATATTAGTAAATACAAAATAGACTTATACAAAGACGCCTTTATCCAGAAGAAAGCAAAGAAATTCGCCGAGCACCCATCTGTCTCACGTAGTTTCTTTCAGGCAGTTAAATCAGTCCAGAGCAATTTTACTCGACCCTCTATTCCAACTTTAGCTCTGAATGACATTCGCGTGAGTGACTCGAAAGAGAAGGCGGATCTTTTGGGTCGTATTTTCGCAGAAAACTCAAACATAGTTGAAATTCCCCATTCTCCTACACTAATTTCCCCAGTTGAAACGAAAATCAAACCAATTATTTTTTGTTGCAATATTGTACGGAAAATGCTTCTTTCTATCAATATCAACAAATCTGCTGGACCCCTACGGTATTCCACCCCTCATTCTTAAAAACTTGCTAGGCAATTAGCTCCAATTTTAACAAAAATTTTCTATTTATCTTATAAAACCGGAATATTTCCTGATTCTTGGAAGCTGACTAGTGTTCAACCCATATCAGAGAAAGGCAGTAAGATAGCCCCTTACAATTATAGACCAATTGCAATTGTGTCGGTTTTGGCTAAAATATTTGAAGAATATGTTAACTACAATCTAATATATTAGATATATTAGAATATTTGGAGATGTCACGAGTTATTTTTTTTTTTTCTTTATTAATAAATTGCTAACTTTAGCAACATACATTAACCGCTCGAACTACAGAGAGTTATAACGCGGTGTTCATATACAATTTAATATACAGTTTAACGGTTTGAATTCAAAGTTATCATACTAATTAGTAAATTATTGAAATCCATCCCATTTTCAGTGGTATAAACTTAGTATAATATAAGTAGTAAAGTAAGAAACCATAAAATACACAACACAGAAACTATTCGATAAACCAAAAAGAAATGTTTATGTTATATATGCGTTAACTTTACGTTTGAATGTGGCGAAACTATTTTCATTTTTTATGTTAGATGGAAGTTGGTTGTATTTTAATAATCCTCTATGCAATATATTATTATTCGACGCATTGGTAGAAAAGAAATTTGGTTGAAAGTATGATCTTCGCCTTGTGCTATAGTCATGAATATCAGCTGACCGTGTTAGCTGGAGATTGTGTTTCACTTTACCTTTGATTATTTTAAATGTTATATACAATAACTCCCTTTCAATTATTTTATTTAAAGAAACAAAATCTTTAAACAATAAAGCAGATGGATATAGTACTGGTAAATTTAAAATATATTTAATAGCGCGTTTTTGCAATATCGACAACTCATTTAATTTATAACTAGCAGATCCACTCCACATAGGATTTACGTACACAATTTGAGATAAAATATAGGCATTATAGATTAACGTAAGGCATTTTTTTGATACTAGATTTTTTAATCTCCTGATAACGAAAATATATGGTATAATTTTATTTTTAATACAATCAATATGCGTATTCCATTTGAATTTCGAGTCAATTTGCAGACCAAGGTATTTAAAGCTTGTTACTTTCTCAATTATGTTGCTATCGTATTTGACAAAGAGTTGATTTGTCAATGAATTTATATTTTGCTTATTTTCAAACAACATGTATTTTGTTTTTTCGCTGTTCAGAACCAATAAATTTTTATCGAACCAAATCTTTAGCAGATTCAGATCATGCTGCATTGCTTCAAATAACATTTCTAAACTATTACTAATATATACTAGAACTGCATCGTCTGCATAGAGTTATAGTATACCTTGTAATGACCAGTACCGTTACTACGGTACGGCCCACCCGGCCCTGGGCCGGGGGCCCACCATAAAACACCCATAAAAATATGAGAATGAACACTTCAAATAATAAATTTAAAAAACAACAATGCAATTGTTTTTTCTGGGCCCATGCCAATTCCAAAAATTCATTTTTTGTAACTAAGTTGCAAAATCTACGCTTTTTCGTGCGTCATTTTAGTAATTAAATGAGCTTTATTTAAGCATTAATCTAGTACATTGGTCAGATTCATTAAAGTACTAATTGTAGTTGCTTAATATTTTATTAAAGCATTAATAATAATGGTTTAATGATTCATTAAAGTATAAGTACTTTAATGAATCAATAAACCATTATTATTAATGCTTTAATAAACTATTAAACAACTACAATTAGTACTTTAATGAATCTGACCAAATTTACTAGAGTAATGCTTAAATAAAGCTATCAAATTCGTGAATGATTTCATATCCACGCTGGCGTTCAAATAAACCATAGTTCTTAGTTTAGAGTACTCGCACCACGATGTTGAAGGTTTCATGGATCCTAGTTTTCTTACAAAATAGGCCAGCATGACCATGTCATTGATTGTTATAGTTTTTGATTCTTTGAACCACTCATCAAAATTTTTGTATGAAGTTTCGTACGCCAATTTTTCCGGTACGATTGTAGAAATAGCTTCATTTGCTGCTTTTTCTATATCTGACGATACAAAATCATCATCACTTGAACTCATCTTGATATTTTTCACAATTGGCAGTATGAAAACTAAAAGAAAACTAAGGCTACATACTCCTTATAAGATCAAATTGGTTTGCTCAAAACGTACTAGATACAAATACAATTTTTTTAGTTGTATTTTTTACAAACATTTAATTTTGCAGCTTCGTTACAAAAAATCTTGTATGAAACACGTTGCTAAATTAGTTGTTTTAAGCACTCGATGTATTGTCAACCTCGGCTTCGCCTCGGTTGCCAATTTCACATATCGTGCTTAAAACAACCTAATTTAGCAACTTGTTTCATAAATAGCTATTAAATAATCACAAAAACACATTATAATTTATATCAGCAAATCTTTGAATATTGAATATATTAGAAAATATTTCTCGTTATATCTCTTGTTGAGGATAACACATATTATTCAAAAGAATTTAATTAATATGTTTCCAAACATAGAAAGAGCATTTAAAAATTTTTTAACCATTAAGGTCAATAATTGTTCAGGAGAACAGTCTTTTTAGGCGATGAAATACATAAAAAATGATTTGCGAAACAGCATGCCGCAGGAGCGACTGAATTCCCTTGCGTTGATGTGCATAGAAAGAGATTTATTAAAATCTATAGAATTTGAAGATGTTGTAGATAAATTTGTTGACAAAAAAGTGAGGAGAAAAAATATTTAAATAAAATAAACATTATAATAAACCTCAAAAACCCGTACCTAAGTAATTATGCTTTTTAATTTAATTTAGACTGGGTTCCAATTAGCTGCTAAATTGCACGAAACTGCTAAATCTAAATTTAATTTTACAAAATTACCGAATTTTAACTCAAATTAATATAATCAAGTTGTCAGATATTGTTTAACGTATGAATTTCTTCCAAATTATTTAGAAACAAAATATAATTTAGTCAAATAAAATAGTTGACTAAATTGATTTAGCACGTTTAGTACAATTAAGCATCAATTAGAACGCAGTCTTATTGTTAATTTTCGAAAAGGCCCCCTAGAATTAGTGGGCCTGGGGCCCCCAAATACATTGGGACGGCACTGGTAATGACAACTGACACATATCATTGATAAATATCAGAAACAGAATTGGACCCAATATTGATCCTTGTGGTACCCCTTTTTTAAGAATTTTGTAGCTACTATGGTGGGTTCCAATAGTATTTTGTGATCAACAGAGTCGAATGCTTTTTTTATGTCTAAAAAAAGGCACGAAACCAACTTTTTTTTATCAATGTTTATACTGAGAGTATCAGTTAATGATAGACAGGCAGAAGAAGTATTTGAGCCCTTACAAAAGCCAAATTGATTTGTTGAAATTATATTATTATCAGATAGAAAATTAATCAGTCTGTTATATATTACTTTCTCAAAGACTTTTGAAATAGCATTTAGTATTGATATGGGTCTATTATTGTTTAAGTGCATTGAACTGCCAATTTTTAAAATAGGAATTACTTTAGCTATTTTTAAAGAATCGGGAAAGTTTCCAGCATCAATGCATTTATTTATTAGGTTTGAAAGAATACGACAAATGTTTTCACTAAAATATTTCAAAACTTTGGTTGAAATTGAATCAGTCCCTGTAGCCGCATTACTTTTAAGATCATGTACAATATTTTTAATCTCTGTTTCATTAGTGTGCTCAAGTTCAAGTGGTTTATTTATAGTATACCTTAAATTGGCGAATTGATCAGGAGAAGGTGTTGGTAAAGAGTTTGTAATCTTGTCACAAATGTTTATGAAATAGCTATTGAATTCCTCCACAATAACTTTAGGGTTGTCTAGAATTATGTTGTCTTTTTCAAGAAAAACATGTGGATTATCTTCTTCACTTTTATTAAAAACTACTTCCTTTAAATGACTCCACATTTTTTTTGGGTTAGTTATGCTGTTTTGAAATTTGATAGAATTGTATTCTTTTTTTGCTATTTTTGTTTTTATTTGTACTTGTCTTTTAAAGAAATCGTATCTCTCTATGACATAAGGATTTTCGATAAATTTCCTTTTCAATCTAAAGAATCGTTCTCTATTTTGAAAGGTGATAAGGATATCATCATTAATCCATGGTGAATTCTCAATAAAGGAAATATTTTTTTTTCGGATTTTTTTTGTATTTTCATGAATGCAGTTCGAAGTTTTATCAATTAATTCGTCAAAACTATTTGATTGCTCAATTTCATTCCAAAGTGAACTCTTTTTTATTTTTCCATAATCTAAAACAGTTTTAAATTGATTGGTATGTGACTTTTGTGGATTGCAATCAAATTGTAGCAACATAAGCTTATGATCTGAAAGTGAATTATCAATAATGGAAATTTCATAATTAAATTTAAATATATCAGTCATAATATGATCAATTACAGTAGAAACTGTATTAGATATTCGGGTAGCGTATTTTGAGTTAATATTATTTAACAGTGCAAACCCATGTGAATAAACCGTTTCTAAATATTTGGAAGTTTCAGAATTCTCATTGAGTAAGTTAATATTAAAATCACCAATTATAGTACTATTTGGAAATTGGTGAAGAATTTCTGCTAGTCTAACCAAAAAGTTATCGACATTGGAGTCAGGCGCTTTGTAAATAGCAATTAAGTTCAATTTCAATTTGATAAGCTTTATGACTAAGAAGTTGTTTCTTTCATATTCTTCGCTAAATATTTTGGCTGCAGCAATATTTGATTTAATATAGATCGCACATCCTCCGTAACCATACAATCGATTTGAGAAAAATGCTTGATAACCATGCAAATTGTAAAACGGATTTTCATTTTCTGTTAACCAGATCTCAGATAATACCAACGCATGAATATCATTTTTTATTGTGTTATTAATAACCAACTCCACATCTGATAACTTGTTCCGCAAACTACGAATGTTTATATAGATAATATTAAAAAGGTTATTATTGTTTTTTGGTTCATCAAGATTTAAGTATGTGCAGCGCCGTAGTTTGACTTCTAGGGGCCCTGTGCACAGCGTCTTTAAGAGGCCCTATGCAGTCGCAGAAAATAAAATTTTTTTTTACTTAAAAAAAATATGTAGAAATTACAAAGGAATTTTTCTAGCTTTTTTGCTGGCAAATTCATCAATTATGTCATTATAATTAATTGTTCTGGCTGTTGCATTTTCAATTGACAGTATTGCTAATCCAGAAAGCCTTTCTTGTGACATTGTTGACCGTAAATAATTTTCAATTAATTTCAGTTTTGAAAACGATCGTTCACAATGAGCAACGGTAATTGGTATTGTTAAAATTATTCAATAAACGATACATACATTTGGATATAATTCTTCCAAATTCCTTTCTAGAATGAATTCCAAATTTTCTATAATAGATTATTATCTTCTAAAATATATCTTAAAATAGAAAGTTCAGTTTTGAACTCCACGTCTTCAATATCCCCTTCTAAGTGTTTGACTAGATTTGCACAATTAGTATTCAATTCATTTGTATTCATAGTTTTTAGCTTTTTATTATCGAAAAGAAAACCAAAAATTTCATTTAAAGAGCTATACGATTCAAATCGTTCTTGCAGTGAATTTACCACTGTATCGATTAATTTATTAAAATAAGACTGTTTAAATTTATTTTCAGCAGTAAGCTTTAGATGGCTACATTCATCATCAATTTCAGGAATGAGCTCACCTATATCAATATCATCACAAAAATGAATTGGTTCAATTTCTTCTTCTGGGGGGAGTTCAATTCCTTCATTTAGTATATCATCTGTACTAACAACATCTATATTGTCATATTTATCATTTCCTTTATTTTTTGGGTCTGTATAATAACAATAGTCAGCTAATCTTTTGAGAATACGTACTCGGCTAGGTTCTGGTGATTTATCCAAACATTCTCTATTTCTACTTGTTAATATTTGGGTATCACGTGCAGGCCGTTCGGTGAACTGTGCTGTTATATTTATTGCTGACGATATTTCTTGTGCTTCTTTTATAAGCTCTTGGAAATTGTTTTTTAAATCAGCAAGCGATAATAACATAGCCCTTGTATGTTGTAATGCTATATTGATTGCCATATCTTTTCGTTGAAGCAATTGGCTGAAGATGTGAAGCTTTGATAACAATTGATACCAAATTGTTGTCAATACAATAAATTCATAAGAATTTATTTGTTTTTTTAGAGCTACAGCAAGAGTTTTGCAATCTGGATAGCTATTCTTAAGTTCATCTAATGCAAGACTAATTTCTTTTAACTGATATTTCACGGCTTTTATACTGTTAAAGCGATATTCCCATCGAGTATGGCTGGGGGCTTTCAAATTAATTTTTAAATATTTTGCTTGAATGGCCCATTGGGTTGTCGATGCAGCAAAAATCTTATATAAATTATTTAATGTAGTGAAATAATTTTGACTTTTAATAGTGTTTTTAACACTATCTCCTATCACTAGATTGATGTTGTGTCCACCACATGACGTATACCATGCTTTGTTGTTAATTTCTAAAATTCGACTTTTCACTCCCTTATATTCTCCTTTCATATTGCTTGCGTTGTCGTATGACTGACCACGACAATTAGCAATTTCAATTCCTAAAAGTTTCAATTCCTCAATAAGGACGTGTGCTAAATTTTCGCCGGTTGAGGACAATATATTTACAAAGCTTAAGAAACTTTCTTGTACACTTGGCTTTTGGTCGGCTATTTTAACATACCGAATAATAATGGACAACTGGTTTTTTTTGCAAACATCCGGTGTAGAATCTATCATTACGGAAAAGTACTTCGATGATTTAATATTACTTACTAATATATGTAAAACTCTAGAAGCTAGTTGTAAGATAATTTCGTTTTGAACCATCGGTGAAAAATATGATGGTACTTTTTTTTCCGTTTCAGTTATTGACTGTAAATGCATTTTTAGTTCTGGAACAAAATCAGCAATCAATTCAATTACTCCCAAAAAATTACCATTATTCGGTTCGAACAATTTTTCGTTGCTTCCTCTAAAAGCTAAATTTCGTTCACTTAAAAACAATACCGTTTTTACGATACATTTCAAAATTATTCTCCATCTTTGTTTTTCTTTATTGAACACTTCTTCATTAAGGTGGTCTATTCCTGTTCTGCTTTTAATGTTAAATTCTAGAATTCGCCATTTATACGCTGATTCAAGGTGTTCCTTCGAAGATTCATGTTCAGATAACCGTATTCCTGTATGTGCATAGTCAGAAAATCCACTTGAAGTTAAGCTTATTTTTAGCGATGAAAACAAACGACAACAAAAGCAGAAAATGTTTCCTGTTGAGTTAGAATATAAAAGCCATTTTCTTAATTCTTTTTCACCATTTTTCATTTGTCGATATAAAAAAGTGTCACTGAAACATCTTCCTTGAGGATTTCTTTTATAATGGATGCCTTTAATACTTTTTGGTGACTGCTCGACCAAAAACATCCGTTGTGCGTTGTCAATTTCAACAGGCCAAGTTGCAGGATCTAATATATCATATTTGAACTTGGCAGATAAAATACTGCTCTCTATTTGTGGATTATTGCTAATTTCTGAAATATTATCAGATAAAATATCGTTAATATTTACGCTATTTAATCCTGATTCATCATCTACATTGTCGTTCTGGTTATCCATATTTTGAAGTTGTGGCTCATTGAAATTTTCTGCCGCATTATTGTTTTCAAGTTGAGACGTAATGTTTGAATTACATGGTTCAATTAAATTAGTGCTTGAAATTAATGAATTTTCGCCTCGTTTAAAAAATTTATCAATTGATCCAGTAAGACTACTCAATTCTGCAGCTTTTCGGACCTGTTTTGCTCTTTTTTGTGCGCCGCTTTCAAAGTGTCTTTTCGACATTTCTAATTTAGATAAAAAATGTTTCAAAAACAGTTTTAAAAACTAAGCCGTTTTTAACAGAGAAGTAATATTATTACCTGACTCCTGATGTATTCCTTCTATAAATTTAAATATATGTATATGTTTTCAAACAATATCCGTGCAACCGGAAACACAAATTTATTTAGAAAAGTGAAAATTACAACTTAAAATTAAATATATAAACGATCGTTTAATCTAAAATTAATATGTAGTACTGCACTAATATTAACGGTAGACACTAAAATTTAAACCAGAATTTAAAACGTTCCTTATATCACTTCTTTACTGCGTTCTTTTAAAGCGAGTAACTTGAAAAATATTTTCAAATACAATTGTGAAAATTAAAAATAGTACATTTTGCAAAAAGAGATGAAAACGCTTCTTTTTCCTGAAATTTCCCCACTCGACGCTAACCCGTCTCGTGAACAAATTATCGTGAACAAATTAAAACCACTTTCACAGGGGATTAAGTCTGCTTGAAAATAGGCTTTTCATCTTCTATCATAGAAAAATATCGTTATTACGTTAAATGGAAATATGTACGTAAATATTTTGTTTCATTTGCTCACAAAATTTGATGCTTTCCTTCGATTTAAAAATATAAATAAGTCATTTGTCTGAATGTTTTCTTCAATTATACAAGAATTGCTATTTAAAAATATAAAAAGGATTGCGAAAAAGTACTAATTTTCTTTTTCTGCATATGAAATGAACGAAAATAAAATTGAGTTCAAAGGATTGAAATCAAAACAGTAAAAATTTTACTAATTTTTAAGTAATAGTTTCCTAGAATAGCGTTCAAAACTTAAAACGTTGTGTTTTAAAATTATATGATGGTTGTTTCCTAGAAAAAACAAACAGCAAAAAAGCAACTGTTTCATCTTTGTTTTTTCTTTCAATTCGTGGTATTTTTTTTAATATTGGAGAAGTGTTTCTAATGTATTTACTATTTGGGGCCCCCAAAAATAAGAGGCCCAGTGCGATTGCACCTGTTGCACTTGCGTAACTACAGCGCTGAGTATGTGTTATGCTTCACTGGTTTTAAACAACTGTTAATGACGTTAACAGTGTCCATTAGATATAATTTTAAACCTAAAACAAAAATAAGAAAAAAATGCGATAATTATAATTAAAAAGTTACAATGAAATTTGTGAATTAGTACTACAATTGTTTTTAATTTGGGAAATATTATTAAGTGAATTAATTATAAAAACTTTTGAGTTATCGTATTGACGGAGATGAATCTTGGAGTTTTTTATCCATAGGTATTTAAAATTTAGCTCCTTTTTAAGTATTTTTGCTTGTCGATATAAATCTTGTCTATATTTGGTGAGATGATCTCGGAAATAAACAGGTTTATTTTCTGAATCAGCGGTATACCCCAATTCATGTGTGAAGAGAATTTTTCTTGCCTTCTTTTGCGAAAATAATTTAAATTTGGTGTATTCACTTCGTAGTTTGACAAATAAAAGTTGATTATCATATTGTTTTTTTAAATTATCCTCAGTGTTGTTTGACACGGTAGAAGAATTTTGCTGGTGTGATTTTATGAACTGCATTTCAATGATGTCATCCAAATCAATATCCACATTAAGGGTTTTTATAATATTTTGCATGACTAATTTTGGATCCATTTTAACTTGTGGTAGTCCTGCAATTATCATGTTGCTGGAGAGCTTTTCTTGTTTTAGAGAATCAATTTCTCCTTCAAGGTTCCCAAATGCATTTTCTAAGTCATATTGTTTTTCCTTGGTGGCTTGAATTTGCGATTTAAGAAATGCGTTTTCTTTAACTAGATCAGCAATTATTTTTTGAGATTCATTGAATTGTTCAAGAATATGATCTTGTGATATTTTGATAGTTGTCATCAATGTTTTCATTTCTTTAATTTCGTGAACAACAGTTGACAACTTATTTCCTTCATTATTTGCTTCGTGCGGCTTTGAGTTATTCAATTGACTGTTGTTGTTGACTAGTTGTTGGCTTGGCATCGGTGCTGGACTATCATGTGATAAATTCGCTGAATTTGGATGATCATCTGCATGTTTTTTTGTTATTTCCTTTGCAGGGAAACATACATTTTCAGTAGCATTGTGACCGCATACATCTGAGCAAAACCACTTTTGTTGTGTAGCAAGTCTAGAAATATGAGCCCCAACAATTTTCTTGCAGTGCGGATGAAATTTTAAAAGACAATTGTCACATTCAAATAGTGCCTGAGCCCCGTTAATCACTCCCTGACAAATATGGCAGATAACATTTGTTTGATTGATTGGCCGAGAATCGCGGCTATAAACTGGCATTTTTATTGTTTTTTTCCAAGTATTTTCCAAGTATTCCAAGGTATTTATTTTTATATATTCAACTGTTTTTATATTACTTTTGTTTTGAGTAAATAATATATGCACGAAAACAAACCGTAATTTCCACTTTAACAAGATAAATTTTTTTTAATATTTTTTTTGGTTTTAAAATTTTTTATTTTTTTACTGTAAATTTAAATTGCAAAACTGAACTTTTTTGTTTGTTTGTAATAATTGCGACGAGATTTGACTGTTATAAGTAATTAAATCAAACACTATTTTATTGTTTTCCAAACAAAAATCACTTTAGGTTTTATTATTAAAAACTCTACTTTAAGCTTTAAAACCTATAATTTTATTAAGTTTCATTATAAATTAAAATCAAAAACAAAGAAAAACCAAAGTTATTCGAAAAAAAATTATTAAATTTTAGAGAACAAATTATACACGTCTGATAACTTTGACGATCAAAACTCAAAAAAAGATTATTGATGATAAACAGTATGGTTTTCATAGAAGTCATGCAACAGGTGATCTGTTAGTCTACGTATCCCATCTCTGGAACAAATCGCTGGAAACCATGATGCATCTAAAGGTCTAAAGCATTTGATAAAGTGTGACAGAAATCTCACAGCTAAATTAAAATCTTATGGCATAAAGTATGGATAGAACATCTTACTGTCTCATGGATGCATAGTTTTCTTAAAGGTCGCCAATTTCATGGTGATTTAGAGGTATTACATCCAATTTTTTCACAACCAATGCTGGTGTTCCCCAAGGCTCTGCACGCTCACTAACCTTGTTTCTTCTATACATTAATGATTTACTCATTTCCACAGTGCACCCAATCCATAGTTTTGCTGATGACAGCACATTGCATGCATCACATGTATCTCCTAAATTTCGATCTCATATACTGCAGTTACCACTGATAGAGAGCTGCTAATTGATTCTAACAACAAAGACCTGGATCGTATAATGCAATGGGGTGATTGTAATCTTGTTTCATTTAATCCAACCAAAACCAAACTATGCCGTCTTTCACGAATAGAGCGACATAAAAATTTCTCTATTAAAATAAACCATGAGGAATTGCGTGAGGTTGAATCAGTTAGACTTCTTGGAAATTGGAGTGGATATTGAAAATAACCTGGAATGCAATAAACATGTGTTCAACCTCGCTAAATCTGCAATACAAAAATTAGGATTCTTGAGTCGATGTAAAAAGTATTTTATTCCCAATCAAATTTTGCTAATCTTTAAGTCCTTAATTCGTCCATGTATGGAATACTGCTGTCATGTTTGGGGAAGTGCTTGTCAGTCAACAATAAAATGTCTAGACTCTGTACAGAGCAAAGCCATACGGTTGATTGGAAATACCGAACTAATGGATCAGCCTGATTTACTCCAGCACAGAAGAAATGTGGCTGAATTGTCAATCTACTATATAAATTATAAATATAACTTTAGAGAATTCTTCTCTAAGGAAATTCAAAATATCCTTCCATCGTGTGCGCCGTATAATCGAAAAACAAGAGCTTCCGAGTTATCCTATTCATTTGTTGTCCAAATACCTCGTTGTACAGAACTGTGTCCTTCCAGAACGACTCTTTTAATAGAGTGCCCAAATTATGGAACTCAATGCCCTCCTCTGTATTTCTCGATGAGTTTGCCCCTCAGGCATTTAAAGAAAATGTCCATCGTCATTTATAACAATTAGTATAAATATCCCCATATCCTCATTCCTTCCATTTTCCTCATCTCCTTCCTTTATAAGTTACCATGCTTTGGATATTCAAATAGTCTAAACATGTCTAACTAATTAATAAAAAAAAATAAAACTTCTCCTTGGATCACCGTATATGTATCAACTAACACCAAACTCAAGTTATACACGACGTTGAATAAACCGGCTGTGATGTATCACAAATGTGGACCCTTACACAAAATTATGAATCACATTTATCTGTATTTGAGTGTAAGATCGTACGCCACATTTTTGGTCTACTTAAGACTGATGCGAGAGTACAGAACGCGATATAACTTTACGATCAGAGACATTCTTGAGGATCCAGATATAATAGGTTGTATACGTTCCAATAGGATTTCTTGGTTTGGACATGTTCTACGAGCCGATTCACAGTTTGGAATGATTAAAAAAAAATGTACGTTAGTACCCCAGGAAGTGGCGACCGCGAGATAAATCACGACTGTAATGGGAGACAGACGTAATAATCGACCTTGACTGGTAATTATGCCGCTGTTGCTAATGAGTAATGACCGTAGTGAATTAGAAGCTTAGCAACGCTCCTACATAGAGCACGAACACCACAAAAAAAGGGATGTTGGTAGAATCTGAATCACAAGTCTTTTGCCGCTAAATCAGAAACATATTTCGCACCAGCCTAGATCAGGTGTGTTGATACAAAAATCAAAATATAGTAACTATTCAATATTTCAGCTTTTAATTTTCGATCTACAGATAGGACAGCGCCGCGTATCCAGTCCCTGTTATATACAAGCTAACGTGAGATATCACATATCGCTAGCAGTAAGATATCACTAGTCAAAGTGATATCTTAAATTATTATTAATATTACTACAACGGTAGCACCCTTCATCATTTTAGTTATGGATAGGATAGGATTCCTTGAATTCTATTGTTCGAAGAAATCTAGCACAGGTATAAGTATATGCTGGATTTATTCATTGAGGGAGACATGTGCGTCATGGCATATATAACACACATTCGATTACATTATATTTTATTCATTCAAATAGTTTAGAACAAATTTGCTTTTTACCTCGTATTTTAATAAAATTTATTGTTATATTGTTTATTTTAGTTAGCTAAAAATATCTTGATTAGGCGTTAATCGTTATTGACCTTTTCAGTCATATGTCAAATTGCATTTGCGTAGTAGTAGTTTTATGGGCCCACAACTTTTTAATGCACTAAACTAAACATTCGTAAATAATATTAAGAACAACTAATGAATAATAGTAGTTTAATCAATGAGTGTATAATGAAATAGTTTATTCTCAAGCAAAAGTTTAAAATTTGAGCGAGGCACGAGCGAGAATTTTAATTTGCGAGAGAATAAAATTCATTAAACACGAATCGATTACAATACTTTATTCTCTGACAAAGAATTGTGTATAAATATAAAAACATTTTCTTCAATTAAAACAATAAATCTTTATTGTTTTAATTGATAAATTAAATTTCTTATTAAAAAAACCCTGATGATAAAAAACGCCCATCTCATACAATCAACCAAGTTCAACTAAACGAAATAAGAGAATTTAACTTAAAATTTGATTTTTGAACAAAACTTATCAAAGCAATTGTGATTATAATTTGAAAATAATTTTAATGAAATCAAAACAATTTGACCAATTGGAATCATACCAATTGAATAATGATAATTTTTTTATAGGAAAATTTTCATTAGACAATAGGTTAAGTTCATTAGGCTATAGGTTAGAAAACAATACAATAATACATACTATTATTATCAAGAAAACATAAAAATAAAGCTGATATAATTAAATGGAAGAGAATAAAATTAATAAATTAATTCATTTTTAATTCACAAATTCTTATAAATATCAAATTTTGTAATTTTATCTATCAAACAAAATATTTTGAGGGTATTATATAAAAATAAATTTTATTTCAATTATTCAATTTCAGTCAATTAGTTAAACAGTAAACATGTTCCGTATGACGATGTGTTTCAAATTTTTATTAATATTTGCATTTGCAGTTTGTGTGTCAGTAGCATGGCAGGCAATTTCTGAAGTCACAGAAAACTCAGGTAATATTTTTAATCCTTTTTGTTTACATTTAATATTTTTTATTTCAAAACCAAAAAAATACACTATATGTACCAACTATTAAAAAAAATGATTCAGTTTTTATAATAATTAAGGTGATCTTATAAATTATAACCAAATACATTTTCTTATCTAATGGAATTATCTGCAAGTAAGATTGTTTCTAACTATTTCTAGTGACAATTTTTTTAATTTAAAAACTCACCATTTCTATCGAAATTGGTAATTATCTAAGGTCTGACTCTGAGATCACCGTATTCGTAGATAACCTTAGTGTAGTTTTTGATTTGATTATCAACTGAGTTAGTAAATTATTGTGTTAATAATGTAAATTTGTTTTGTATTATTCTATGATTTTTTTTTTCGAAATATTTGACAAAAAATTCTGTTAAGATCGTGGCGTAAAATCGTTTTCATTCTTTCATGTATTTTGATTTATTTTCAGAATTTCCCGGGAAGTGTTTTTCATCTGAAACCGGTAAGGCATATAACATTGGAGAAGAGTTTCAAATTCCAAATTCCTGTAGTCGGCATAGATGCGGTGGTGACTTTCGATTTAGAATCACTGGGTAATTAATTGCACACATCCTTGATGCAATACACAATTTTATTTTTTATTAAAATCAATTTCACTGTTTTCAGCTGTGGATCATGAACTGATGACCCATTATGCAAAGAAGTCGGTCAAAATTTATCTCTTTCTTTTCCGGAATGTTGCAAAAAATATGAGTGTATTGGTAGTGATGGCAAAATAGTTCGCCTTTAAACCATTGCTCGAGAATAAATTTACAATAAATTTGTAAAATCATCATCATACCACTTAGTTTTTTTATAGAAGCTACGATAAAGGGTTAACTAATCTCGACTTCGTATCGTGAAATAATCCAAAAAAGTGCAAATTAATTATTTAGTTCTTTCTTACACACGATTTTACTTGGTTCCAAAATTTTATAAAAATGTAACATCCTAATGTGAAAAAATTCCCCGGCACGGGGACGTTTCGAAGAATTGGGCAAAATAACTTAAGATGAAGAATATATTCCAGATCAGATATAAAATACAAATGAGATCATGTTCTCCTGTAAGCGAATGGTAATCAGAATACACATCATGTCACAGAACATTCCCTGCTTAAAATTTATATCCTATTGAAAAACAAAGTTTAATGGGAAAATTACATAGGAAATTTCCTATAAATTTTTTCTTTTTAAAAACACATTGAATCCTATTCAATTGTCCTATATAGAAATACATTGAATCCTTTTCATAGAAATGAAAACATTTTTATAGGATTATAAATTCTTCAATGGGATTGACTACATTTTATTTGAATTTTCTGGGACAGTCAAATTTTTTAATAAATAATGAAGAATCCTACTTGACTTTATAACAGGACTAAACACATTTTAAAGGGAGTTTTGTAGTGAGTAGTCTTAGAATTTCATACGGAATCCTTTTCGATTCTTAATGGGATTGACTATGTTTTAATGGGAATTTCTAAAACCTTCAAACTTCCTATTATAATAGTCAATTAAAATAAAATAAACATATACAACCCTAATCACTATTATTATAGTCTTTCAGCCGAAGAGCGATAACTAAAACACATAAAACGATTTTAACAATATTTCTAACACTCTAGTGATTTTTAACCAGACTTAAGAAAAATTTCAGTCGTATTTTCCTGTAAGAATTATCCATTTCCTATTGAAACTATTTCAATGTTTTCTCATAAAACTATATAGAGTCCTATTGAAAAATACTGTGTGAAATTATAATTTTAAAGTCGTATATTCCTGTATAGAAATTATACACTTCCTATTGAAACTATCTCAGTGTCTTCATGTAAAACTATTAATCCTATTGGGAAATCTTGTCGTAACAAAACAATTTTCTAAGTTTTATTTTCCTTTACAAATTATCTATTTCTCGTTGAAAATGTTTCAATTTCCCGTTGAAAATGTTTCAATTTCCCGTTGAAAATGTCTTCCTTTAAACCTATAAAGAATCCTATTAAGGAATCTTGTCGTAAGAAAAAAATTGTTTTATTTTCCTTTTCAATTACGTTCATTCCTATAAAAATATTTCAATAGGAAAAGTCTGATATTTAAAGGATTATGAGCTTAATTCCGTTTTCCCATTGAATATGAATCTTTCCTACCCAACATACCTGTGTGACAACTATCGCTTTTCAGCCTAGAATTTAAAGTTATTTAAATTCTAGACAATCCACCAGAATAAAATTTGTTATCAATAAATTTAAAAAAAATATGTTTTTCTATGCGAAAAGTAAACTCACTGGTGTAAAAAAATAACAAATTATAGTTGCTATGGTTTTTCATATAATATTACAAAGTTTTTTAAACAACGTAACCATGAAAAAATAGAATATGAATTTTGAATGTTTTGTTGTCGATTTATAACTTTATAATTTATAGTAAATATCGATTATATATTACTATCATAGAAAAAAATTGCATTTCCTACGCGAGATAAAAACGTTTTTCGTTCGTAAACATGTCTCACTCGACGCTAGCGCGTCTCGTGAACAAATGTTTACTCACGAAAAAAACAATGTTTTCATATCTTGTAGGAAAATATACTATTTCTACTTCAAGCTACGAAAATGTCGTTTTAATATATAATAAAACCTATGTGAAAGGGAAACTTTTTCTAAGTAGTGACTGAAAATGTTTTCAGTCACTAGGACTGAAAGTAAATAAGTTTCGGTGGTCGCCTACAGGTGGTGGTTATTTAAAGGATTGAATATTTGATTGAATATTTGAGATTGAATTTGATTTACTGTTTCTGTTGTTTTTTCGGTTGCTGTGTTTATTTCTGTCAATATCGCAGTATTTAAAGGGATTGAATATTTTGATCGAATCGAATCGAAACTAATCATTATATCAATTGTGTGTAATTAATTAATTAAACTAATAATGAGTGTGTTTTTTTTCTATATCGGAGAAATCGGAGCGACAAAATAAAATTTGTATCAGATATATCGTATAATTTTTTCCTCCGATAATTAACTGTCAGATATAAAATATATTCTCTGAGTTCTTTCCGCCAAAAAAAATAAAAAAAATTTATTAATTAAATAAATAAATTTGATTAAAAAATTTATTTTTATTTGTTTTTAATTGAAACTTTACCTACAATTTTTTAAATTACGTCATTACCTACGCTGCAGGGAAAACTGCTGGAGGGATTTCAAAAATTTTTTTGTCTAAAAATAGGTATATTATAGAGACAGGTCCGAAAGGACAATGTGTTCGATAACTGTACCGGAAGTGTGTCAAAAAAATCATTATGTGTGTCAAAAATAGAAAATTTTCATATTTTTGGCTTAAAAAACTTTCATTTTAAGTGATTACGAGTAGGAACATTAAATTGTAGGTAGGGATTGGTATGTGAGATCAGAAACTAGATTATTGTATTATGAGTTTGTCAAAAAAATGTTGTCAAGTGTGTCAAAAGAAAGGTTTCATTTATTTTTTTACCCAATTTTTGGAAAAAAATAAAATTGTTTGTTTGAAATGAAATTTTATTATTATTATTGAGAATTATGGCATAATCAGTTTGTCAAAAAAATGTTGTCAAGTGTGTCAAAAGAAAGATTTTTATTTATTTTTTTATCTAATTTTTTGGAAAAAAATAAAATTAATTGTTTGTTTGAAATGAAATTTTATTATTATTATTGAGAATTATGGCATTATAAGTTTGTCAAAAAAATGTTGTCAAATGTGTCCAAAGAAAGATTTTTTTTTATTTTTTTACCCAATTTGTTGGGAAAAAATAAAATTGTTTGTTTGAAATGAAATTTTATTATTATTATTGAGAATTATGGCATTATAAGTTTGTCAAAAATATGTTGTCAAGTGTTTTAAAAGAAAGATTTTTATTTATTTTTTTACCCAACTTTTTGGAAAAAAATAAAATTGTTTCTTTGAAATAAAATTTTATTATTATTATTGAGAATTAAGGCATTATAAGTTTGTCAAAAATATGTTGTCAAATGTGTCAAAAGAAAGGTTTTTTTTTATTTTTTACTCAATTTTTTGGAAAAAAATAAAATTAATAGTTTGTATGACATGAAATTTTATTATTATTATAGAGAATTATGGTATTATAACTTTATAAGTTTGTCAAAAAAAATGTTGTCAAGTGTGTCAAAAGAAAGATTTTTGTTTAGTTTTTTACCCAATTTTTTGGAAAAAAATAAAATTGTTTGTTTGAAATGAAATTTTATTATTATTATTGAGAATTATGGCATTATAAGTTTGTCAAAAAAATGTTGTCAAGTGTGTCAAAAGAAAGGTTTTTATTTATTTTTTACCCAATTTTTTGGAAAAAAATAAAATTAATAGTTTGTATGACATGAAATTTTATTATTATTATAGAGAATTATGGAATCATAAGTTTGTCAAAAAAATAATGTCAAGTGTGTCAAAAAATGATTTCAAATATTTTTTTAGCCAATTTTTTGAAAAAAAAAATTTGCTGTTTTTATGACGTAAATGTAATTGAAAATGAAATTGGACATGGAAATTTTTGAATTTGTTATAGTTTTTGAAATATTTTTGGAATTTTGAAAAAGTTTGAATTTTTAATTTTGTAATAATTTTTGCAATATTTTTAGAATTTCGGAAAAAGTTTTAATTTTTGATTTTGTAAGAATTTTTGGAATATTTTTAGAATTTTGAAAAATTTAAAATTTTTGATTTTATTATAATTTTTGGAATTTTGAAAAAAATTTCAATTTTTGATTTTGTAATGATTTTTGCAATATTTTTAGAATTTTGGAAAAAGTTTGAATTTTTAAGAATTTTTGGATTATTATTGAAATTTAAAAAAAGTTTAAATATTTGATTTCATTCTAATTTTTGGAATATTTTTAGAATTTTGAAAAAGTTTGATTTTATTTAATTTAACAATATTTTTGGAATTTTGATTATAATTTTCCGGCAACGTATTGATGTTTCGTGTTAGTTTTGTAATAAATTTTTAAACAAAGATAAAAAATACTTTTACTTTAACAAAGAGTTATGTTTAATATACATCGCTGCCCAAAACTAAAAACCATGTCCTCATAAAAGTTTTTTGCCGAAAACTATATCAAAATCCTTAACCCAGACCGAAGTCTTGATATCTCAGAGCTGTGAGATTTCAGCCCCTCCATATTTTATACTTTAAACGATGACTTCCAGTCTTTAAAAAAAAATCTGTAATATCTGTAAAAGTTTTTAGAGAAAATATATGAACTATTTTCATTATTCATATTGTCAAATTCATCTACTAAAAACTTACAAAACGACATAACTAAACTTGACTGTGTAAAAAATAAACAAGATTGTATTTATATATAGCATTTTTACCAGTGTAAAATAATGTTATTATTGTGTTCGCCTACAGATGGAATAATAACAGGCGAACACAATAATAACATTATTTTACACTGGTAAAAAAGCTATATATAATTAATACAATCTTGTTTATTTTTTACACAGTCAAATTTAGATATGTCGTTTTGTAAGTTTTTAGTAGATGAATTTGTAAATATTATCATTTATATTTACAAGCGTAGAAAAAATAGCTTTTTCTACGCTTGGTTAAAACGTTTTTGCATTCCTGAAGTTATTCCACTCGACGCTATTGCGTCTCGTGGACAAACCGTTCAGTCACGCAAAAAGAGACGTTTTCACCACTTGTATAAAATTCTACTATTTTTGATTTATTTAAAGTAAATTTTATTTCCAATATTGCTAGAATTGTAATGAAATGTTTTTGTCGGTTCGTCTCAAGTTTTCAAAAATATAGTTACACGTAAACAGTGGCGGATTATGCCTTTAAGAGGCCTGAGGCGGAACAAAATTTGGGCCGAAATTTAAGATTTTACCAAAAATTTTATATGTATTTCTGACTAAAACAACATTTTTATTCTTTGAATTTTTTCAAAACAAAATGTTTTTTCTACGATACAAATTGGAAAACGAATACATTAAAAAATTATAAAACTATCAAATTAGAATTATTAAAATAAATACATGAAAAAAAGTAATACAAATTGACAACCTAACACTTTTACATGTGGGATAATATAAAAAAAGTCAGGCAAGTGCGAATATAATTCGCTCGCTGAGGGTTCCGGGTATATAATATTTGAGAAAAAACAGTTTTTATTAGTATAGTTTCACGTTTTTTGAAATTATAACTAGTAAAAAAATTTTGGTATAAATTTAGCAAAATCCTTACACCCATGAATTTTTTTTTTTGTAATATTCGTAGATAAGGGGGGGTTCAAAAAAAAATTTTACAGTTTTGAAAATAGGTCGAAAACTGTGCTTTCGAAAATTACAAAAAAAACTCTTTTGCACTACAAAAAAAATCACCTTTCATATGACACCCCAAATGCCATGATCAAAAATAATTTTTTTCAAAATTTCTACTTTAAACATTTGAAATTATAACAACCAAAAAAATTCCAGTTTCGATTTAGCGAAATTCCTACACCCATGAATTTTTTCTTTTGTAATGTTCGAAGTTAAGGGGGGGGAACAAAAATAATTTTTACATTTTTGAAAATAAATCGAAAACTGTGCTTTCGAAAATTACAAAAAAAACTCTTTTGCACTACAAAAAAAAAATCACCTTTCATATGACATTCCACATTCCATGATCAAAAATAATTTTTTTTCAACCCCCTCTGATGAACATTTGAAATTATAACAACAAAAAAAATTTTTAGTTTCGATTTAGCAAAATCCCTACACACAACTTTTTTAAATTTTTTCGAGTAAATTGATTATGTAGAAATTCGGACGGACACCGAAGGCTCACCAATAGGGTGAAACTTTAGAGAGAAAACATTAAGCCTGGAATTGCCATATAAAAAAAAATAAATCATGTTCAATCGCAACTATTTGATGAGAAATAACAGACTACCAAACAATGCAAGTCTCTATAGTGTGTTTGTAAACATTGCTAATTGTTTACGATTTACAAAAACATGGTACATATTTGTATTAAAAATGTATATGATCCCTAACTATTTGTTTAGAAATACATTTATGCTATGTGGTTATGACAAAACACGGACGTGATTTAAGGTGAATCTTTATTATCATTCAATTGCTCCAAATTTTAAATTACACTACCAGTTAACTTTTATCTGATAGGTGAAATAAAAAAAATTATGACATTCAAATAAATAATTAAATAAAAAAATAAGTGAATTATATAAAAAAATAATTAATAGCGTGACAGATGTGACAGGCATGGCAAGTTTTAAAAATTTGAATCTTTTTTACACATTCCTTTCTTAATTTTAACTTTACTCGGGAATGATGTACAATAATTATACATGATGCATCACATTATTCTTTCAATTTTAAGAAAATCCGCAAATTGCAATTGTCCAAT
The DNA here is from genome assembly GCA_963693315.1 of Diogma glabrata. Classification (NCBI taxonomy): domain Eukaryota; kingdom Metazoa; phylum Arthropoda; class Insecta; order Diptera; family Cylindrotomidae; genus Diogma; species Diogma glabrata. The sequence goes on from OY856188.1 coordinate 52,635,716, forward strand.
TAAGCAACTAGAAGTAGATAGAGATACTATACAATTTTTTCTCTTTTATTCTAAACTATCTGTACCATATTTCACCAAACTTACAAATTGGCAATTTCATACAAATTTTAACAAAATTTGTGAAAATTTACATGAAATTACAAATTTGTAAGTTTGGTGAAATAGGGTACTGGATATGAGATTAAACTTACTCAGCTTAACCACTTTATTTGGTGTTGCTCATTTGCTATTTTTTAAGCAGATCATGTAATTCTTTATTCTCAATCTCTAGTTACACTCTGCCCACATCGCGTGATGTTTAACATTTGATGATTGCAGGCAGACTCAAGTAAAATTGATTAAAATCTGCAATAACGCCAGTTCATGCATAATGTATTTATAAAATATGTACTGCCGAATCAGCGACATCTCTTTTATGTTGCAAAGAATCAAGATTTAAATTGTCGATCAGTTTAACAGCTCTCCGTTGTATAGCATCAAGACAGTTTAAACTACTTATGTATCCACCGTCCACTATTTTCAATTTCAACTCCTAAAAGTCTAACAGATTCTTTCTCTTCCAATTCATTCGAATCAATCTTTAATGAAAACAAATTAGGTGTTGATAACCTATAGAAAATGACAAACTAGAGTTTTGCTCGTGGTAAATTCAACACTAAGCAATACCTCACTGCATAATTGTTTTTAACTCAATGTTTAATGATTCTATCAAACTTTACCTAGTGATATTAAGCGCTAACGGTGAGCATAGATTAGCTGTTTCATGAGAAGCAGGAACTGTGTTATCGTCGGCAAAACTAAGGATTTGATGAATCGTTGAATTCAGAAAGTCATTAATATAGAGCTGATACTTGAGGAACTCCTGCTTTAGTTCCAAAGATATTAGATACAACGCTCTATAACCATGAAATGTTGCTTGTCCAAGTCATAGCATCTCAATTTGTATATAAATTGATGTGCCATACTTTGTTGAACGCTTTGACAATATCAGCAACACCGAAAGCCTCACCATGGTTTCGATCGACTTGTTCCAGATATGTATGACAAGAAAATCAAATTGACCGTTGCTCTTCTATACGTCTGTAATTTTTTGATTCTGTTTTAGCACAGCTTCTATGGAACTGGCTCTACAGCCATTTTCCATATTTCAGGAAATGTTCTCTTCTTATATGACAAATATGAAATGAAATGTATGAAAATAAAAACATTTTAACAGATATAATTATATCATTTTATAAATGTTTTTAGCAAGGGGTCAATGCTTTGTAGATGTAAACGTTTGGATAAACATAGTTGATATATATTTTAATTTAAAAGTTCTAAACTGTAACAAGATATTTAAATAATAATAAAACAATAAACGCCTCAATTTAACAAGAATAAGGCGTTTATTATTTTATTATTATATAGTTGATATGTTGTTTAAAAAAGTAGTAAAAAGAAATTAACAGTAAAAAATTACTCTTGAACATAGTTACTTCGGTCTGAAAGACCTAAGTACATATTACATTCATGAAAAAAGTGAAATTATTACCCCCACTTTTTTGGCATTTCTCGACGTTTTAGGACCTACTGATTTTAAAAAAGCAAAAAAAATGGGTATACTCAAGGGACAGGTCCGAAAAGACCGCGGTGTTCGATAACTGTACCGGAAGTGTGTCAAAAAAATCAACATGTGTGTCAAAAATAGCAAATTTTCATATTTTTGGCTTAAAAAACGTTCATTTTAAGTGATTACGAGCAGGAACATTGAATTTGGAGAAATCTTGACGGTAGAGATTGGTATGTGAGATCAAAAACTAGATCATTGCATTATAATTTTGCCAAAAAATGTTGTCAAGTGTGTCAAAAGAAAGATTTTTATTTCCTTTTTTGCCTAATTTTTTAGAAAAAAAATTAAATTAATAGTTTGCATGACATGAAATTTTATTATTATTATAGAGAATTATGGCATTATAAGTTTGTCAAAAAAATAATGTCAAGTGTGTCAAAAAATGATTTCATTTATTTTTTATGCCAATTTTTTGGCATAACGACGTTGGATTTAAGTAGAGTATTTTATTAATTAGTGAATTATTTTTTTTTTAACGTGAAAAGTTACGCAAGTTGATTCACATAACCAAAAAAAAAATTTTGTATTGATAATTTTTGTTATACAACAAAAAAAATATAGCATCAACACATGCAGGAAAATTACCGGAATTCGACACAGATGGTGATTATCTGATTTTTTAAGAACGTTTGTTGCAGCACTTTAAGGCTATTGAAATGGATGATGAGGACCGAAAAGCTGCAATTCTTTTGACAGTGATTTCGGAGAATGTTTATAAGAATTTGAGAAATTTATGTTTCCCAGACAATCCTAAGGATAAAACTTTTAAGAAACTATGTAAGTTACTTGAAGAATTTTATTCTCCAAAAACTTCAGTGTACAAGGAACGAGGTAAATTTTATGAAGCTAAGCAATGGGTAAATGAGCCTGTTATGGAGTGGCTGGCGAGGTTAAAAAAATTGGCTACTAATTGTGGTTTCAAAACATTTATCAAATGTTTTAAAAGATAAATTTATTACTGGCTTACAGCCAGGTCTGATACTTGACAGATGCATGGAGGAAGATGAAGATTCATCATTAGATAACGTTTTCCAAGTAGCATTGAAGAAAGAGACATCTTTAGCAGCAAAAAATACAATGCAAATAACCAAAATTCAACATAGTAACAAATCAACTAATAAACAACATGAATAGGTTTGCTTTGCATGTGGTAAGTCCAACCATAATTTTCTACTTTGTAAATTTCGAAAATATAAATGCAAAAAGTGTAATAAAAGGGGGCATATTGGCTCCGTTTGCAAAAATAAAAGTGAAAATTTAGTGATAAATTGTGTCCAATTCTTACCATTCTATTTAACGATTCGTTTAAAAATAACACTTTTCCCAACAAATTAAAAAAAGCAATCGTTTCGCCGGTATATAAAGCTCAGATCAACTTAATGCTTAACAACTATCGTCCAATATCAGTCTTGCCCTCAATATCTAAGGTAATTGAAAAAACTGTTGGAAAACAACTTACAACATTTCTAAGCGACAACAATGTTCTATCAAAAAATCAATATGGCTTTTTGAAAGATTCAAACACCTTAGCAGCATGTCTTAATCTTAGCATGTATATAAGCAGTAACTTAGATAGAAAACTAATTGTCGGATGTACGTTTCTGGATATTACACGAGCTTTCGAGCTAGTTGATCATGAGATCCTATTATCAAAACTTAAAAGGATAAACTTAGATGAGTCGGCACTTCAATTTTTTAGATCATATCTGTCCAATAGAGAACAATGTGTAAAAATTAATAAGGACAAAAGCAATTTCATGCCAATTGTACAGGGAGTGCCACAAGGTTCTATTTTAGGTCCTGTACTGTTTAATATTTTTATAGATGATATGACTAAACTAAATCTAGAAGGTGAGCTACAGCTTTATGCGGATGATGGCGTCATAAAATATACAGATAACGACATGCAAAGCTTATCTGGAAAAATGCAAAGAGATTTGGAAAAGTTAAGTATTTGGTTTGAAAAAAATAGTATGTCATTAAATGTGAAGAAAACCAAATTTATGATACTGGGAATCAAAAGAAATAGTATTGAAACACCCACCCTACTATATAGAAATGAACAAATCGAAAGAGTATCCGAATTTAACTATCTAGGTCTAATTATTGATGAAAAGTTCAAGTTTCATAAGCACATCGATAAGATAAAAAAAAACATAGTACCATATATATTTACATTACGTAAGCTAAAAAATATTTTACCGAAAGAAACCTTAACCTTAATATATAATGCATATATAATGTCTCAAATAAAATACCTAAGCCCAATATGGAGTGGAAATGCTGCTTATATCCTAAACGATCTGTTTATTTTACAAAAACGGGCAATAAAATATATATTGAACCTACCGAGACTTTATCCAACTAAACAACTCTTCCTAAACTCAAAATTCATTCCACTAGATAGACTTTACAAACATGATCTTCTTATATTATTATTTAAAATCAAAAACAAAATGATCCGATATAGTTATGATTTGACCACAGTATCAGATACTCATCAGTATGGCACGAGAAATCGGAATAACTACATGTCTGAGTTCTTCAAATCAAACCTGTCAGAAAAAAATCCTGTCTATAGGTCCATTCCATTATACAATGGGTTGCCAGAGGATCTAAAGATGATTAACAACCTTAAAAAATTTATTAAAGAGATAAAAGCACATGTTTAACTTGTTTACTACATTGATTAGTTTCTAATTGAAGTAATTTTTTTAGTTTTTGATATTATTGTTTACATATAAAAACTTACATTGCTAAACAGCTTATGCTAGAGCAATAAAAAAAAATGAATGTAATTAATTTTATACTGAAATAAAGAAAAAAAAAAAAAAAAAAAAATTCTTCCAATGATCAAAGTTCAAAATCAAATTCGCAGAAAAAACAAAAAAGGATAGAGAATATAAAAAATTTACCGCAAAATTATCATATCGAATTTCATAGTGTGGACACAAACCAATCGCTACCACCACCAATTTTGATTGATGTTTATGTCAATGATAAATGTGTAGAAATGGAAATCGACACAGGGCGGCGTCTACTTTTATCTCAGACACATTTTTCATGGAAAATTTTTCAAATATTCAGTTGGAAAAAAGTGATTTAAATTTAAAATATTGGAATGGTTTGGAAAATTTATCGTTGGGATATTTTGAAGCAAATTTTCGTTATAAAGATAAAAATTGTCGAAATATTATTCATGTTGTACAAAATGGTGGTCGTCCATTATTAGGACGTGATGTTTATGTTAAATTAAAATTGTCTAAAGATGAAATTATGCATTCTATTAACTGTGTAGACACTAAGGAAACAATAAATATCGAGTGTGTAGATGAATTAGTAAAACAATATGCGAATTTGTTTTCTGACAGTTTAGGTCATTATAAATATGAAAAAATAAAGTTAGATTTAGTTGATGATTTTAAACCTGTCTTTGTTAAACCTCGGTCAGTACCTCACGCATTTAAAAAACGGATTGATTATGATCTGGATAGACTGGAGCAGGCTGGTGTTATTACCCCTATACCAACAAGCGAATGGGGCACGCCTCTTGTCCCACTTTTAAAGAAAAATAAAGAAATACGGTTATGTGCAGATTACAGGCTAACAATTAATAAGTTTTCAAAAAATGTCAAATACCCATTACCGATTATTAGTGATCTATTTGCAGCGTTAGAGAGTGGATAATATTTTTCTAAATTAGACTGGAGTTCCGCTTATAATCAACTTGAATTAGAAGAGGAGACCAAGAAATTATTAGCTTGGAGTACATCAAAAAGTGTATTTGCATTAAACCGATTAGCTTTTGGTACAAAACCAGATTGTGCAATATTTCAAATGATTATGGAAAAAACAGCATGCAAGGTTGCAACGGAACCGTTGTACTTTTAGACGATATTTTAGTTACGGGAAGAACAAAAAAGAACATTTGGATAATTTAAATAAAGTTTTTGAAAAATTACCTTTAGCCGGTTTCAGACTTAGGCGAGACACATGTTCATTTTTCCAAAAGGAGGTTCGTTACCTTGCACAAGTGATCAATTATGAGGGACTTCATTAAGATGAAAAGATGATTCCGACGGATGTAACTCAATTAAAGTCATTTATTGGTATGGTGAATTTTTATGTTAAGTTCGTTCCTAATATACAAACATTTTAGGCCCACTTTATAAATTATTGAAGAAAGATCAGAAATTTTTATGGAATGATGAATGTCAATGAAATAAAAAAAGTTATGCCGTCCGAAAACTTTTTAGTTCATTTTAATGCAAGTTTGCCTGTGAAATTAGTTACAGATGCATCATTTTATGGTATCGGAGCTGTACTTCTACATGTTTTTCCAAATGGTGATGAAAAACCTATTGCATACTAGGACATTATCAAAAGCTGAAAAGAATTATGCAATGATACACAAAGAAGCACTTTCAATTTATTATGGCGTAAAAAAATTCTCTACCTGATTGGCTCTCTCTCTCTCTCTGGCGTTTACATCCCATGGAGGGATTTTGCCGTCTGTGCAATCAGCTTCCAATCGTCTCGTTCCATGACCAGTTGACCCCAGTTTCGACATCCTATATCACGAAGGTCTTGGATGATGTCATCACGCCAGCGTTGTCTAGGTCTTCCTCTTCGACGAACACCAGCTGGTTGTTGTTGGGACGCTTTTTTAATCATTCTATCTAATGGTGCCCTTTCTACATGACCAAACCATCTAATCCGGTTAGATTTAATGAATCCGATTACATCGCAGCCTCCAAGAAGCTGTCTGATTTCATGATTCATTCGGATTCTATACTGATTTTCAGCAACTTTACATGGACCATAAATTGTTCGTATGACTTTCCTCTCGAATGTTGATAAAATTCTACAATCGGAGGAAGTCAGTGTCCAGCTTTCGCTTCCAAAGGTAAGCACAGGTCGAATTAATGCTTTGTAAAGTGTGAGTTTGCACGACTGCGAAAGATGTTTAGATCGCAAAAGTTTTGAGTATGCGTAGAAAACTCTGTATGCGGCTGAGACACGAGCTTTAATATCTGCCTGCATGTCATTTGACGATGTTATTACAGACCCGAGGTATTTGAAGTTTTCCACACGTTCCATTTCATAGTCGCCAGTATTCAGATTGCCAGGAGGTTTATTCCTGGATGTTGTTAATAGTTTAGTCTTGCCGGTGTTAATGCATAATCCAAGTCGTTTAGCATTTCTTTCAAGCCGAGAGAGACTATCCTTGATATCGCTTGTTCTACGTCCGAGAAGCACAATATCATCTGCATAGCCAAGAATTTGACTAGATTTGTTAAATATACAGTTTTGTGTCTCAATGCGGCTTTTTCTTATCGCGTACTCAAGCGCCAAATTAAATAGTACGGGTGCGAGTGCATCACCTTGTCGAACACCTGATGTTATATCAAAAGAGTCAGAAACTGACCCTTCGATTACTATTCTACAGTTTGATCCCGATGTTGTGAGTTTGCACAGAGAAACAAGTTTCTCTGGAATACCAAGGCATATGAGTGCAGACCAGAGGTTGTCGCGGATGATGCTATCATATGCTTGCTTGAAATCAACGTAGAGCTGGTGAATGCTGATGTTGTACTCCCAACATTTTTCCAGAATCATCCTTAAGGTAAAACATTGATCTGTGGTTGAACGGTTGGGACGAAAACCACACTGATAGTCGCCGATGATAGATTCGGCAAACGGGATGAGCCGAGCGAGTACGACATTAGCTAGTATTTTATATGCAGTGTTCAACAGTGCGATTCCACGATAATTTGCACACTTTAGGCGGTCACCTTTTTTATGTAGCGGAACAATGAGAGCTGTTTTCCATTCAGCAGGTAGTTCTTCTTGGTCCCAGATTGCAAGAATCAGATCATATATACGTGAGACCAGAGCTGCTCCTCCATTCTTAAGTAGTTCTGCAGGGATTCCATCGATACCTGGTGATTTGCCATTTTTTAATTTTTTGATGGCAGCTTCCACTTCTTCTATTGTTGGGTAAGGGACAAAAATCTCCTCACTTGACGGAGCAATTGCTCGAATAGGATGAACTTCGTTCATCCTATTCAGTAGGTCTTGAAAGTGGGATCGCCATACTTCCAGCACATCACGTTCACTTGTTGTAAGCTCGTTGTTTCCATTTTTGATGGCTGTAGATCTTGGGTGGAAATCTTTGGTCAGATTCCGCGCATTGGCAAAACACTCTTTCGAATTTCCATTAGCCGCATGTTGGTTGATGTTTTCGATACAGCTCTTCATGTGTTCGCGTTTCTTTTTCCGTAGGAGTTTTGCTGAGGCTTTTCTGGCGCATAGATAATCAGTTTGGGAGCTTCGGGTGTTTCTTGTTAACCATTTTTCTCGCAGTTTTTGTTTGTGCTCAATGCTTTCGCGGCACTCGTCATCAAACCATTCGTTACGTGATTTCGGTGGTCGTTTTCCGATTGTAGTTTGTGCTGCGGATATGATGGTTGATTGAAGCGTTTGCCATTCTTCTTGTATGTTTAATGGCATCTCAGATGGGATGTCATGCTCTTCTATGTTTTGCGTTACAATTTCCTGATATCTATTCAGTGTTTCCAGGTGTTTAAATGCTTCGACATTCCAGCGCACGGTCTTTTTTGCTTGCCTATTAAATGTAGATGATAATTTGCACTTATACTTAAAGATGACAAGCATATGATCGGTGTCCATATCAGCACCTCTGTATGATCGAACGTCAGTTACACTTGTAGAGTGTCTCTTAGAAATCATGACGTGATCGATTTGATTTTCAGTTCTTCCATCATTTGATTTCCACGTTGCTTTGTGGATTCTCTTATGAGGAAAGAAAGTGCTAGATATTACTAGATCATACATCATAGCCAGTTCAGCTGTGCGAAAGCCGTTATTGTTACTAGCATGATGCAAGCTGTTAGGGCCGACATGTGTTTTAAGTTCTGCACTTCTACCAATTTGCGCATTGAAGTCACCTACCACGATTTTTATATCGTGCCGCGGGATGTTATTGATGACTTCTTCGAGTTCTAGGAAGAACAGGTCTTTAATGTCATCTGCTTTGTCTTCAGTAGGTGCATGAACATTGATGATCGTTACATTAAATTTTTGCGTGCGGATTCTCAGTGTGCATATCCGCATATTAATTGGGCGAAAGTCGATAACATGTTGATTCACGCGACGATGTGTGAGAAAGCCAACTCCAAATTCTCCTCCGTTTTCATGACCGCAATAGTAGAGAGTGTATCCTTTGGCTGTTTCGTGGATTCCACTCCCTGGCCATCTTAGTTCTTGTAACGCCACTATATCCAGTGTATAGCTATTGATTTGGTTTGTAAGTTTCAGTAGATCTCCTGGTCTTCTAAGGCTTAGCACGTTCCAGGTTCCCATTTTTAAATCGTAGTCCGGGTACAGTTTCCGAGGTCGTTCTAATAGTGAATCCGAGATAATCCGAGGCCTGTGTACAGAATTCATGACAAGTAGTTTTTTACGGAAATGGGGTGTTAGCCCTTCGCCCAACCCAAATTTTCGTGAATGGGTTCGTTCTGCATCTTTAGGTCACCAGAAACAACCTTTTTACATGTTTATATAGCGAGCCGCTTGATCCAAGACAGACGCCCGCTACAAACCGCCCCTAACATGGAGAACAGACGCTTGCTACACGTTTATATAGCGAGCCGCTTGATCCAAGACAGACGCCCGCTCCAAGCCGCCCCTAACATGGAGAACAGACGCTTGAGTTGCATTGGTTTTGTGGCGCCAATGACTCGCCATGGTGCAGAATCATTGAGTATAAGCAGTATTTACTCTGCCCCTCTCAACTACACCAACCTAATTCTGTTAGCATTACCCAGGTAGCACGGCGTGGACGTAGAATTTCGGATTTCACTACCCATTGGCCGTTCGTTTAAATTGTACACGGACCACAAACCATTGGTTACAATTTTTGGTCAAAAGAGAAGCATCCCTGAGATGGCAGCGGGCAGGTTACAAAGATGGTCAATTTTTTATCTTCGTTTGATTTTGAGATAGAGTATATTAAAGGAGAAACAAATTACAGTACTGATTGTTTATCGCGCCTACCACTTCAAAAAGAAAATTTAGAAAAAGATGAAGAGGGCATTTATGTAAATTTTATCAATATGACGTTTTATGACATAGTGGATTTGAAGAAAATTCGAGTCGAATCTAGAAGAGATCCAACAGTAAGCAAAGTGATTCACTATTTGAAATTTGGATGGCCAAAAGAAGATAAATCGGAAGACATTAAGTCATATATGGTGCGTTCTGAAGAGCTAAGTTTGGAGTATAATGTTGTTATGTGGGGACATCGCATTATTATTCCTACCAAATTAAGAAAAAGTCTTTTAGAAGAACTACATACAACACATCTTCGCGTAGCAAAGGTGAATGCTTTAGCTAGAAGTTATTTGGCCTGGTTTGGATAAAGAAATTGAACAATTTTCAAAACAATGTGAGATCTGTTTGAAATATCGAACAGAGGATCAACGAGCACCGTTAACACCGTGGATTCCATCGACATCTCCATTCCAACGTGTACATATGGATTTTTATGGACCTAATAGAGGCAGAATGTTTTTAGTGGTGATCGATTTTTTTTCGATATGGGTCGAAGTTTTCAAAATGAAGACAATAACGTCTAACGCAACAATTGAAAAACTGATAGAAATGTTTGCCCGTTTTGGTGTTCCAGAAGTTTTAGTGTTCGTTAATGGAACACAATTTACTTCCAAAGAATTCGAAAGTTACTGTAAATTGAATAACATTCATCAAAGATTTACAGCACCTTATTCACCAGCATCAAATGGTTCAGGAGAAAACGCAGTGAAGACTTTCAAGCGAGCTGTTTAAAAAGGGCTAGAGGATCCTAAAAATCAAAGTGTATCTTTAGAAACGTTAACTAATAGTTATTTGTATTACAGTAGAAGGACACCTCATAGCACTACAAATGAAACACCTTTTAAAATGCTTTTCAACCGAGATAGTGTAATGAGATTCAAGCAAATGTTGCCGACTTCGTCAGCAAATAAACGAATTGAGAGGCAAATCGAAAATTATAACAAGAAGACAAAAGAGAAACATTTTCGAGTTGGAGAATCTGTTTGGGTGAAAGACTACCGTAATCCATCCAAGGTATTTTGGACGCCTGCTGTTATTGAGAAGGTAATTTGAAAAGCATTATTTATGGTTCGGGTGGAAGACACATTATTGTGGAAGAGGCATCAAAATCAAATTTTTAAAACAAAACATGAAAAAAGTTTGAACGTAGAAAAGTTGTGTACGACATCCCAAGATGATGCAGTGTCAAACACCAGCGTTTTCGAAGACAGAGAAGATTCAATTGATTAACCAAATGATGAAAACATTGAGGCCAATGAAGAAGTTCAACCTCAACAGGAATTAAGACGGTCTAATCGGAGTTGCAAACCACCAGGAAAATTAAATCTTTAATTGATTTCGTAATTCAATTTATTTCCATTTCATTTTAAATCTTGAATTTATTAATTTAAAATGTAAAGTAAAATTACATATTTCTGTTACCCTTTGTAACTAAATTATAATTGTTAATTTTATAACGGGGTATTGTAATATATTGGCACCATCTATTATCAAATAAAAGATAATCTATTACAAATTGTGTCAACATACAATTTCCGCTCTTCTCTAATTTGACTTTAATGAATAAAGTCGTGTTCTCGATGTATCGTAATTAATCTTACATTTTTTATTATAAAACCTCATCATTCTTGCTCGGCTACACCACATATTGTGATCAGTATTATCGAGTTGGATGCTCTATCATTTGTGTTTCTTCTTGTTAGTCAGCGAATATCACTTCGGATTGTCTTCCTAAGTCATCGGTATGAGACTAGTAATTTAGCTTCGCTATCGATGGCAAAATTTCTGAGAATGGCAAACCATTGGACATCTTCTAATTTTATCGAGATAATGACATGAAAAAAATGCCAATAATAAACTATTGTTGTCAAAATCAGAAATTTAAATTGACACAGAATTATAATTTGAGTTTAATAATTTATTTAACAAATTCATAATCAAATTTATGTCATTTTTGATTAAGAACTAGTCCATAACTGGTTCTTTTTTCAATACAAAAAAATTAATTTCCCTCAAAACTATGTTCGATTGAAGCAAAATAGAAAAACTGAAGTGGTGGTGCATTTTTTCCCTCTTTAGAAGAAATAGTTTTATTTTCAGTTATTTTTAAGATTTACTCACACTATGACTAAAAGTATAAACTAAGCAATGGATTTGTCTCCCATATTCGTAGATCCAAAATGTTCTTCATTCAATGTCAACTTAGTTGAGGTATGAAGAACGGTAAAACGTGTTCGTAGAATAAAATAAATAAGACAAAAAATTGACATTAAAAATGAATTAAATAATTGTGATGTTAAGTCGATCGTCCAAAAAAACAAAATTTTTTATCTCGTCGCTGGTCGAGTTGGTTAAATGGTTAACCATATAAACTTTGATCAGAGGGACGCCGGTTCGATTCCCCTAACCGACCGGAATTGAGATAAAACTTTTGTTACGGATCTTTCACTTTTCAAAGCAATTTTTCATTCTATTCAATTGAATACATTCATTTCAAGTGTCTTAGAATTCTAAAATACATAATGGTTAGATCCATTGCTAAACTCTTAATAAAATCTTGAATTTAAATTGGTTAGTGGCCATTCTCCACTAGTTGGGATTTGTCTCCCATATTCGTAGATCCAAAATGTTCTTCATTCAATGTCAACTTAGTTGAGGTATGAAGAACGGTAAAACGTGTTCGTAGAATAAAATAAATAAGACAAAAAATTGACATTAAAAATGAATTAAATAATTGTGATGTTAAGTCGATCGTCCAAAAAAACAAAATTTTTTATCTCGTCGCTGGTCGAGTTGGTTAAATGGTTAACCATATAAACTTTGATCAGAGGGACGCCGGTTCGATTCCCCTAACCGACCGGAATTGAGATAAAACTTTTGTTACGGATCTTTCACTTTTCAAAGCAATTTTTCATTCTATTCAATTGAATACATTCATTTCAAGTGTCTTAGAATTCTAAAATACATAATGGTTAGATCCATTGCTAAACTCTTAATAAAATCTTGAAGTTAAGGTAGGTGTTCAAAGCATTAGTGAGTTGTTCCAGGTTGTTTCCTGTTGCAAGCACCGTGCAGTCGTCTGCATATGACGTGATGGTTATTCCTTCTGGTGGTGTAGGTAAGCTGCTTAGGTAGAGATGGAATAGTGAAGGTGAGAGAACTCCACCTTGCGGAACTCCTTGTTTGAGCACTCTCATCTTAGATTTGGAGTTACGGAACTCAACGTATGTTTGTCGACCTCGTAGGTAGTTGCACAACCAGCGCTTTATTAAACCTGGCAGATTGGTGTTAAATATATCATTCAATAGTTCGGCGTGCGACACTGTGTCGAATGCTTTTGATGGGTCGACCGCAACTAATATTGTTCTGGCACAAGGTTGTTTTTGGTTTAATCCATCACTGATTTGATCTTGTATCTTGTGAAGAGCGGTGGTTGTACTAAGTGCTTTCCTAAAGCCATGTTGGTGGGGCGCCAAATTGCAAGATTTGGATAACCGAGGTAACAGAAGCGCTTCAATCAGTTTTGCAACCGATGAGAGGATGGAGATCGGTCTGTACGACTCTCCCTTCTCTTCAGGTTTTCCAGGTTTCAGGATGGGGCTTATTCTTGCTGTTTTCCAGATGTTAGGTATCTGAAGAGTATTTAGCGATGTGTTGAGTGTAGAAGTGAGAAAGTTCAATTCTTTGGGTCCAATGCGTTTTAGCATGATGGATGAGATGCCGTCCGGTCCAATAGCTTTAGATGGCTTAGCTTTCTTCATAGCATTCTCAACTTCTTCTTCGTTGAATGTGATATCCTCTAGGTAAATTCCTCTGGTTCAATTCCTTTGGTTTTCTGTTGGGATGTCATAGAAGGAGATCATGCAGTTGTTATCCGGTTGTCGTGGATGCGTTAAGCCTATTATGACCTTCCAGAGACTTTTGCTTGGGCCAAAGTTCGACTTACTCACTAGCTCTCTCCATTTGTTACGTTTGTGTTCCATAACTAGCTTACTTATTTGGTTGTTTAGTTCTTTAATTCTAGTATCGGCTGGACCTGCTTTGCGGATGTCATCTCTTAATGTTGAAAGAGCACATACTTCCTGTGGGAAGTTTGGTTTCATCTTTTGTATTCTGCCGGCCGGAATAAAGCGAGATCTGGCTTTTTTTTAAAATTTCTCTGAATTTTTTCTCCCCAGAGAGGGCGTCAATGGACATGGAGCCGGAGGAGTAGCACCGCTTCGTCGCTACAACAACAACATGAAGATTGCGTGTTTAATTTAGATTTTCATCATTTTATAAATATTTTCCTATGTAACATTTACTTTTTTCGATTGTAACAAATATTTTCGCAGGAAAAATTTGCTATTTAAAAGAATGCAAAATATTTAGGGGTAACATATATCTTTTGGTTATTTTATTCAATACCAAATTTTTATATTTTTTGTGAACAAACAACGAACAGCAATTAACTGCCGAAGCACGATATCAAACAACGAATTTCATAAATTAAAATGTGATGCTTCGCCGTTTTTCAATAGAGTCGAACATCATATAACACCAGCATGTACCGACAAAGCCAGGATATTAAGCACCTTGAGGCCGAAATCTACTTGCAGACGTTCTATGTGCCTAGTTGAAGGCTACTACAAAATTTAAAACAGTAATTTTATTTCATTTGGACGTTTTATTTACATATTTACTCTTGGCTTCTCGATACATCGACCGCTTGATGATACCAACAATAATTAAGTTCTAAGCTGATTGATTATTATTCTTAAATATATAGTTTATCAAAAACTGATAATGATATGTAAAACGTTTTTTCATATTAATTTTAAAATACTTTCACAATAACAAATTCTTTGTTAAAATGGTATATATAGGTGACTTCGATTACTATTCTTCATTCAATATTATTTGCTTTTAATTTTTCCCCGAACATATCTCCAAATAAGATGCAACTACTTTCTATATTAAAATGGTTTGCACGTTTCTTGAAAGTCGTTGGAATATTTGTTGATTTCATTTTTGAACATAATCAAGAGACTACACCTGGATTAACATTTTTAATAGTTTTGACTTTTTATTTGGTGATATTGGTAAACGATTTGAATGATTACCAGCTACAAACGGCTTCGTTTTAATCTAAGTTGGAGTAGTATTATTTTTGATAAACACCATTATTGCGGATCCACCGATTACGGAACTATGTTCTTCCAAAAATTAAAATTTTATCCTCTACTGCCACCATTTATATAATTCCTTTAAATTTTTAACTCAACCCTACAGACGGTGATTTTTCGATGTCCGAATTGTATGATATTTTTAAGTTTTATTTATATGTTAGGGGAAGGATAATTTTTTAAATGTATGATTGTTTTTCACTGGCAAAATATTAGTTCTGGCGTAATTGTCTTGATGTGCCATTAGAATGCAGCCAGTGCAAACCCACCTTCTTTTAACATCATTTTGTACGACTCACGTTGTAAGACTCAGCTGTACCAGACAGACATGTGATGGTCTTTTTCCCCTGCTAGTATCGTTGTGAACAAGATCGTTGTTTATTTTTCACTTGAGTGTCTAAGTTCTTTATTGTTGAGCATATTCAGTTAGCTACCCGTTGATGTGACCAAACAACTCTCGCTCGCTTATGATTTGATCGGCCATTTTCCCTGCTTTGTTTCTTCGACTAGGGTCCGCGGGTTTGTCACGCCCGTTGATTATGTAAGTAAATATTGTCTTACATGATCACCCTTGCGGAATTCTACAGAATATTGTTCAACGAAAAATTTTGTTCATTTACGATTTTATATTTGTAACGAAAACAAATTTTCGTAATTTTAATATAGTTTTGTAATTTTGTAACAAAAAATACACTTCTTAGTACTAAGTAATAAATTAAAATCTAATGTGTAAACGTAACTATAACTTAACAAAAATAACTAATAGTAAAAAAAATCATAACTTTTAATATTATTTCACTGTAGTACAATACAAAAATTAATATTCATATTTTAGCAAATATAGGAGAAAATATGTTTATTTTGTTAAAACTTCGTCTAGGTGACAATTTAAATTGCATTGAAACTCAATATAATACACCCAGAGAATAATTGACTGTAATTCTTCAAAATAGAAGAATTTATTTTTAAAAAAGTTAATCAAAACTATTTATAGTTCATATAATATAATTACAAAAGTTATCAAAATAATCATATATCTGGAGGGCTTAGAATACAAGTGAACCAAGTCCATTTTGTGTTTTTTGTGCTACAGAGGTTTAAAGTTATAGCTTTAAAACAAAATTACCTATTAACATTTTTTTAAATTATAAATTAAATTTGTTTAACCATATGTGGTCCAGCATATGCTGAACAAATGACAAAATGCCTGAACATATGCCTGAACAAAATGCCTGAACTTATGCCTAAACTAAAAATGGACTTGGTTCACTTGTATTCTGAGCCCTCCATTTAGTATTCTTGTGTATTTTTAATTAATCCATAGTGGAGTTTTAATTACTTGAACTTTCGGATTGATATCAAATAATACTGCGAAACGATCACATGCAATTGGTACACTATTACCACCAATCACCATCGTTGTGTGAATTTTGCTTAAGTCAACATTTTCCCTTGGTTTGCCATAGAAGCTATATTCCATTTCTTTAAGTGAATCTTCATCATCAGATAAAACATAAACTTCGGGAATATTTTTTGCTTTTTTGAGCTGCACAATATTTGGTACATCTTCTATTGATTCTTTGCGTTTGCGTCCTCTTTTGACCAACCCATCATCAATGCTATTAAACTGTTTGATAATATGATCGTAGCGGCCATACTCTAAGTGCTTGGCATCACCTTTTGTAATAACAAATCCATTTGGAAACATAATTTTCATTTCATTGAATTTGTTTATGTAGTTCTGATTACCAAATATGTTCGTATCATCAGGCAGTCTATTCGGAACATGACGAACCATGTGTTTTATTATAACAGCTTCGTCTGAGCTAGTTTCTTTGCAACTACTACATTGATAAGAAATTTTGTTACTTTTGATTTGAATATCAGATTCCGTATATTCTTTATGCTTTTCAAAATGATGTTCTTCCAGTTCGGCTATTGAACTTGATTCCATTGAGCATATCATACAGGTATACAATGTGTCGTAAGGCATGTTGATGTATTTATTTAAAATCTCTTCGGACAATAAATCATCGGGCATAGTTTTACATCTAAAAGCAGTTCTTTTATGTTCCACATCGTAATGTGCAAGAAGCTCAGCTTTATTTATTGAATATTCAAATTCACATTCACCACAACGTCGTGGTGTTGAGAATTTATTTTTGGTGATATTACTGATCGACGCAAATGGTTGGTTTTCGTGTTTCTTTAAAATATGAATTGAAAGCTCATGAAAAAGGGTTGGATGTAGACAATGATAACAAAAAACAAGTTTTGATATTCTAAACGCAAATGGGTGTGATTTTACGAAAACATTTTTTGTTGTTAACTTTGAGTGCTGATGCAGTTGTTTCCAATGTAACTTTATTAACTTTAAGGATTTTTTCCGTTTTGTACAATAGTTACAAACATATACAACTTGATCACATTTTCGTGGTGTGTACTGTTGTTGAGTATGTGCCATATCCATGTTTGGAAGAACTGTCAACTGAACTTGATTTGGATTGAACGCTAACAATTTATGTTTTTCAACGTAATGTGCTTTCATGTTTGAATACATATTCGAATAATTGCAATATTCACAAACAAAAAGATTACTACTGTTGTTCCCTTTATCAATGGTTTCAATATCAATAATATCGTCCTCGACACTATCTTTAGAAGGTTCTTCCTCTTCATCGAACAGTATTCCTTGAATATGTTTAGGCTGATTTGAATTCCTTTGCCACAGTGGAGAATTATCCAAAACTTGATTATTCAACGATGGATTTACTGAATCCTCTAATTTCGAAAATGATTCAAAGACTTGCATTTCCGTATTTGGATGATTTTTTTTTGAGTGTTCTTCCATTTTTGGTTTACTATTTGAGACAATGCCACACAGTTCACATCTATATCTTGGTTTTAAATTATGAATATCATGATTGTGTTCCACCACTACTCGTTGGTATGGTGATGTGAACGAACAAGTATTGCATTTCCATTTATTTAAATCTGCAGGATTATTGCTAATTGTTCCCGAACCACCAACATCTAAACTTGAATTTTTGGTTAAATTGACGGTGTCATCCCTTATTGTAATTGGAATTGTCATTGTATTAGGATGTTTCTCATTAATATGCCGATCAATCATTTGTTTTTGATAATGAAGGTAATCACATTTTTCACATTTGTATAGTTTACTATCATGCAATCGTAGATGTTGTACAATCTCCTCGGTGCATTTATATTGATTTGTTAATCCATCTTTCGTGCAATGCCCACATTTAAATTCTTTGTCAGTTGAATGTAACGTTGTCAAATGGCATATTAACATGGCTTCGTGTATCGATAAATATTGACAATTCTTTGCACCGCAAACAAATCGATAAACTTCCGGAACAAATTGTGGAATATTATCAGTTACTTTAGGCGTATCTCGAACCTCTTGTGAGCTACATGCCAAATTTTTCATTCTATCAAAGTGTTTTTCATTTGTTTCTAAGCAAGGCACTGGATTGACAGGATCATTTTTAGATACTGGAACCTCTTTTGAATGAAATATTAAATGACGTTCCATATTTTTTTTAACTTTTGTTGAATAATTACAAATTGAACATAATGCTTCGTTTGAAAATATTGCTTCACGTGGAAGAAGATCTAATTCACCTGGAGCATATGAATTGTTGATTTTATTCTTTATTTTTGTTAGACTTGGTATTAAATTTGTGATGAACTCCGATATTTGTGCACGTGTTGTTGTTTTATTAGCAACAACAAAATTATCATGACTATGATTGCATTTACTGTTTTGTATTGGAAATGATGATAATGCTGCTGTTATATTATGTGATGAAATTAAATGTTTTGCGGTTAAATCAAAAACAGGTGAGCTATACGGACAGTAGAGACAAAAATATCGGTAGCGATGAGTTCCCAAATGTTTAGTGATATTTGGTATGGTTTTAAAATCCTTCTTACAAAAATAGCAATGAAAGGTTTTTGAAAACGAATCATGTAGAAATAGATGCTGATTTAACTTAAGTAAATTAGTAAATGTTGTATTGCAGCCATCGATTAAACAGGCAAAAGCAGTTTTCGTTTTTAGGAAGTCATCTAACAGTTTATTCACCGTAGCATCAATATCATTTTCTCTAACGGGTTGAAAGAGAGTTATTGTAGAAACTGGAGGTACATATCGTTTGGTTTTATTGATTGTACTAGATTTCGTAATACTTGATGAACTTTCTATGGTTTTACATGATGGTTGTGCTAGCAGTTGTTCTGGTGGTTGTGCTGGTGGTTTTAAAACTAAATTAATTGGTATTTGTGTATCATCTGGTGAAACTGTGTTTATTGAAGAAACTTTTGGTGGTTGTGTTGTTATGTTCGTGTGTGCTGATGAAAAATTGCTCGACGACGTATTAATTGATGCCACAGATGCAATCGTAATTGAAGGTGTGGGACTAACTGTTGACCTTTCAATTATTTGATTTGTTTTTGTGACATTGACACTTGATTCTGTTGTAATACTGTTTGAGTTTGTAGTTACCCATGTTGATGTTTTTGGAATTCGAATATCCTCAATTTTATTAAATTCTTTGTTAGATAAACTACTGGAGTAAATCAATTTATTACATTCATAGATACTTAGCAATGAATTCATATCAAATGTTGATGGTATATTTTTCGGATTTGCATTCTCTAATAATTCTTTCATTGAATCACCAACATTATTAAAATTCATATGTAATCTTAGTCCAAAATTAACCAAGTATATTGAATTAATATCTGAATCGTAGATTTTTGCCTATAAATTAATTAAATGATAAACTCAAAAAACATATTTTATTCATTTTTACTTACTTGAGTTGGTCGAAATATGCGTAACGCTGAGAACAATGACTTTGATGGATGACAGACACTCAAGTGTTCTTGAATTTCGTTAATTTTACTGATCCCATAACAACAATAAATACATTCAAATATACCAATACTATGAGTACCCAAATGTTTTATCATCAATTTCATATCAACAGACTTTGAGCAAAATTGACACACGAACATTGAATTTGCATGTTTAGAGCAGTGGCTTAAAAAACGATCAAGAGCGTAGAATTTTTCTCCACATTCTGAAAATAAATAAATTTTATTAGAAAACAAATTCATTCATGGAATAAAATTAACGGGATGAATTTTGAAAAACAAACAAAAATCATATTATTATGCAACATAGTAGGTGCATGCGCCTAGAATAAAAACCATGCTACGACTAAAGAACACAAAGAGCAGAAAGACATCACTTTAGATGACAGTAGTCGGTTCGTGATGAGTATCTCGAAAATCTTAGGAATAACGAGTTTTGCTTTGGGGTAGTCTGCGACAATTTTAACGGGATCCAGGAAAAAACACATGAGGGTTTATTTGAGGATTTCTATGCTTGAAAATTATGCTAGATAAACAAACAGATGATAAGTCTTTAATAATAAAATAGCGATGCTCTTAATCATAATTAGGTATCCAGTATTTATCGGAATCCAGCTTCAATGCTCTCCAATTGAAAATTGTAAGAAAAAAAATAAAGCGTGTAACCTTTACACGCTGTTGAAGTAAAACTTCTTTGGCCACTGCAGCAGGTATTACTAAAAATATTAAATATAAAATAAAATAGATATGTCATATTGAAATTTAGAGTTTCTTTCTAATATTCTTGATAATATAATTTACAACAATGTGTAATAAAAACCCATATTTACATGTTTTACAGTATTACAACGTATTACAAATTAAATTTCACGACGAATACATGTCCTCTTAATTTAACAATTGGTACAACAATTGATGCAGTTTTTCAATAAATTTAGCAAATTTGTCATAAACCTATAATTACTTCGGTCTGAAAGACCTAAGTATTCCATTCATGAGCTCAAAGTGGAATTCTTACCCCCACTTTTTTGGCATTTCTCGACGTTTTAGGACCTACTGATTCCGGCCGTCCGTCCGTCACAACCGACGAAATCTAGAAAACCGCTGGACGGATTTCAAAAATTTTTTTCTAAAAATAGGTTTACTCAATGGGAAGAGCCGAAAGGACAATGTGTTTGATAACTGTACCGGAAGTGCGTCAAAAAAATCGTCAAGTGTGTCAAAACCAGGAAATTTGCATATATTTTGCTTAAAAAACGTTCATTTTAAGTGATTACGAGTAGAAACATTGAATTTGGAGAAATTTTGATGGATAAAACTAAAATCCATGTCCTCATAAAAGTTTTTTGCCGAAAACTATCAAAATCCTCAACCCAGACCAAAGTCTTGATATCTCAGAGCTTGAGATTTAGCAGCCCCTCCATATTTTCATATTTCAATTATGCTAATAATTGAATTGACTTTGTAATACATTATGTAAATATTGCTTTTTATTACACATGCTGTTAATTATATTATCAAGAAATGCAACTTTAAATTGCAATATGACATATTTATTTTATATTTCATCTTTTTATTAATACCTGCCACAGTAGCCAAAGAAATGTATTTCAACCGCGTGCAAAGATTACACGCACTAATTTTTCTATTTAACAAAACAAATTTAATCAACACAAATATTTTTCCCCGTCCGGAAAGCCAGGGATAAAAACTCTAAACACCATGACCACCGTGACACCACTATGACCATCATGACCACCGTGGCCACCATGACCACCATTACCACAATGACCACGATGACCACCTTGACCACCATGAACGCCATGACTAACATGACTATCATGACCACCGTGAACACCATGACCATCATGACCACCGTAAACACCATGACTACCATAACCACCGTGACTACCATGACCACCGTGACCATTATGACCACTATGACCACCATGACCACCATGACCACCATGACCACCGTGACCACCATGACCACCGTGACCACCATGACCACCATGACCACAATGAACACCATGAACACCATGACCACCGTGACCACCGTGATCACCGTGATCACCATGACCACCGTGATCACCATTACCACTATGACCACCATAACCACCATGACCACTATTACCACCATGACTACCATGACCACCATGATCACCATGACCACAATGATCACCATGACCATACCATGACCAGCATCTACAATCGACACACCCAAGCATCCAACTCATATAACATTTAGTACGAAGTTCACATTTGTGTTCTGGAATAAGGCCCCTGGTTTCAATTTGTCGATAGAGATTCACTGTTGTTTGGCTTTAATCGAGATATCGTATGATTTTGTAAGTACCTTCATACTTGAAGTCCTGTGCTTACTCATTCTACCTTGACGAAAACGTAGTCGCAGTTTTCTAACGGTTTTGGAACAAATATTGCGCTTTGTTTGTATTTCGAAGTTGATCAATGTCAGTATCATGACTAGCCAGCTGTGAAAGATGATTTTCGACGAAGAATCTACCGGGTAGTTTCAGTGTGCGTCCGTAGACTAGTTTTGCGGGTGAGCACTTCAGATATTTCACGGTAGTCCGAATACCGAAAAAAATGATGGTTATTTTGAAAGCTCCGTTGAGTGTTACTCCACTTCCTCTGATCGGTTGTGATATTTAGTGGAACACCAAATCTTGATATTTAGTTGCGTTTGATAAATGTCATGCTATAGTAATAGTAAACATGTCTGCCATACTAAAAGCTTAAAAGACCACTCAGCACACACACTTGACCAAAAATATCAAGCTGAAATCAATATACGAGTAGACCTAACAACACCTCAGAATCTAAAACCTCGAAGTTTGAAAAGCTCTAATTGTACCGTATATGCTCGTTCCGTATATCACGCTAGTTCAACAACAAAGAACTAGCGTGACATGCGGAACGAGAAAGTAAATTCTGAAGTTCTTAAGTCTGCTTTTTGTGCGGTGATAATAGCTGTGTTGTCCTTACCTTGCACATGATGGCCGTCAGTGTGAAATTCATTTATATAATCCAAATAACGAGATTTCTTTAAATTTCGTGCAGTTTTAGACTGTACCGCAAGTGTGAGGCTTAACGTCAGCGTAAATCGTGAAATCTCGACTCTCAACCAAATATCTACCTATAACAGAAGAGTTTTATTTGCTAGATAAATTGCAAGAACTTCTCGATCAATAAAACTAATTTATTGTTTTGCACGTGACGTCGAATAGTGGTTATATGTTCAGCCGGTTCGTGTCCTAAGTAAGTTAATTGATCGTTTATGTTTGTAGAGATTAATTATTTAATTGTAAATATATTAATCATTGCAGAACCTTACCAATTGCCATACAAATAATAATAACTGAACCTTGAACATGTCAAAAACAACAAATTTTGAAACAAACGGAGTTTGCCAGCCGAGGTTGATAATCGTTTCAAGGTTCAAAATATGATTTTCGGCGCGAAGAAGGCTGTACATTTTCTACTACCTTTTAGCCTATTCAGCAAAGTCTTCTAGCGAAACTAACACTAACTGGTACTATAAACATATTTAAACAAACTTTTATTTAACTCAACTAACAAATGACGGGTATTGTAAGGAGATTAAATTGACAAATGACAAAAAAAGCTTTCGATGCATTGAAATTCATCGCATCGAAATTCGATGCATTCATCGCAAGTAGATTTTTTAAGAAGAGTAGTAAAAAGAGTTGATTTACTTACCAGCAACTTTACACTGTAATGGTCGAACTTTCTTGAATTGATATTCTAAAATTTTCATAAAATTTATCTCCGATTTTAATATCTGGTCACAAAAAATCACGGCTGTTGGTAGTTCTGGATGAAATAATGTACGATGAATAGACATATTTGTTGCTAAATATGATCGATAAAAACAATATCCACATTGATAACATGATTTTAAATGAGTTGCTGTAATATGATCAACTAAATAGGAACAGCTATCGGCAAATTTATCACAATAAGAACATTCAAGCCAGCTTGTTGTATCTAAATTAATTGGATTTGTTACCAATTGATCTTCAGCATATTTTTCATGATCTCTTAAATGATCTAAAAATTTATCTTTTTCAAGTGTACAATAAGTGCATGTCATTGACATACATTTATAAGTTTTATACAAATTGGCTTCGGTTAACATTTCCTCACAATATTGTTTCAATTTACGGCACTCATTTTGTATCCACGGTTTAACGTTTACTGTAGTAATGCTCGTCAAGTAAGACAAACTCGATAAATTATTTGATGTATTAGGAGAAGTCAAAGTTACCGACATACTTGACAATGGACTTTGACTGTTATTAACTGTTTGTTGATTACCCCATAATAATGGAAGTGGTGGTGTACTAAAAATTTTCAACCTTTCATAGTTTTGTGTAGATTGTAAGTCAGGATTAACTTGAGCTAGTTGATCAGTTATATTGGTGGGTTCTAAAACACGACTTACTGTCGGATTGCTATCTCTTGAACAAACATTAGATATTTCCAAATTTGATGAGCTTGGCGTAGATTGCAACAGAGGACTAATTTGAATTAGTTGATTTGTATTGTTGGTGGGTTCTAAAACCCGACTTATTGTCAGATTGCTTTCTCTTGAGTAAACATTAGCTATTTCCAGATTTGACGAGCTCGGTGTAGATTGCAACAGAGGATTAATTTGAATTAATTGATTTATAAGGTTGGTGTGTTCTAAAGGACGACTTATTACCGGATTGTTATCTCGTGAGCAAACATTAACTATTTTCAAATCCGAAGAGCTTGGTCTAGCTATTGCCAAATGATTGAGCTCATTATTTTTAGTTACCGCGTTTTCGGCAACACTGCTAGGAGTTCCGATTTTAGGTGGCGCGAATAATAAATCTGACAACTTTCTTAGTGAGATCGTTGGTTTTGCAAGAGTTTTTGGCTCCACTTCAATAGGAAGGATTTCCTTAATATGAACATTTCTCATATGTTTGAATTCCATAGTTAGCGGCACAGTATCATCTATATTTGTGTACACACATGCTTCACACATATAACAATATCCGTCCCACATTTCGGTTTTTGTTTTTAAATGATCCTCAAACTCGATTGGATCGCAACTCACAAAATCACATTCTTCAATTAGGCATAAATATTCATAGGTGTATCCGTATTCAGGTCCTTTTTTAACGAAACCCAATTTATCAATACGATATTGCGGTAAAGGTGGTTTTTCCGGTTCATCCTCTTTCTCTTCTTTAACTATAGGTTCTTTTTTTACTTTAATTTCATCATTAACTTCCGGAATATGTACAGGTTCTGAAATACAAAACAACCTATCGTCAAGTTTTTTCCTTTTTGCCTCAATTTCTTTTTCAATTGTGGCATCTGATTTTCTCTTTTCAGAAATTATATCATCTTTTGCTTTAAAAGAATGCATAATTCTACCAAGTGTGTTAGAAAGGGGATCCTCTGATTTTCTTGAAATACCTTCATTGGGATTGGTTATGGATTCATTGTCACTTTCAACATCCTCCCATGAACGTTCATCATCATCATTTTCATCGTTTTGAGGTTCAATGTTGGGAGAAGAAACTACTGGGTTTGATTCCGTCTTGGTCTCTGTGCCAACCTCAATAATGGAATGTAAAATTGTGTCTTTTACGGTTGATGTTGTAGAAAATTCGGTTGATAGTTTTTCTGTTGAACAACTTTGATTTTCATTATTTGTTTGTTTAAACCTCTCTTTTAGTTTATCTGCGATTGACTTTGATGGAGATTTATTCGAATCTAAAATTTTATCGATTTCCTTTGTTTTAACTAAAGAAGAGTCAATAAGATTTTCATACTCGGCAGTTGATGTTAGAAAAACATCAGAATTAACAGGCACAGGGCTTTTTCTTATGTTCGAAATTATTTCTTCTGTTGAATCACTGCTATCAGACTCCATCATTTCTTCAGATTTTATATCTTTAATTGCATTCAAATTTTGAGTTCGTAATGGAACATAATTTATTAAGCAAACCTTTAAAATGTTTATATTTTCATTTGGATCGTGTTCGTTTTCTATGTGTTTCTTCAAATTTTCTTCATTTAACTGAATATAATTACATACACTGCACATATAACCAAAAAAGTTATTCACTTTGAAATTAAAATTGTTCATTGTTTGAATTTCTCCTTTGCATGTTTTGTTGTGACTTTGATTTGGAAGATGAGCGGAAAAATAATTACATTCACTGCATTTGTATCGATATTCGCCGGTATGAGTTGTTAAATGCGTTATCCATTTACCTGTAGTATTTGTCATTTTAGCATCACAAAAATAACATTGGAAGGTGATTGAATGTTTTCCATGTGTTGATTTCAATTTCGCACCCTTTCTTAAATGTTGTGTTTGTGTTTTAAAATGTTCGGCTATTGTAGGACTAACGCGTGATGAGAAATTCTCACTTTGAGGATGAAAAAATACATAATGTTTTGTTATATATTGTCCTTTGTAGGGACATAACTGGCATGAGTTGAGATTTTTATATTCTAAAAATATATTTGCATTATTATTTTTTACTGTTACAGCCAACGGTTGTTTTATCTTTCGAGCTATCACACCGGAAGCCCATCTATTTCTCCTCTTTCTTTTAAGCAGTTTCGTTTTTGATATTGGAAGTTTAATGTTAAGTTTCTTACTACTTTCTTCTTCTTCTTCAGTTTCAACTAGTTCTTCATTACAATTTTCTTCTTCTTGTTCATTTTCTTGTTTAATGGAAAACGGTTTGTGTGTAATTACTTCTTTTGTACTAAGAGAATTATTCTTGATGTTTTTGGCTGCTGTTGTCGCCTCAAATTCATTCAAATCTACTGTAGCATCTGAATCCACGCCTGATTCCTCTTCTTTATCGGCATTTTCTTTCTGTGTTGTAGAAGCTGCTTTTTGACCACGTGTGAGACACTTAGTTGGAATAACTTTAGCATTTATTTTTTTCTTTTTCTTTTTAACGTTTTTGGGTGGCTTTGTGGTTTTTGGTGAATTTTCAGGACTGTCTTTTAAAATCGTGCACATTCGCCGACCGGTACTAGTCAATACACTTTTACAAATAAAACTATTTTTTATATCTTCATTCAATTTCTCCAACTCATTGGGTCTTCTTTTCGCTTTGACCACGGTGACTGATGTTCCACTAATCGTTTCTTCTGGAGTAAGTTCTAATTCAGTAGTAGATAATTCACTCAACTTTGACGCATCTGTTTCAGAATGATCATTTATTTCTACTACTGGAGGTTCTTGAGTACTATTTTGAGAAGATTTTTCTGTTTCATCATCATCCGGACGTTCTAATATTTGCTTAACTTCAATAAATTTTTTTTTATCTAACACTTCCGACAAAATTGATAAAACGTTGTTTTTCGTTGCTTTTTCAGGAGTGTTATCCGATGTAGTGTTTCGTTTGAAAAAATCAAGCAAATATTCTTCCAGTGATTCTTTCGTAATTTTTTCATCTTTTTTAGTTTTGTCATTGGATGTTAATGATTCATTAGTTTTGTTCAAATCATTACTAATATCTAAATCTTTTTCTTTACTATTCTGTGTTTTATTTTCTTTGATTTCTGGTGCATTGATGTCTCGACTCTTCGTTTCTACAATCTTGATGGTTTTCTGTTCTTCCAATTCTTGTTTCCGTTTTTCTTCTAATTGTTCTTGTTCTATTTTTCGTTTTTCCAGTTCTGCTTCTTCAGTAATCCAATCATCAGCATCGGTCGGTCTTACTTTTGGTATTTTGAATTTTGGTGCTTCCAAAGGTCGAACTGGTGTATAAGGTTTCAATACTGTAACTTTATTAGGATTCCGACGATCTCTGTTCTCTAACTTATATGTTTTATCATTTTTCTTTTCGCCATTTAAGTCAAAACTTATTTTAACCCTTTGGAGTTTATTATTAACATGGGTTTCAACATTTTCATGTGCAATGTGGTTTGGTTTTTTTTCTTGTAGACGAGATTGAGTTTCATACCAATCGGAATCAATTGGTTCATTACTTGTTTTATATTTTGACTTTTCGTAAATTTTTCTTTCAACCATATCATTCATTGTCGGACGAAATCTCCTGCATGAATCATCGGTATCAGTATTTAAATCAATCGAAAAAGATACCGGAATGTTTATATTGCCATGTAGCTGTAAGTCTCTAAAATGGTTTTCTTCCTTAAATCTATACATGTGATTACCATAAGAGGATTGATTATTAGATGAATGTGGGTATGGTTGTCTTAATTCTAAATCTTGTTGAAAACATTTTGTATCTGAATAGAACTGAGAATTTTTATGAGGTGCATTATATGCCGAACTATTATTGTAACATGAATTTTTTTCATAAAGTTGCCGTTCTCGTACTCTTGGATCCACAAATGGAACTGAGGAATTAGCTGAATTATTTTCATATAGTTGTCGTTGTTTGATTCGAGGATCAGCAATTGGTTGTTTTACAGGTGGGAAGATAAATGGTTTTATATCACCATACTGTGGTTTAACATCAACATTCCGATAATCATCGGAATAAAATTGGTCATAACCAGCATAAGCATGGTTGGGATTGTGCATAATATTGTTATATTGACCAGAATTAACTGAAGTATGAGCACTCGTTATTGCATCAAGTTCAACTGGATTTATATCTGGATAGCTGTTATATTCATGCGTTTTTATAAGACATGATTTTGCTGGTACTAACAGATGTGCTGGTTCATTCAAAACAGGTTCATTTTTAATTTGATCTAATTTTTTCCGGGGATATTTATACGCCAGTCTTACAGGTTCTTCAACTTTAATTACTGGTTTCTTGATTTTATCTTTCTTAGTAAGAGTTTTAAGGAAGCTAGAACTACACGAATTTTTTGTAATGGGTTCATCATCCTCCATTTCCCGTACAATTTCTGCTCGTATTTTTTGTAGTTCTGTTAGATCTTTATGATCTAAGCCAACTTGGGAACTTTCATCAAACAAAATATTGATATCATCGGCAGATAATGGAGGCGATCTAAGTACTTCTAAAGATGTATTTTCAGTCTTTTTTTCAATCAGTTCGTTATTTGGATTCTTTAGTGGAATAGTATCCAATTGCTTAGGAATAACACTATTTGTAGTAGGAGTGTAAGTTCTTCTTTGGTAAAGGCTTTCGGTCTTTATATTATCAGCATTAAACACTCTACAATCTGGATCTTTTACGTGTTTGACTATTTGCTCAGAACGTTCTGTTGGAATAATTTGTGGTTCTTCAGTATGAACCGATTTTAATTTAGGACTTCTTGGTGTTGTGGAACATGAAGGGATTTCACTTATCTCTTTTTTGACTGTTTCTGTAGCATTCTTTTGATCTGAGCTAATACCTTTAATGCTGGTCTGTAATTCGTTTTAAATACAGTTAATTGTGATATATATGGATGTTAAATACATGAATATAAAAAACTAATGTCCATACCTTTTCAAATTTTTCGTATATATTATTTAAAACTGCTTCACATTTGTCCAGTATTTCCGGATTTAATCTATGGATAAATAATAGAAATATATTAATAAAAATTCAAATTCGGCTACGCTTAAGCTTACCCTTCACTTGCCAATAATTTTCTAATCGTTTTCATTTTTTTTAGCTGTGCATTACGAGAACTATCTGGATAGGCTTCCAAATTCCTGATCAGTTTCTCCAGAAATGGCTTATATTTATCCATTTCTTTTAATTTCCGTTCATATGCTTCTTTGTCCATTTTTAAAAACTGTAAAATGATGAAAAGTGGAATTAAAGTGTGAACTTGTCTTTATGAATTAAAGAGCATTTTTCTCGAAGCAGCTTTATTTAGAAATATCTTATTATTATTTAAAAATATTAAGCTTGTAATGTCTGTTCAAGTTCAAGCTTGGTTTAAAGTTTTGCGGATTGAAGCCGCTCGACACTATGTATTATAGCAAGTTGTTCTATTTATATGGAGTTCAAACAGAGAAATTATTTTGCATTCTGTCGGTATAATAGAGTAGACTTTTGACAATTTCAGTAATCAAAGTTTGAAACATATCAGAAACAGTACGAGTATAACGTTCAGTATCCAAGATATAAGTTGCATTGCTATTCTAATCCATCTAAATATCGATATAAGTTAATTATCTCATATTGTCAAAAGGTTTGGAAATATCAAGAGTGGCGCCCAAATTTTAACAATGTTTTTCAACCGGGTTTTTCTAGACTTGTGTGATTATGCTTGCAATATGTTCATAAAATAAGTTGGTAGTATCGATATATTCCATCTCTAACATAAAAAAAACACGAGCCACAAACATCAGTCAGTCACCACGATTTTTACAATATATATCACAACACAAAAAAACCTTTTAAAACCTTTGTCCCACACCAACATACCTTCTAAACTGTTATTATCCTTCTAAACTGGACCCAAACTTCAAAAAAAAAAAAAATAACTAAACAATAAACCCTAGCACATAATAAAATACGACATAGACCAATATTGGATGATTGGATGAGGAAATAAAAATAAAATAAGAGTGAAAAAAGGATTTTTTTTTAAAATTTAAGAAATATGTTTTTAACACATAGTTCACTCGAATCTTTTACAAAAATAAAGCTTAAGCGTTAAAAAATTTTAAAACGCAAGAAAAAAAATTTGAACAATTTACTAAAAAATTCCTTAAAATTCAATTTCCGAGATAAAAAACTTTTTGGGTTCTACTCTAGAAATCGTATTTTTTAAAGAAAAAAATAGTTTTATTTTGAAGTTGTCAGTTTTAATGAAACTCATGAATTGAATCGAATCAAATTCAATTTTTTTCAAATCAAAAACAAATTTAACTCCGATAAAAGTTATCCCATCATGAATAATAAAGACTGAATCTAACAAACCATGATGCAATTTATGAATCTTTTATGCAATCCATACAAATAATACAAAAAAATTCATACAAAAAATTTTCTTATCGGTTCGAAACTTCTTATCGATCGAAAATTGTATGGATTGCAAAAATTTTTTCTTAAATTTAGAATTTTCAAAAACAATTTTTTTTCTTTTTTGCCACACTATGGTCACACTGGGTCTAGTTTACCACAGCGAAAAAATCATTCGTTCAAATCGATGTCTACTGAAGCACTGATACCACGCGACTTGCGAAAACTATTGGAATTCATTTTAGTATCTTCAACTCCAACTCCATTTTTAAAAACATCTTGGAAGTCATATTAAATTAAAAATTACCTGGGGTCATCTGGACCCAGTGTGGACCACTACGGGTTAAGAAATATTCCGTAACAAATATTTAGAGTAAAACCGAAGACTGAATAGGGTTCATCGACACGCACCCCTAGAGTATCACCACTGGCTAGTTGCCACACCTGAAAAAAATCGTTGTTACTCGAATAACTAGAATCGCAATAAATATTTTCTTTCAAATGCACACTTTTTATTTAAATTTGATGATTTTGTGTTCAATTATAAAAATATTGTTATAAGAATAAATAAAAAGGATTGATGTAGATGTGGAATATAGTACGTATAGATGTGGAATGAAAAAAAATTGAAGTGCGTAATTTGTACATGCTGTTGAAGTAAAACTTCTTTGGCCACTGTGGCAGGTATTACTAAAAATATTAAATATAAAATAAATACTTATGTCATATTGAAATTTAGAGCAGCATTTCTTGATAATATAATTTACAACAATGTGTAAAATAAAGCTATATTTACATAAAGTTTTACAAAGTCTTACTACAATAAAAATAAAAAAACAAGCTCTTAATTTACATTAATTTAATTAAATTCAAAACTAAGCTAGTTTGCCAAAAAACAGCCAGTTCACAATTATGACCAGGACAATTACCATATTCGATCCGAAAAACTAAAATGCCTCTTATAGGACGCGACGAAACTACTCATAGAGCTACTATCTCTCACATTTAATGGCAACTCATTGTATTTTCGTAGCCCCAAAACGAAAAAAGAGGAACTAAAGATTTTAAACCTGTTTTTAGGTAGCCTTATATGACACACCCTTCGAGAGCTCACAAGCTTGAGCTTTTCGGAAATATACGGTGGACATCCAGTTAACAAAATCCTATGGACATACGAGCACTCGAAATATTTTCCAATAATCCAGCCGAGCAACCAGTCTGCGAACAGCGATACATGATCAAATTTTCGAAGTGAATAAATGTATCTGACACATGCATTAAAAGCCATTTCCACTTTGTGGATAAATTGCTCCTGCATACCATACTGTCACAGTAAAGGAAATGCAAAAGAAAGTAAGACATGAACCATTTATTCCTTAGGTCAACACTTGCAAAAGATGTTAAGTTCCACAAGGAACGATAAGTAATATACACCTTACTACACAAATTATTCACAGTATCATTCCATTACAACGAAGTGTCAATAACAAGTCCTAGATCACGAACAGTGTCAGAATAAACTTAATAAACTTAAGAGAAATACCATCCAGCCCCATGGCCTCAGATTTATTGGAAAAAATAGAGGAATAGAGCTCCTCATAACCTGTTACAAAACGGTAACAGATTATCAGAGGAATTATCATCTCTTACATCAGAAAAAATACAGCTAGGTGGTTTCGAAAAGCCATTTGTTGTAGAGCTACAGTAGTAATGATTTAGATCGTCAGGCGAAAACGGAATTTGCGTCTGCTTTTCACTTTTTCCCACCCCCAGATTTTTCAAATTTTTCCACCATTCTTTAGAAGACGATTGATCGAGTCTATCTTTCAGAAAACGATTGAGCGAGTTACGTTTCAATGCAATCACACGATTCCAAAGGCGCTTGTAAGTTATCCACCGGTCTCGAGTTCGAAGCCGCTTCCATCTATTATAAGCATTATCACGCTTCTTAATGGCACTTCGTATTTCATTTGAAAACCACCTAGGGGTAGGTAGTTTAATTGGTCTTCCAAGCTGAAAAACTATTCATTATATGAATAATCATATCATTGAAGAACTGGAGATCAATACCAGAAAGATCATATATACAATGACATGGTAGAGCGCAGCAATAAGAGATAAGATGTTCATGATTAATACTGGAAAAATCTCTGTATGTAACTGTTTTCCGTAGATTTGGAGGCACTACATCACATGAGAAAAATATCAAGTCATGACGCGAGAAACCAGGCAATGATACTTCATTAAAAAATGAAATCTTGTTAGAGTTGCATAAAACAAGATCAATTAAAGAAGAAGAAGTCTATACTGAATTGGAAATTTTATACGAATAATTATATTACATTACACCGGAAAGCTCATAAAACTATATGAAAACTGAATCTACGACAAACTGAATTACACTTGGAAATCACTTATATTATGAATCACAGAAAAATTGTAAAGAAACTTATTAATTGACCATCAAATAAAAATAATTTAGCTAAAAACAAATCAAAAATTATATAAATTAAAATCAAAAAAAATCTAGCATTAATTTATCTTGAATGTTGTCTTATCAGCGTCGTCTTGAGTACTTCGATGGTTAATTGAATGTTGTATTATATCAAGCAGAAACTAATCCGCTTCTCTACAAAAAGCAATACATAATGAAGTCACTGCACGAAAATTTCATAAACGGACTTGACGATTAATTTTTACAAATAGAATTAGATAATTTTGTGTTTAGCATCTCGTACGGTAACAACATCATGAACTTCTTCAATTAGTTTTTGTTCCTCGTCATCACCAAAGTTCATGACACATTTGGCGAGACGTGGTTTCCTTCATAAAATTATAAATTTATTTCCAAAACTGATAAAATAACACTTGCTTAACAAATTAATTTTATTTCTTCAATGTAAAACATATTTCATTTACATACTTTAATAGATGCAATTGAGATTTTGACATTTTATTAAATTCACAACCATAAAAAAAACTTTACAACATTAACACAACAATTGAAATGAAAAGAAATTTATTCTCTTTTCAGTTTCAAAAGAACATTTCAAAGACAATCAACAATATTAAAACTACTCAAAAAGTAAGCTGTATGACGATTCAGTCATTACTGAGTTTTTAATTTTATTTCAATTTACATAATTTACTGATCGTAAATTTATACTAACTGATTTTAAAAATTATACTAATTGATTTGATTTAAAAATGATACTGACTCGATCCAAACAATTTGATCGTTTTTATATCATATTCTTCCAGATCTTCTGTTTCATTTTCCATCATGTAACAGCAATTTCCACTAATACAACCAATCATTTATACAAAACTTGCATTTTTAATTAAAATTGAGTTTATTTAAATCATAAAAAATGCACAGTGGTACAGATAAATGTCAATTGAAGAAAATTAATAAAATTATTATTGAATTTGAAAACTATTATTTTTAGAGTAAAAATTAAAAATAGTCCGTCGTTACAAGTCGAACTGAAATGAGTGGGCCCCGTATTAATTAATTCAATTGAAAATTTAACAAGGACATTTTTAAACGCAACACACTCATTTTTATCAAGCAACATACTATAGTTAAGATCTCCAACAAGAATAATATCGGAATATTCTATCGAGTAATCATTTAAAACTGTTTCCAGAAGGGAAACAAAGTCAAAGCATGGGGGCTTGTAAGCTGCGCAAAGAAGTAATTCATCATTACCCAATATGAGTTCGAGACATAGCACATTTATGTTGGGATTCATGCATTCATAAACCACCTTAACCGGAATTGAATCTCTAATAAAATCACAAACACCACCACCACGCCAACCTATTCGATCATTACGAAAAACACTATAGCCGTCAAGACATACTGCCTTGTTAGAAACATAAGGTTTGAGCAACGTTTCCGAAACACATATAACATGCACATTCACTCCTGCGAAGGTAGCAAGAAATTCATTCATTTTTTGTAAGATGCTCTGAGCATTAAGATGACATATGTTCAACGCATCTCAGTGGTTTACACCCCGATTACTGAAGTTGTGTCACATCAGGTGACATGACTATAGTCATGTCACGTCGCTTAAAAATTGGTATTATTGAAGTCGATAAAAATTGCCACCGCTACAACTAAAAATTCTGAAACAAAAAACCTCAAAAACTAAAAAAAACTTACATTTTACGTTCTTTAATTTCACAAAAACAATGTAAGATTAACAATTTTTATATTATTTGATAGAAATCAACACTCAACCACACTCGATGACCATTATTACACATTTAACAAAACAAATTTAATCAACACAAATATTTTTTTAAAATAAACTATTGAAAAACGGCATATTCATAGAAAATTATATACGACCACCTCGACATCTATAGCAATATAATACAACTCAAACTATCCAAAAACTGATTAAGATGTTTTGATTAAATCGCCTAAAATACATAAATATATGGGTTTTTTACGGCATTTTTCACATCATAAAAAATTATGGTACCCTCACGAAATCAACCCAAATAGAATACAATTTAAATCATCCAAATCGAACGAGCCGTTTTTGAAAAAATCGGTCAACAAACATAAAAAAAAACCATAATGAAACACAGAGCCTCCCCTTTTTTAAGTCGGGTAAAAACTAAAATAATTTAAAATATAAATTTAAAAAATAACGAAACTCAAAATCGACACATTCAACTCATATAACATTTAGGATGAGATTGAATAAAAAATATAATAACATTAACAAATGAATGAAAATTGATACACACAATACACATTTTTTTAATTAATTAGTTAGACATGTTTAGCACACTAAATATGATATATTCATTATTCAGACTCTTTGAATATCTGAAGATACCATGTACAGTCTAGACATTTTATTGTTGACTGACAGGCACCTCCCCAAATATGACAGCAGCATTCCATACATTAACGAATAAAGGACTGGAAGATTAGCAAAATTTGATCAGGATTGAAATACTTTTTATATCGACTCAAGATTCCTAATTTTTGCATGAAGATTTAGCGAGGTTGAACACATGTTTATTCCATTTCAGGTTATTTTGAATATCTACTCCAAGAAGTCTAACTGATTCAACATCACGCAGTTCCTCGTGATTTATCTTAATAGGGAAATTTTTATGTCGCTCTATTCGTGAAAGACGGCAAAATTTGGTTTTTATTGAATTAAATGAAACAAGATTACGATCACCCCATTTCATTATCCGATCCAGGTCTCTGTTGATAGAATCAATTAGCAGCTCTCTATCAGTAGTAACTGCAGTATGAGATCGAAATTTGGGAGATGCATCTGATGCATGCAATGTGCTGTCATCAGCAAAACTATGGATTGGGTGCACTGTGGAAATAAGTAAATCATTAATGTATAGAAGAAACAAGGTTGGTGAGAGTGCAGAACCTTGGAGAGCCCCAGAATTTCTTGTGAAAATATTGGATGTGATACCATCTAAATTAACAAGAAATTGGAGACCTGTAAGAAAACTATGAATCCATGAGACAGTAAGATGGTCTATGCCATAAGATTTTAATTTAGCAATGAGATTTTTATGCCACACTTTATCAAATGCTTTAGAAATGTCAAGTGAAATACTAAATGTCTCACCATGGTTTTCCAGAGATGGGATACGTAGGCTAACAGATCACCTGTTCGTAGAAGTCATGCGAAAACCATACTGCTTATCTTCAATAATTCACGACATTTCCAAATAATTTAATAGATTGTAGTTAACATATTTTTCAAATATTTTAGCCAAAACCGATAGCATTGCAATTGGTCTATAATTGTTAGGATCTATCTTACTGCCTTTCTTTGATATGGGTTGAACGCTGGCCAGCTTCCAAGGATCGGGAAATATTCCGTTTTTATAAGATAAATAGAAAATTTTTGTTAAAATTGGAGCTAGTTGTCTAGCAAAGTTTTTAAGAATGAGGGGTGGAATATCGTCGGCCAGTAGATTTGTTGATATTGATACAAAGAAGCATTTTCCGTACAATATTGCAACAAAAAATAATTGTTTCATTTTTTTTACAACTGGGGAATGAGTGTGGGAGAACGGGGAAGTTCAACTATGTTTGAGTTTTCTGCGAAAATACGACCCAAAAGATCCGCCTTCTTTTTAGACACACTCACGGGAATGTCAGTCAGAACTAGGGTTGGAATAGAGGATCGAGCAAAATTGCTCTGGACTGATTTAACTGCCTGAAAGAAACTACGTGAACCAGATGGGTGTTTGGCGAATTTCTTGTCTTTTTTCTGGATAAACGCGTCTTTGTCCAAGTCGATTTTGTATTTACTAATAGTTCTGGCTTTCTTATAGGCAGTATGTGTTTCAGGTGTTTTATTTGAGTTATATGTCTTAAATGCTTTGCGTTTATTCCTCACTGCCTCATCAACATCCCGGGTGAACCAAGGCTCAGTTTTAGGAGTGATTAATCGATTTGGAATAAACCGCCGCATTCCGCCTTTTATAATTTCAGAAATTCTTATTGCCGATGTGCTACGATCTTGATCAACACAACAAATAGTTTTCCAAGGTGTTTCATCATAAACGTTTCTCAGTCCCTACCAGTCAACGCGTTTATAATTCCAAACACAACGAGGAATTGCTTTAATTTGTGTCGGTGATGTAAATTGCACTATTTCTGATATTATTAAATGGTCCAATGTTCCGAAGGGGTTGATCAACTTTTGTCTTCGTGGTACATGGTTCGTTTGTCAAAAACAGATCCAGCAAATTATTGTTATGATGTTAATTATCTGCAATTCTAGTGGGACACTCTATCATTTGCGTCAAACCGTGATAATCTGCGAGTATCAGTTCGGCTTGTCTTCCTACGTCGTCAGTGCGCGATGAATAATTAAGCCATTCTTTATTATGAATATTAAAGTCTCCAAGAATGGCAAGTCTTGCTTTGGGGTAGTCCGTGGTAATCTTGTCTAGGTAAACCCATATATAATCGAAAAATGGACGTCCTGGGGATGAATTCGGGGATCTGTATAATCTTATTATAATCATTGTTTCATCAACACCTGAGATCTTCAGTGCTAGAGAATTATGGTGCTTAGAGTTCAACTCGTAAGCCTTAATTCTCGTACATGAAAGTGAATTTCGAATAAATACACAGACACCATGCTTGTTATAAAAGGAATGTTCCAATTCGTAACTAGGTATCCGGTATTTATCGAGACCCAATTTCGATGCTTTGCCACTGACAATTGTGTTGGTAAGAAACAATATGTCATGTTTATTTTTTTCGATGTAGTGATGAACCTCGTTTCGATTCAAATTGAGAGCTCTTATGTTGGTGAAGTCAATGCTAAGCTGTTGGTTCACTCTGCGGCCATTTTGTTGAGACAAGGACTTACCCTTTACCATTGCAGGTATAGATACTGAAATTCGACCAGGCCTAAATTTCAGAACTAAACAATACAAAAAACTGGGTATCTCAGTCTCAAAAACACGATAGCAGGTTTCATGCAACAGTTGCACGATAAGGGAAAAGCAAAAAATAGGAACTTAAAGGGCACTAACAAAATTGAAGAGTAATAAATTCGAAATTCTTACTAATAACTAAAACAAAATTCTATATTTCTTGTTACCGGGCAATACAAAACAAATTTATGCTTTAAAGTAATAACAAAGCAGTAAAAAAAGCAATAACATCAAAGCAATAAAAGGTAAAATGTTTACCTGTTTACCGCTGGTAACAGTAAATATAGAATGCCTAATAATTTTTTAAATAAAAAACAATCTCACCAATTATATAATTGTAATCGTTCTATCCTCACTTCACTTTTATTTTGATAAACACTAACACACACTTAATGTATTTACTTATTTTTTTTTTAATTTCGATTAATTTTTTATTTCTTTGTTTGATTTTTTTCTTCAAAATTTAGAAACAACCTTATTCTTCTGTCTCCGGTTGATAAATGAAGACAATTGAATTGTATCGCATACTTGCCGAACATAATATTCGTTTGCATTTTTACTTAATTGTTGTTTGAATTTCTTCTTTATTTTATTTATTTATTTTTTTTTTTTTTTCAAAATGTTACTTCCGTTCAAAAGACATTTGATTTACTTGTCATATCACGCCTAATCGACTACAAAGGAGTGAAATAAAAAATATATTAATCTTGCTCTTAAAAGATACTCTTTGTACTATATTTTCTTCAAGATCATATTCGTTTTTGTCAACCACCAACCCACTGACGCAGTCACCCACCAAGGGTGATAGAGGATGGTCCAAAACATAAGTACAATAAAATTTGAGAAGTATAAGATTTTTTTTCGATAGATAGCATTACTTCGCCCAATTAAAGTTGTGAAGTAAAAAATTGAAATAAAAACCAAATAGTTTCTATTTTTCACTAAAGATAAAAACTAAACAAAACATCCCACCTTAAAAGACATGTTGTAGTTACAAAAAAACATTTTTTTTAACGCATTATACAGGGTACATTCCATTAAGCACTTACAATTGTAAACTTAAGTGGAATTAAGTGATCGTTTTAGGCGTTGACGTCAAAAATACAAATGGTGAGTTTGAACAAATAAATTAGAAGATAAAATTTCTAAGTTTTAACAATAAACTTTAATAATTATGGTGCATGCACAATAAAAAAAACTTTACTCGTGAGATCCAAATTTGAATGATATTTTTTTGAGTAAAAAAAGATCTACACAAATTCACTCTTGTTATCGTCATCTTTAAATTTAAAAAATGGCGCTAAACTTATCAACACTCACTTCAACCCACCTTTTGAGATGGGTCGTTGTGAGCTTGATGTGAGCAAAAATTATGACGTTATGAGTGGCGTTTTCACCACGACCACAACGACCGTCGTCGTCAAGTGGAACGAATAAAGGGTCATTTTGAGCGTTGTGAACGCTTAGTGGAACGCACCCACAGTATATTCAACTTGAATTCTAAACGTTAACGCGGAACTTAGTGGCCGAGTTAATTTATAAATAATTATTTCCAATATTGTAGTATAAAATTCAACAGATTTTACGCTTCTCAAATATCGCAAAAAATGGAACCCCATAAATTATCAGTTTTCATAAAATTTAATTCTCACGCCTTAATTATGATTTTGATAAAGGAAAAATTAGCAACGCAAATTAACGCCATTTTAACTTTCGCCTTTTTAAAATCAGCTATGAGAATATATAATATTAAAATTATTTTTTTTCGGTCAGACAGAAGATTAAATCAAAATTAAAACGAAAAATTTACACTGCTTCAATTAAAAACAGCATTATTAATGAACAGAAAATTTAATTTCAATTACTTTTGAACATTTAAACAAAGAAAACTAAAACCACATTTTTTTTTACGAACAAAGGTAGCAAAAGCCAGAAGACGCCATTATCACAAAAACTAATTTTTGTAATAAAATTATTCTCAACATAGAATTATTTATCAAATGTATATACACGAATTACGTAATTGATTCACTTTTGTAATATATACTTTTTCAATAAAAAAAACCTTACACTATATATTTTTTTAATTATGTAACTTCTAAATTATTTCATGTTAATGTACATGTAATCGGTCTGCTAATTTATATAAAACTGTGCTGAAAACCTTTTTTGTTCGGTTCGGCTTGCAACGAAGAGTTCGTAAATTAAAACCGATCAACAAATGAACGCATAATTATTTTTAAACCAGAGTAAAACAAATAATAAATTGGTTTATTTCACCCTTTAACACTGAAATATATATAAATATTGATATGTAAATACCTTTCATTTTATATAATAAGCAATAACCTCATTTAATTAATAAACTTATTTCAACTTTTACTTTCAAATGACTTTGCTATTAATTTATAATTGACAGAATGAAACGAACGTTTAATGTTAGTTCATATGAAAATTTTGTACATAATTTATTTTTACTAAATAGATTATATTTTCATAGATGGCATCATACAAATAAGTTTTCTTTCAATTTGTTATTTTTGTTTTCGTAGAAATTTTAGATGACGAAAAACAAAATTGTATTTAGTATTAATTATGTAATTATATAACGGTAATTTTCAGTTATTATACGTGAAAACAAATGTTTTTGATTAAAAATAACATAAAATCTGCAGATAAATTTTTGATTACAGAAATGTAATTTTAATAAAAAGAAGATACAAATTATTAAAAAGAATGATTATTGAATACTGTTTTTTTGCTTATTAGTGTAACAAAGTTTGCTTAAACAAAAAGCAAATATATTTTTTATTGTAGTTATGAGTCAACGACGTCACATTATGGCGGAGAAATTTACCAAAAAATTTGAAAATTGAGTAAGTAAATTGAGCGAATAAGGTATGCTCAGATAAGGAAATCTCGAAAAAATTGTAAAAGATGAAATGAAGAAAATTGAATGAAATGTTGAATTCAAATATGTATTTTAAAGCACATCTGTTCCTGCAAATTCAGCAAGAGTGTTGATTTGTTGTATTACATACAACTGAAAAAACTCATTATAAACCAAGAATAGAGATTTTGGTCGAGCAAGAAAACCGAAATATTAATTTTTGCAATTACGAAAATTAAGCCGTAACTTCAAAAAGGTCTAAGAGGCAGGATATGCGCTAGAAATATGTAGATTTTAGGAT
The DNA here is from genome assembly GCA_963693315.1 of Diogma glabrata. Taxonomy (NCBI): domain Eukaryota; kingdom Metazoa; phylum Arthropoda; class Insecta; order Diptera; family Cylindrotomidae; genus Diogma; species Diogma glabrata. The sequence goes on from OY856188.1 coordinate 52,677,129, forward strand.
CAACAGTTTTGTGTTAAAGTGGAATCTGATGTTTCAGATTAACTTAAACAAAAAAAAACTAATTACAAATAGATATCAAACAAGTTAATCAAAAGAAAATTAGCTACATATAAGCAAAACTACATCTATGCAATTTTGGAACGTTATTACGAACGAAAATAAACAAATCTGCTACAGAACATGTGTGACAATGTATATGAATAACACACTGCAACTCCACTTCATATCATCAGGAGGGATCGATTTTGATCGATTATGATCAATGTTAATCTACGGGTCTGACTACCCTGCGTACTCCAGTCCGTGCCATTGACATATGAGTTAGAGTGAGATATCACATACCACTGGCAATGGCAGGAGATGTCATTAGCCAAGATAATTAATAATTTTAAAATTTTTTCTGTCAAAATAGATACAGTATTTTTTTTATAAGAAATTGGAAGAGAAGAGTTAAAATTCAAATACCGGCCAGACCAAGTAGGTTTTAGATACCAATCTTGTTAGTAACCAAGACTATTTTTATAACTAAAGTGTCAAGAAATGCAATTTTATTTTCATTTTTCAAAAGCGTGGACAACAAGGAAACATGGTTTCATCAACAATTACTTGACGCAGATGATCTCAGGCCATGGATGTTTCCGTGATTACTTATACAAGTATACGTAACGGAGCAAATGCACGGAGGTCGAAGACTTAATGAACAGCATATGGGAGAATAAATCACTCCACTTAGCATCATGCAATATACGCTAAGCTCAAAAGACAACTGGGATATTGCGAATGAGATCATCAAAATGTATGAAACGAAACGTATGACAAAACTGCTGACAAGACGAACGAAGAACACTACGCAACAAAACCACGACAACACAACATTATAATACACGAGAGAGTACTACAATCAAGCCCTGTCTTGCGAAGGAATGCCTTAATTGATAGTACCGAAGCGATTCAACAGGATCACGAGTAAGGGAGATGATTTTACCCAGTTAAACACACACATACACCCATACACACACAAATAAGTTATAACCAACCACCAACGCAGAATTATAAATAAAACCATTAAAGTTCAAAATGGGTAGCGAAATCCAAATTTCGACGTCCACGCCATGCTGCCTGGGTAATGCTGACAGCATCAGGTTGGTGTATTGGAGACAAGCAGAGTAAAACTGCTTAGTCAAGACGCTACACCACGGCGAATTGGCGCCTTACAACCAATGCCACTCAAACGTCTATTCTCCATGTCAGGGGGGGCTTGGAGCGGGCGTCTGTCTTGGATCAAGCGGCTCGCTAAATGAACGTGTAAAAAGGTTGTTTCTGGTGACCTTAAGATGCAGAACGAACCCATTCACGAAAATTTGGGTTGGGCCTAAGTTTAACACCCTAACCCCGGCAAAAAACTTTGTTAAATTTGTTAATCAGAAAGAGACTAACAGACCCGGATTTCAAAATAGAATTTTACCTGGACCAAAGGTAAGGACCACACCACTTAAAGGACCACACTACCGAATCGAAACGTGGAACGTGCGCAGCCTGAGCGCTCCTGATGCTCTTGTAAGTCTAGAAACAGAGGCTGAGAGGTATAGGATAGATATTATTGCTCTGCAAGAAGTTAGACAGCCGATAATCGGATAACAAGACTTGGATAGTAACTCTCTATACTGTAGTGGTCATACTTCTCGAGGTGCATACATTGGAAGTGACCACTTCTTTGTATGTGCTACGATAAAGTTCCACTTCCCAAACCCAAGTATTCCAAAATACAATCAATGGAAACGCATCTGGCATCTCATCATTAAAAAATGCTGAAACGGAAGAGAGGTATCAAAACCATATTGCCGAAACATTGAATAAATCAGAAACCATTAATGAAGACGTCGATAAATCATGGTATTTGCTCAAAGATGCTGTTTTAAGCGCTGCTGAGGGAATACTTGGACGACCACAGAACCACTCCCATAAGCCATGGATGGATCAAGCATGCCTTGACGCTTCAATACAAAAGAGATTGCTATCTGAAATGTATGCAAGCACGCAACACCAGGTCCACGAAGAAGAACTATAAACTGGCAAGACAAGCCGTCACAAAACTATGTAGACGAACGAAGAGAGAATGGTGGAAGAGACAGTGTGAGGAGATTGAAAGCTTCAATTAGGAACATCAATCGCGTAACTTCTTTCAACGGGTTAAAACCTTAAAGAAGGGCCCTCAAACTAGATCGACTGCTATTCAAAACGAAGATGGGGAGCTACAAGTAGACTTTAAAAATATTTTAGATACTTAGGCCGCTTATTTTGAGAATCTTCTCAACTTAAGTGACCAGCAAGAAGTCGGGCGACGAGCAAAGTTTGTTCGTGCGTCAAAGGTACATGTAGACGAACAAACCAAAGAGGAATTCGAAGCGGCGCTGTCAAAATTAAAAAGCAATAAAGCACCTGGTATCGATGATATAACATCCGAAATTATTGTACATGGTGGCGAAACTCTATCCTTAAGATTGTTTGAACTTGTTCAAAAGATCTGGAGGACTGAAACCATGCCACAGGACTGGAACACAGCTATGCTGATACCAATCCATAAAAAAGGTAATCGCCTACAATGTGCAAACTACAGAGGAATCGCTCTCCTCTGCACAGCATATAAGATATTTTACTATCCAAAATCAATCCTTTTGCTGAACAACTATTAGGAGAATATCAGTGTGGTTTCCGGCGGAGTCGAACTTTTCTCGATAAAGATGATTTTGGAAAAGTGCCGAGAGTTCAACATACCTGTGCACCAACTCTTCATTGATGTCAGGCAGGCCTACGACTCTCTCGAACGAGAGACTCTAGGGTCTGCTTTGGTGTCAATGGGAATTCCTGGTAAACTGGTATCACTATGCAAAATGACAGTACAGAACTCTCAATGCTGTGTACGAGTAGAGAACGACATACCAAAGTTTTTTAAAGTCGACTCCGGTTTAAGACAAGGTGATGCTATCTCTCCTATACTTTTTAATTTAGCCTTGGAATATGTGTGCCGTCAAAAGAAACTACCGACTAACAACAATATCTTGTCAATAAACTCAGTACAGATGTTGTCATCCTCGGCCGTTGTGAAGCTGTTATGAGTGAGACTTTCAAGTCGCTTGAGAGTGGTGCTAGGAAAATTGGTCTGCAAATTAACTATAATAAAACCAAACATATGAATGTTTCAAGAGAGGCTGAGAAGAAAGATTTGATGTGCGGCGATGAACGAATTGAGGGAGTTGAATGTTTTAAATATTTGGAATCAACGCTTGACTCAAACAACAGCATACTTACAGATATAAAAGCTCAAATCGCTGCAGGTAATCGAACTTTCTACTCAATTAAACCTCTCCTTGGATCACCGTATGTATCAACTAACACCAAGCTCAAGTTATACAAGACATTGATTAGACCGGTTGTGATGTATGGGTCACAAATGTGGACCCTTACACAAAATGACGAACCGGATTTATCTGTATTTCAGCGTAAGATCCTATGCAACATTTTTGGTTCACTTAAGACAGACGATGGAGAGTATAGAACCCGGTATAATTTTGAGATCAGAGACCTTCTTGAGGGTCCTGATATAATAGGTTGTATCCGTTCTAATAGGATTTCTTGGTTTGGGCATTTTCTACGAGACGATTCACAGTCTGGAATGATTAGGAAAATGTACGTTAGTACTCTAGGGAGTGGGCGACCGCGAGGTAGACCACGACTACAATGGGAGACTGACGTAATAAACGATTTTAAAAAATCGGCTGCCATGGTAATTATGTCACTGTTGCGAATGACCGTGGTGAATATTCAAAGCTGATTAGCCTGGCAACGATCCTACATGGAGCATGAACGCCTTAAAAAAAAAGTTCAAAATAATTTTCTTTCTTATAAAATTTACTCTCTTTTTTATAGAAAATATGAAATACTATGACATACTGTTCAAAATATTTATTATATTTTATTAGACGCGATGCCATAAAATTGTTATACCGTTTTTCGTGACGCAAAAATCATTTGTTTTTTCAATTAAGTCGCGCCAATAGATGTTTCACATCAAAAAGTACTTAGATGTGGGATGAAAAAAAAATAAAAATATAATCGACAGCAAAGGAATGAAATTAAAAAATAGGAATTTTACTCTTAGAAGTAAGAACGAAAAAGCAAATAAAAAATTTCAACCTGTGAACTAATGTTTAAGGAGCGCAACCTTCAAATCCGTTTTTGATAATTGAGCCATATAAAGTCACCAACAAAATTGTAAACTCTGCTTTAAACGGCACAAATCGATCATTCCCATATAGGCATGGTAAAATGCAATGAGTTAAATCCACCCAGGGAGAAGCTAACATATATGTGAACGAGACCTTAAACAAGTGATCGAATGCGGCGACCGACATCTAATTTATTTTATTTCCAGACCACTACGAGTTCCCTAATGATATTTCAACAAAAGGGTCAGACAGCATTTGTCGCTGCATGTGAAATCAAATTCTATTTTTAATCTGCGTTCAAAAATTTTCTCAACATTTCAATAAGTCGTTCAGTTTTATTGGTTGAGGTTTACTTTCAGACCCACAGCCCGCTTCGGTTATTGAAAATTAACAAAAAACGATACAAGTTTTGGCCCAGCACCTCCGAGTCCTCGGAACCTTTGTAAACCTGACTAACCGATTGCCTATCCACACCTTTTATTTGTATATTAATATATTTCTCCGCATTTGTAGCTCCTGTATTTCTTTCTGAATGAATTGTTATATTCCTAGCTTTCGTACACTACATTTATTTTTATCTTACTACTTTTGGGCTTTGATCAAAAAAATAATATGCAAATTGTGGTTGATCAAAATTTGACATCAAAAGTCAACTACAAAACTGACTCCCTATGGTCAACGCCCTTATAAATATTGTCAATATCAATTGTTACAATTAAAGTCGGATGCATAATGTCCACTCATCAGTTGGAGTAAACCCGTCGAGATCCAAATTGTTATAATTTTTACCGCAATACATATATCAACTAAATTTCCATGTATCAACTGTCTCAGATTGTTACAAAACAAAGGTATACACCAAAAAGAACAACAATAGCTTAGAGCGCAGATTGTCGTATTGCCCATCTGATACGGTTTTTCTTTTGCCATATCTATTAAAATAGTTATTTATATGTCAAGAGCGTAAAGTAGAACTTTTTGCTTTAGGCAACAAACAATCGAAAGCAAAACAGATACTTTATACCCGCACTACATACGAGATTTTGTATTATTTGCATAGATAAAAATACATAGATGTATATCTATCTGTAGAGTAGTGAAATAAATAAATAAGTGTAGTGAAATATTTTTTGAGAAAATGTTTGAGAAAAAACCAAACCAAAAATAATTTCGAAAAAACTAAAATAATTTCAACAAAAAAATTACAAAACATAAATCTTTTAGTCTAGTAACATTGTCGCCAAAGAGTATGGGGTAGTATGCGTCAAATCCGGTAGTTCTGATTTTTTTCTGACTTGTTTATGATGTTGGCCTAATGAATAATCCAAGTTTGTGACCTCGAGCGCCGAACGCAACTTCGTCAAAAATCGAAAAAACCGCGAAAAAATCGTTATTGACTAGTTTTTTCTTCAACTTTTCTTAGGACGTTTTTAAAGTATACTAAATTTGAAACAATATGATAGAAGAACTGTCTCTGTAGACCCAAGAGTTGCCGGGATTAAGCCTTTCAAAGTTTATCACTTTTTCAAGCTTCACAATTGTTTGCAGTATACCTTTGTAGAGTTTTCTACATCCCTGTCCTAATAATTGTATTAATAAATATATGTGTGTGGTGGCCGATGAGAAAAGAAGATTATGTATCTGTACCTGATCATTTTTGTGGTTGCAGTAGCAGATATCCCAGAAGGTGACGATCTCTCAGATGTCGAAATGGAGGATGACTTGTAGGCACAAGACGTCGACGATTCATCACCCTCCCCTGATGGGGATATGCCATTCAAATACGTCGATCCAGATACGGACGAACCTCAAGCGGGACCTGCCAAGAGGGCTAAATTAATTTAATTTTTTGATGTTGAATGTTACTCAATTTCCTAACAAATAAACTTTCTAACTTTTGTTGTACTTATTTTTTTTACTTCATTATTCGTAGTTTAGCTTAAACATCATCGTTCACACTTCTCATTTTCTTTTTTAACATCCCATCATAAAAGTACAGGGCTTCGATAGTATATTAAGGGTCAAAATTCATTTGGAACGAAAAAATTGCAAAAAGTTGCGAAGTTCGAAAAAATGATAATCTTCGAAAGGCTTAATCTCGGAAACTATTGGATCTACAGTAAACTGACCAGAGTCAAATCACTAAAATGGGGAACAAAATGGAAAAATTCTTCAAATACTAACTAATTAGAAATTCTATTGCGAGAACGTGGGACGGTCAAAACGAGCTAGCTAGATTGTGCATCAATTTACTATTTAATTACTATTTAATGCTTTCCTTTACTTTTTGTTTACTATTTAATTCTTCAATAAATTCTTTTATTTTAATTGGACATTTCTTAACCGTTTGAAAATATCCATTAAGGTGTTTGTACATTCAAAATTCATTCTAGTGCTGGCATTAATGCCAGCCAGCGAGTTCCATTGTATGTGACATTTGCTTGTTTGTTACATTCGACCATACATACATACATACAAAATAACCATACATTTTTTTAATGTCATTTGCATCAATTAATATTAAATCAGCAGCAGTTTTTATTGCATTATTTAACCTTTTCAATACTCCAGAGAAACCAACCAACCTGACGAAGGAAGATCTGCGCTACCGCCCAATGGCAGTAGCAGTGTTCCTGAATCTGGACTTGGAGCCGTAAAAATAGCACCACATTTCGTCACTACAACAACAACATTGCATAATTTAAAATATGGTTTGCGAATCCAATACCCAATACATTCTGGTTCAAATTCGAGTTTAGCTTGCTTAAAATATTTTTCACATCTTGACGTGACACATACTAAAACACGAATACCAAGTATTATTAGCGCAAACTACAACTTTTTGTCTATATTAAATTTTTTCAAATTTTTCAAGAATGTATTCTGATGTTTGTTCGAATACTCAGGTAAAGAATAAAATTCCAATAATCTAAACTTTTCGGTCATGCTCTCTAAAATATCGAAATAGAATCAAAAATATTTCCATTTCCTTATGATTCGATGCATCAGCATAAACCGTGGCAAAATTTGCAATAAACCAATCCTCTTTTAGTTGGTCCAGAGCATGATTGATTGAACATTTCTTACTTATGGCTTCTGATTTTGTTGTGGCACATATATATTTGTCTTCGAATAACGATTGAATTAATATACATTGTGCAATTCATCGGTTGAAAACTTTGGTTGTGGTAAATCGGAAGGAGAAAACGGCTTCTGCAAGAGGTAATATTTCTTTCAGTTTTTTCCATTTCTGAATTCTAATTTTATAGTAGCACAAAACTTTTGTTAACTCGTCATTCAATAAGTCCCGAGACTAAACTTCTAAAACAACCTTTTTTGACAAAATTATTCTTTAATCATTTACATAATCTCCTTCAACTACGATACAAATATTCCAACGCTTTTCTAAATTTTCTATACCATGTGTGTAGAACGATTTATCTTTGGCTTCAAAATAACTCTCAGTTGCAGCGATGACTTCATCATTGGAGCCAAATCTCTTTCCCTGGAGCATTTTTTTTAGGTCTGCAAACAACCAGTAATCACTGGGGGCCAGATCTGGAGATTAGGGTGGATGGGGAAGTAATTCGAAGCCCAATTCGTATAGTTTAGCCATCGTTTTCAACGATTTGTGACACGGCGCATTGTCTTGGTGAAAGATCACTTTTTCCTTATTCATTTGTGGCCGTTTTTCAGCAATTTCGTCCTTTAAACGCACCAATAATGCCATGTAGTATTCGCTATTTATGGTTTTCCCGTTTCAAGGTAGTCAATAAATATTATGCCGTGCGCATCCCAAAATACTTTTGGACGCTTTGGATGGCTTTAACCGGGTGCTCTCCACTCAGCTGACTGCCGTTTTGATTCCGGAGTGAAATGGTGAATCCATGTTTCATCCATTGTCACATACCGACGTTTCTTTAAATTTTGAGTAAACAGTGCCAAACAGTGCTCTGAGTCATCAATGCGTTGTTGTTTTTGTTGCATTGTGAGCAAGCGCGGCACCCATTTGGAAAAAAGCTTTTTCATGGCCAAATGTTGATGCAAAATAGCAAAAACACTACCAATTGATATCTTTATGATCTTAGCTATTTCACTCACTTTCACTTTTCTATCTTCCATCACAATTTTCAGGACTTGCTTGATGTTTTCTTGAGTCACTACTTCATTTGGACGACCAGAGCGTTCAGCATCATTTGTGGCCGTTCGACCACGTTTGAAATGACCATACCACCGACAAATGGTTGCTTTCGACGGAGCAGTGTCCGGATAACATTTTTCAAGCCATTGTCGAGCTTGAACGGAGTTTTTTCCCATTATGAAACAATGTTTTATCAACACACGAAACTCGTCTTTTTCCATTGTTTTTAAAATTGCAAAAGTAGCGTCACTTAAATCACTATAACTCAGTATATTATGGTCCGATTGTTATGAAATTTTGACACATATCGTTTGAAGGTTGGTACTTTGAAAAAAAAAACATAAATATTTTTTTAAAGGCGCCATCTCTGGGTTAGTCTCGGGAATTATTGAACGACGTAGATACACAAGTAAAGACTGCAAAACAACTGAAACAATTTATTTTAATTTTACTAAATAATTAATATCCTTTCTGTATTCTGTATTACTACCTCTTGTTCTGTTTTTTACAAATCTATACTATTTATCAAGTTTTTATGAAGCTTACTTTATTTGTTTTTTTATTGAGAAAAAAATTTTAATTTTACTTTTGAGCAACCTGGGTAAATTGTGTTTTAAACAGAGTTTGGAACGCTCCTTATATCACTCCTTTACTCTGTTCGTTCAGAGCGCGTAAAATAATATAACACTCCCAAATACTGCAGGAGTGAAAATAATAAAATATCGTTCTTCCTCCTACATTGAAATAAATATTTATTTTCTTTCAAATACTCAAACCTTTTATTTTTGCTTCAAATTTAATGCTTTCAAACGCAAAAAATATATAATTCTGGTGAATAATTTGTTCAATTATGCGTGCATTGTTAAGAAAAATGAATATAAAGGATGACGAAAAGGCACTATTTTTCTCTAAAAGAGTGAAATCGAAAAAACAAAAATTTTACTCTTACGAGTAAGAACGATATTAAAATTATAAACATTTTAAATTTATGTATATTATTTTAAAGGGTTGAAATGAGTGCTCGAATAAAATAAAATTGTTAGTTATTTTATGTTATAACAATTTAAATGTTTATGAATTTATAAAGAGAAATGAGTCTTTTTAAGTAAAATATTTTGTATTTTATTTGTCCTAATATACTTTCGATCTCTCGTACATACTCAGAGATGATATTTATATAAATAAAGAAACTTCTTCACGGAGATCTCTCTTAGAGATCGAAAGATATTTGCAAAATAAAATGCAAATTATTGAAGTGAAAAAGACTGAGTTAAGTATTTCTATGAAAATTATAGTTAAAACACTATTTCAGCAAAAAAAATATTGCACTGGTTTGTGCTCTCAACTCAATAGTTAAATTAAAGTTAATAACGTTAAAAAAGATTATACAAACTGCAAGAAAAAACTACGAAGCCATAGCTTTGACTGAGATATTGCGAAAACTTTATGTAGATGTAATGTTTTTATGATTATTTCGATAATGCGGGCAAATGTGGTGGAAATATTTATTTCTTGGGACGCTTCGTGGGACAGATTTCTCCGTGGAACAACGCAATGAAATGTGGGACATTTCCACGCAGCGTGGGACGTCTGGTCAGTTTAGTCTTCAGAGACAATTCTCCTATCATATTGTAATTTAGTCTACTTTAACGTCCTAAGAAAGGTTAAAGAAAAAACTAGCCCTTTAGAGTTATAATCACCAAAATTTGAAAAAACAAAAAACCATTTTTTCGCGTTTTTTTCGATTTATAACGAAGTTGCGTTCGGCACTCGAGGTCACAAACTTGGATTATTCATTAGGCTAACATCATAAACAAGGCTGCAAAAATCAGAACTACCGGATTTGACTTATACTGTGGTGTATAAAGTTACTGGAATAAAACTTTGAAAGGCTTAATCTCGGAAACTATTGAGTCTACAGAGACAGTTCTCCTATCATATTGTAGCAAATTTAGTCTACTTTAAAAACATTCTAAGAAAGGCTAAAGAAAAAACTAGTCCTTTAGGGTTATAATCGCCAGAATTTGAAAAAATAACGATTTTTTCGATTTTAAACGAAGTTGCGTTCGACGCTCGAGGTCACAAACTTGGATTATTCATTAGGGGAACATCAAAAAAAAGTCTGCAAAAAATCAGAACTATCGGATTTGACGTATACTGCTATGTATAAAGTTACTGGACTATTTAAATAAATGTATGATTTCTTTGAAAATAAGATTAAATATTGTTTTTTTTTAGAGCGTAAAATAGTAATTTTTCCGCATTATTTCAGTAGGAATAAATAACCAGCGCCAGATCCGAGTGGCGCAGTTGATCTATAAACACGCACTTGTATTTTTAAAAGCCCAGCAGTAACAATAAAAAAATGCAACCCCATTAAATTACCAATTTTCATAGAAAATCAATTCTCACGCCTCAATTCTGATTTTGGTAAAGAAAAACTTAGCAACGCAAAATAACGCTAGTTTAACTTTCGTCATTTTAAAATCAGCTATGAGAAAATATAATATTAAAATTATTTTTTTTTTCGTCAGACAGAAGATTAAATCAAAATTAAAACGAAACATTTACACTGCTTCAATTAAAATTACGAAAATTTAATTTTAATTATTCTAACATTTAAACAAAGAAAAAAAATAAAACCACATTTTTTATGAACAAAGGTAGCAAACCCAAGAAGACTCCATTAACTCAAAAACTATTTTTGTAATAAACTTGTTCTTAACATAGAATTATTTATATCAAATATATATACGAATTAAGTAATCGATTGACTTTTGTAATTTATACTTTTTTAATAAAACAAACTTACACTATATATTTTATTTAAATTATTTAACTTCTAAATTATTTTTTGTTAATTACGTGTAATCGGTTTGCTAATTTATATAAAACTGTGCTCAAAACCTTTTTTATTCGGTTCGGCTTGCAACGAAGAGTTCGTAAATAAAAACCGATTATCAAATGAACGCATAATTTTTTTAAAACAAAGTAAGGCAAGCTACAGACCTACAATCAATTTGTCAATCAATTGAAAACGAAAATAAACGAAATAAAATTTAGGGGATTTTTACACTAAATTTTATTTCGATTATTTTCGTTTTCGAATTGATTGACAAATTGGTTGTAGGTCTGTAGCATACTTAACACAAATAATAAATTGGTTTATTTCACACTTTAACATTGAAATATATATATAAGTATTGATAAATAAATACATTTCATTTTATAAAATAAGCAATAACCTCATTCAATTAATAAACTTATTTCAACTTTTACTTTGAAATGACGTAGATTCTATTAATTTAAGGTTGACTGGATGAAACGAACGCTCAATGTTAGTTCATATGAAAATTTCAAAATTTATTTTTTCTAAATAGATTATATTTTCATAGATGGCATCATACAAATAATTTTTCGTTCAATTTATTTTGTTTTCGAAGAATTTTTTTTATATTTTATTTTGTTATTGAAGGAGAATGTCGTGTGTCAAAATAGCTAAATCTAAAATTAAATTTTCTTACCATATGGTAAAAAAAAAATTAGCCTATGTTGAATTTATTACCAAATTTTGCTTTGTCAATTGACTAAATCGAAATTGTGATATATCGAAATAATTGTCTTTGCTTTTAACAAAAAAAATTGATAATTTTTGGAAATGAGGCAATAATCCTTTTTTGTTGCGGTTCCATCACAAATAAAATTTATTAATTTAATAAAAAAAAACTTTTAATTCTTTGTAAGTGCAATTCAAAATAAAAAAATAGCTTTTTATGTATTAAGGGCATAAAGTATGTCTTTTCCCGCTTAAGAGTGAAATTGTTTCTCGAGGCGTTAGCCAAAAAAGATACTTTATGCCTGAATTGCACACAAGATTTTTTGTACGAGTAAGATTCTGTGTTATTTGCATAAATAAAAATACATGTATTTACACAATAGTAAAATATTTTTTCGAAAATTATTTTATCAAAGTAGTTTTTCGAAATAATAGTAATATAATATCTTTAGGCATTGTTATTTCACTTTTAGCATTGTTATTTCAATAGGAAAAAAGGCCTGCTTTATGTACAATTTTTGAATCGCAAAACTGAATTTTACGGTTTACTCGTACAAAAAATACAAAAAATTACTTTTGTTTCTTTTCTTTTTTAGAATTAACTTGTCAAAATTTATAGTATGTAGGTTTAGGTAAGGTGACCAAACGTCATCTTTTGAAGATGACAGTCATATTTTAGGAACGATTGCCATCTTTTAAAATAATGCCATCTTTTTGTCAATGGGGAATGAAAGACAATTTGAGCATGACCAATGATAGGTCAAAATATTCAATCATTTTGATAATTAATGCATTGCTTATTCCGAAATTTCAAAACTTATTAGAATTCCTTTTTGCTCTATCAGGACCAAACGCATCGATGGAAAGAGTATTTTTATTTATTAAGTAATGATATACGGACAATTAAAAAAACTCAAATTTCAATTAAATGGGTTGAGACAAGTCAGTCTCAGTTTATTTTAATAAACGAAAATAATCAAGCACAGAAATTTTAAAAGAGATTCCAATGAAATCCTATTGAAAAAAGTCCATAAGCTCCCATAAGTCATCCAAATACATATACACAGTTTTAAAAAAAATTGAATATGTAATGCAAATTGCTACAGATATAGGTCCTACGGAAGTTTCCATTAGAAAACATAACAAAGCTTGCTATATAAAGTTAAACTAATGCTATTTGCATCAATATTTAACAGAGTACTTGGATTAAAATATAAAGCTTGTTGTTTAAAAATGTCGGTTATTTGCATTAAATCATATTACGCGCAACATTTTTTTAGTATGACATTTTAATGCAAATTACATCATAATTTCGAGTTACTTTGATTATTACGCCCCTGCCTAAATTAATCAAATTAAAATAAAAAAATTACAACGGAAAAAATTAAAACATACATACCACCTTAATCACTATTATTATAGACTTTCGGCTGAGAAGCGATAACTAAAACATACTTGAAATGATTTTAACTATATATTTCTAAAATGGATAATGCTCTAGTGAATTTTGAAATTTCATTAAATTTTTAATGTATTAAATTGTAGCAAGGTGTATTAAAACTTCTAGCTGTTCTATAGAAATAAATTATGATGCAAGAGTTGTTTTAAATTTTATAGATATGCATTAAAATTAGGTTTAATACAATATTACTTTACAATTCAATAATAACCTGCAACGCATAGCTCCTATTGCAAGACTTGCTTTAAATATTGCAGTTACTTTTTCAGCTGTGTAGGCATGAATAAGATAATATATGTCCTTTTTTGCGAAATAAATCATTTTGAATATTTAAATAAATATAATTAATAATTTTTGAATATAGTTTATTTAATTTTGTAGAATTTTTTTATTTTACTAGACTGTTGCGAGGGGGGGGGGGGAGGTATATATATCGACAAAAAATTGTCATCTTTTGCTTTAAAAATAATCTGGTCACCTTAGTTTAGGGCAGGCTAATTTTTTAATATTTTTTGGTGAATATAAACATCAAAAATTAGTTTTAGACTTCAAAAAATTAGATTTAGCTGTATTAACACCTTACTAAAGTAATATTAGTTTAGATGACGAACAACAAAATTTTATTTGGTGAAAAAAGTTAATTATATAACGAAAATATTCAGTTAATATACGCGTAATGTTTTTGTTTTTAAAATACATAAAATCTGGAGATAAATTATTGATTACAGAAATGCAATTTTAAGAAAAAGAAGATGAAAATTGAAATTGTTGAGTCGGAGTGACGTGAATAATCCATAATATATGTTTTAAATATTTTTAATAATAACAAAAACACCAATTTTTATTCACTTATTTTTTATTAACGACCGGTTTCGATTTTCAAAAAATCATCGACAGGTTTAATTTGCAATTAAAAATTATAATGAAATTACCAACTATATATACTAAATTTACAAGTTATAAAAACAGAATTAAGAGCGAAGTAATAAAAAAGGGGGAGGGGTAAAACTTATAATTTAACTATTTAAACAAAAAATATAGAAGTAAAAAAAATGAAAAACTATACAAAATAAGGGGTAAATTACTAGTTACGGGAGGGCGGTGATTTATATTTTAAATGGTTATAAAAGTAATTAAAATAAACAAACATAAAAATAAATAAAGATCATGTAAAAATAAATAAACAACGAGAAAAAATAAATTAAACTTATTGAAAAATGGAAAAACCTAATTAACAATTTTTTTAAACATAACTTAAATATTAAATAAATTTTATAAGCTAGATTTAAAGATTTAAATTGAACAATGGTGATATTATTTTGGCTTCTTCTAAATTCATCAAATTAGGTTGATTTGTTATATAGTATGATTCGTATGCATCTAATTTCCAATGTTGTTGTACAATTTTTATTAATTTTGAGTTATTTTCGTCTATATTGTGTAGTTTTTCCAACATGTGTTCTGCTACGCTAGATTTGTGCGGATGGTTTTTGATTACTGCTTTTTTATGTTCATTATACCTTGTTTTGAACTCTCGAGATGTTTGGCCTACGTATATTGCATCACAATTTTCACAACCTATTTGGTAAATTCCCGATTTAGTATTTTCGGAATCTTTGTCTTTGTAATTATGTATAGATTTTTTTAAACTTGTTAAAGGGCGAGTTACTAGTTCTATATCATGTTTAGCGAAGATTTTTTGTAATTTATTGGTTATGGTTGGGTAATATGGAACGCTAATTCTTTTTTTAATTTTATTTTCTTTTTGTAGAGGTGTCAGTGTAGATATTTGTGTTTTGAAAAATTTTTTCCTATGGGTTCTTATAATTTGTTCTGCAAAATCTTTTGTATATAAAGAATGGCTTACGTATTCATCGCATACTGACGACGTAGGAAGACAAGCCGAACTGAAACTCGCACAGTATCACGGCTTGACGCAAATGATAGAGTGTCCCACTAGAATTGCAGATAATACACATCATAACAATAATTTGCTGGATCTGTGTTGACAAACGAACCAAATACTACGAAGACAAAACTTGAACAACCCCTGGGATCATCGGACCATTTTCTAATATTATCAATAATGCAATTTACATCACCGACAAATCCTCGTTGCGTTTGGAATTATAAACGCGTTGACTGGGAGGGACTGAAAAACTTTTATGATGAAACACCTTGTAAAACTATTTGTTGTGTTGTCTTTTGAGTTTCAAAATTATACTAATTGAATTGATTTAAAAAATTCTTATTTTTATATCATAACATCGGCTTTCCGTTTCCCTTTCCATCAATAATAAACGTGTTTATTAATATGAAATTGATGACGTAACTAAACAGTCAACAGTAGTACAGAAAAATGTAGCTACACTTACTACAATTTAAGCCAATTAACAAAATTATTATTGAGTTCGAAAATTATTATTTTCAAAAATTGAAACAGTCCGCCGTAACACAAGATCCTAGCACATCGGCAAGAAGAATTTCTGAAATCATAAAAAACGGCATGCGGCGATTTATTCCAAATCGATGAATCACTCCTAAAACTCAACCTTGGTTCATGCGGGATGTTGATGAGACAGTAAGGAATAAACGCAAAGTATTTAAGACGTATAACTCAAATAAAACACCTGAAACACATAGCGCCTATAAGAAAGCTAGAAATATTTGTAAATACGAAATAGACTTGGACAAAGACGCGTTTATCCAGAAGAAAGCAAAGAAATTCGCCGAATACCCATCTGGCTCACGTAGTTTCTTTCACGTATTTAAATCAGTCCAAAGCAATTTTACTCGATCTTCTATTCCAACTTTAGTTCTAAATGACATTCGCGTGAGCGACTCGAAAGAGAAGGCGGATCTTTTGGGTCGTATTTTTGCAGAAAACTCAAACATGGTTGAAACTCCTCATTCTCCTACACTAATTTCCCCAGTTAAAACGAAAATCAAACCAATTATTTTTCGTTGCAATATTGTACGGAAAATGCTTCTTTGTATCAATATCAACAAATCTGCTAGCCCCGACGGTATTAAACCCCTCATTCTTAAAAACTTTGCTAGGCAACTAGCTCCAATTTTAACAAAAAATTTCTATTTATCTTATAAAACTGGAATATTTCCTGATTTTTGGAAGCTGGCTAGCGTTCAACCCATATCAGAGAAAGGCAGTAAGATAGCCCCTTACAATTATAGACCAATTGCAATTCTGTCGATTTTGGCTAAAATATTTGAAGAATATGTTAACTACAATCTAATATATTAGATATGTTAGAATATTTGGAGACATCACGAGTTATTTATGATAAACAGTATGGTAAAACACTAAGTATTTCACTTGATATTTCGAAAGGATTTGATAAAGTGTGGCATAGAAATCTCATAGCTAAATTAAAATCTTATAGCATAGACCAGGTAGCAAATGCCATTTTCTAGCAGGTAGTATTCTAGCCATTTTCTTACAGGTAGCCAATTTCATGTTAATTTAGAGGTATCACATTCAATATTTGCAAACCCATGCTGGTGTTTCCAAGGCTCCAAGGCAAGGTTGATTGGTATTACCGAAGTAACGGATCAGTCTGATTCACTCCAGCACAGAAGAAATGTGGCCGAATTGTCAATCTACTATATAAATATAACTTTAACGAATTCTCCTCAAAGGAAATTCAAAATATCCTTCCATCGTGTGCGCAGTATAATCAAAAAACAAGAGCTTCCGAGTTATCCCATCCATTGGTTGTCCAAAGACCTCATTGTATAGAACTGTGTTTTTTTCAGAACTACTATTTTAATAGAGTGCCCAAATTGTGGAACTCAATGCCCTCCTCTGTATTTCCCGATGAGTTTGTCCCTCAGGCATTTAAAGAAAATGTACATCGTCATTTATAACAATTAGTATAGTTATCCCCATATACTTATTCCTTCCATTTGCCCCATCTCCTTCCTTTATAGTTACCATGCTTCGGATGTTCAAAGAGTCTGAATAATCAATATTTCATATTTAGTGTGTTAAACATGTCTAACTTATTATAATAAAAAAAATTAAACTTCTCCTTGGATCACCGTATGAATCAACTAACACCAAACTCAAGTTATACACGACGTTGATTAAACCGATTGTGATGTATCACAAACGTGGACCCTTACACAAAATTATGAACCACGTTTATCTGTATTTGAGCGTAAGATCATACGCTACATTTCAGGGTCCAGATATAATAGGTTGTATCCGTTCCAATAGGATTTCTTGTTTTGGACATGTTCTACGAGCCGATTCACAGTCTGGAATGATTAAAAAAATGTACGATACTACCCCAGGAAGTGGGTGACCACGAGATAGACCCCGACTGCAATTGGAGACAGGCGTAATAAACGACCTTAAAAAAATCGACTGATATGGTAATTACGCCGCTGTTGCTAATGAATAATGACCGGGGTGAATTAGAAGCAGATTAGCTTGGCAACGCTCTGACATAGAGCATGAACACCACAAAAAAAGGGATGTTGGTAGAATGGGCATCACAAGTCTTTTGCCGCTAAATAAGAAACATATATCGCCCCAACCTAGATCAGGTGTGTTGAAACAAAAATCAATAACTATTCAATAGTTTAGCTTTTAATTTTTGTAACGTCCTAAATGTGCGCTACGCTACTTTTTGAGGTGGTGAGACGGGCCTTTACCATCCGTACTACATGTACGAGATTCATTTTTATTTTCCACTGTTTTCCTAAAAAAAACTTCTTTTTCCTACACAAAAAAACTTCTTCACTTATATTTTTTTTCTTGGACCTAAACAGCACAATACACATACAACACAACACAACGATCACAAAAATTTAGTAAAACAAAATTAATTCAAAAATTTAATATAATATTTAATTGACTTTAATTGACACAAAAAAATATAGAAGTTAATATTAATCAAAATTTAAAAAAAAAAATATAAAACAACAAAAGTTATAAATAATAAATATATAAATAACAATTTATTTGTTCTACCTAATTATGTGACATCTTATTCCAAATTGTCCTCCTTGTTCTTCCTGTTGATGGCTATTTATCCATTTTTTTGTGTTCTCCCAATTTGTTGTTGCTGCTGTGCCGGTTCAAAACCAAAAAGACATATCTCAAAATTTCTATTCCTTTTATACTCAAATTTTCACCATATTTCCCCAATTAATAATATTTTTTTTGATTTATTTTTTTATGTTGGTTGCATTGTATTTTTCGAAAATATATCTTTTGAAATTGTTGTTCAGCAATTCGCTTATTGATCCAAAATAAATTTAACAACGATCTACATGCATTTTTTTTCAACGGTTGAACTTTTTAATTTCAGTTGTAGTAGTAGAATTCCTAAACAATTTCGTTGTCTTAATATTTTGCGATAATCTTCACGAACTGCAGTACGGCTTGAAACATTTCTTAATATTTCATCAGCGTTTACAAATATTGTTAAGGTTTCTTCAGGAGCATCAACATAGGAATCTCAGAGAAAAACAAACGCATCTTCAATATTATATGCTGCATTTTACTGATAAAATAGATTTAACATCTTTATCCGCTTTCTATGATATATTTCTTCGGACACCAGACATAATTTGTTTTAGTCCCTCCGAACTCGAATTAAGTTGATCAACAACGTAGTTCATAAAGTTTGGTTTGAACACAACAAAAGGGGTAGTAACTTCTATGTTCAATTACCAATTGGTCTATTGGACTATGCAGATCGTCTTAAAATTTTGATTTAAAACTAAAGGCAGCTATATAAACTTATTTTCTTATTTTCCTAAATTTAATTTTTATCAAAATATAATTTCAAGTATTGGTTTTTGTTTCATTTAAATATATTTTTTTTATATGGATATTTTTTTTTATATACAAATTAATTTTTTTCTCTTTTTTTTTGTTTATTAAATTTTGTTTTATTGTTTGATTTCAATTTATTTGAATTAAATGCAATTATAGAAACCAAACGTTACATTTTCGATCTACAGATAGGACAGCGCCGCGTATCCAGTTCCTGGTATATACAAGCTAACGTGAGATATCACATATCGCTAGCAGTAAGATATCACTAGTCAAAGTGATATCTTAAATTATTATTAGTATTACTACAACTGTAGCACCCTTCATCATTTTAGTTATGGATAGGATTCCTTGAATTCTATTGATCGAAGAAAGCTAGCACAGGTATAAGTATATGCTGGATTTATTCATTAAGGAAGACATGTGCGTCATGGCATTAATTATAACACACATTCGATTGCATTATATTTTATTCATTCAAATAGTTTAGAACAAATTTGCTTTTTACCTCGTATTTTAATAAAATTTATTGTTATATTGTTTATTTTAGTTAGCTAAAAATATCTTGATTAGGCGTTAATCGTTATTGACCTTTTTACTCATATGTCAAATTGCATTTGCGTAGTAGTAGTTTTATGGGCCCACAACTTTTTAATGCACTAAACTAAACATTCGTAAACAATATTAAGAACAACTAATGAATAATAGTAGTTTAATCAATGAGTGTATAATGAAATAGTTTATTCTCAAGCAAAAGTTTAAAATTTGAGCGAGGCACGAGCGAGAATTTCAATTTGCGAGAGAATAAAATTCATTAAACACGAATCGATTACAATACTTTATTCTCTGACAAAGAATTGTGTATTATAAAAAATAAAAACATTTTCTTCAATTAAAACAATAAATTAGTTTTAATTGATAAATTAAATTTCTTATTAAAAAAACCCTGATGATAAAAAACGCCCATCTCATACAATCAACCAAGTTCAACTAAACGAAATAAAAGAATTTAACTTAAAATTTGATTTATGAACAAAACTTATCAAAGCAATTGTGATTATAATTTGAAAATAATTTTAATGAAATCAAAACAATTTGACCAATTGGAATCATACCAATTGAATAATGATAATTTTTTTATAGGAAAATTTTCATTAGATCATTAGGCTATAGGTTAGAAAACAATACAATAATACATACTATTATTATCGAAAAAATATAAAAATAAAGCTGATATAATTAAATGGAAGAGAATAAAATTAATAAATTAATTCATTTTTAATTCACAAATTCTTATAAATATCAAATTTGGTAATTTTATCTATCAAACAAAATATTTTGAGGGTATTATATAAAAATAAATTTTATTTGAATTGTTTAATTTCAGTCAATTCGTTAAACAGTAAACATGTTCCGTATGACGATGTGTTTCAAATTTTTATTAATATTTGCATTTGCAGTTTGTGTGTCAGTAGCATGGCAGGCAATTTCTGAAATCACAGAAAACTCAGGTAATAATTTTTTATTTCGAAGCCAAAAAATTACACTACCAACTATTAAAAATTCAGTTTTTATAATAATTATAGTTATAATAATTATGGTTATCCTATAAATTATAACCAAATACATTTTCTTATCTAATGGAATTATCTGCAAATAAGATTGTTTCTAACTATTTCTAGTGACAATTTTTTTTATTTAAAAACTAACCATTTCTATCGAAATTGGTAATTATCTAAGGTCTGAGATCATCGTATTTGTAGATCACCTTAGTGCAGTTTTTGATTTGATTATCAACTGAGTTAGTAAATTATTGTGTTAACAATGTAAATTTCTTTTGTATTATTCTTTGATTTATTTTTCGAAATATTTGACAAAAAATTCTGTTAAGATCGTGGCGTAAAATCGTTTTCATCCGTTCATGTATTTTGATTTATTTTCAGAATTTCCCGGGAAATGTTTTTCATCTGAAACCGGTAAAGCATATAACATTGGAGAAGAGTTTCAAATTCCAAATTCCTGTAGTCAGTATACATGCGGTAGTGACTTTCGATTTACAATCACTGGGTAATTAATTGCACACATCCTTGATGAAATACACAATTTTAATTTTTATTAAAATCAATTTCACTGTTTTCAGCTGTGGATCAGTTCATATAGATGACCCATTATGCAAAGAAGTCGGTCAAAATGTATCTCTTTCTTTTCCGGAATGTTGCAAAAAATATGAGTGTATTGGTAGTGATGGCAAAATAGTTCGCCTTTAAACCATTGCTCGAAAATAAATTTACAATAAATTTGTAGAATCATCATTATTCCACTTAGTTTTTTTATAGAAGCTACGATAAAGGGTTAACTAGTCTCGCCTTCGTATCGTGAATAATTAAAAAAAGTGCAAATTAATTATTTAGTTCTTTCTTACACACGATTTTACTTGATTCCAAAATTTTATAAAAATGTATCATCCTAATGTGAAAAAAAAACCTTAAACGTTTCGAAGAATTGGGCAAAACAACTTAAGAAGAAGAATATATTCCAGATCAGATATGGAATACAAATGAGACCATGTTCTGTAGTGGGCAAGATATTCCCTGTGAGTTGTGCTTCCATCTCCGTCCTGTTTACCTCAGTGGCATAGCGAAATACTGGCTTAATCGGGTCTAAATCCCCCCCCCCCCCCTAATCTAGAAGAATTGCTCTAATATTCTAATATTAAGATTTTTTTCCCTGGTACCTTACGAATGAATTGAACAGTTGCTTTCTTTTCGTTCCACAGAACCCCACCCCCAACATGTTGTCATAGTGATAGCACACATACTCACTAGCACACATACTCAAAAAGTTGACTGCCAGCTGCATGCCACGATGCGTACTATAAGTGGTACTATCAGATCCACCCCTTTTCCTTGGCCTCTGTGTTAAGCTATATCGCTCCACCTGCACTCAGACGCTCGCATGCTCTTATGCGTTAACATAAAAAGGTAACCAACAACATCACGTTACCCTTGCACGAATATTACGGTAACCACACTCGTTGTCGATTGAAGTCAAGAAAGCCTCCTCATAAAACTGCCAGCAACCTGCTGGCAACTAATTTTAATATCTTGGATGCCTGGGAGACCTGGCACCAATACAGCACAACTGGCCTTTCTATTACTAACCCGACTTCTACCCAACCTGGTTTCGATCTGCCACGTCATACCTGGACTATAATAAACCGAATAAGAACGAACAATGGACGTTGTTCTGATTCTTTCTACAAGTGGGGCATTTCAGAGTCCCCTGAGTGTAACTGCGGCGCTCCACAACAAACCATAAAACACATTGCAACTGTGTGTCCAATTCGACGGTACAATGGCGACATCTCAGACATCCATTTGGCAACTCCCAATGTAGTAGCATGGATAGACTCGCTCGATGTAAACATCTAATGTTCAAATGTACTGCCCAATGTTCAAATATTTTACTTTTTTACTAAAAGACGCGCAATCAATCGATTGTAAGTTCATTTAATGTGTATCCATGTTATGTTTTAGGTAGATTTCATAGAAGAGTCTACCTATTTTAAGTTTAATTTTTAATGTGTCACAAAAAAAACCATATGCTAAATAAAAAACAAAATAGTGATACAATAATTTGGAAAAAATAACAAATATTATGTCAAAGGTAACTTGTTCCACATATTTTTATTTCAAATTTATGCAAATTTATAATTTTAAACATTTGTTTTTAAATATTTTGCTTGCGGCGAATAAAAAATAGTATATGATGCACGGACGTAAGCTATTTTGGACTTAATGTGGATGCAAATCTCGGCTAGCGCCTCGATTTGCAAACTCCACATACATCCAAAATCTTTAGCTTTACGTCCTAGCATCATAATGTACTATTCTGGCGTCTTTTATTTATGCCCACTAGTCTACTATTCTTTCTTTATGAGTACATCTGTAGCCCTATTCCTGTACATCGTGAAATAGGAATTTAAAAATGAAGTACAGCAATTTTTTCATAACTAGTATTCCGTGCCGCGGGAAATAACAATTTATTTTTAGAAAATTTCCTTTATTTCATTTGTTGCACTTTTTTCTCAATTCCCGATTCCCAGGGAAATGCAGGAATAGACGTACTGGTATTCTTTTTATTTTAAATTACTTATTTGAACGAATCAGTTCCTTTTTTTTCGTTACTCCAAACATTTATTGCTCAGTGTTAATTTCAATTTGAAGAAGAAGTTGTATTCTTGCGTCTTTAAATTTTACAAATAGATTTAGATTTTACATAGTTTACAAGGTAAGAAATCATTTTCTTTAAAATTAATTATTTAATGTAAAATAAGTTAAGATAGTTAAAAATATAATCATTAATCTACTTTTTACAAAATCATTAATTAAAAAAATTAAAATTAAGGAAACATTAAAATGAAGTATATATTATTGTAATGAATTAAAACTAATTAATTGGTTTATTGGGTTGAACTATTAATACTATGTCTTGACGTAGCAATTAATTGACTACAATTATCCTACACTCCAATTAATTGATGTGTGAAGACGTAAAATATGGCAATAATTGAAGACTACTAACAATAATAATGTTTTCTACTCAAATTATTGTAGTCAATTACACTAGTTTACAAATTTTGAACTTTTTTTGTCTCCCTGAATAAAACCCAACTTTTCTTATGGATTTGGACCTTCTGAACACGAATATCATATTCATTTTATTTTGTTTAGCTCTTGTTCTTGAGATATTCACGAAAAACCAAATTTTTTCGGTGATCAAAAATGTTGTTTCGGTTTTTGGATCTCATATTTTACAAAACAAATAAATTAAATATATTAATAAAATAAATGCATAGTAAATATGCCAACAAACATTTTGAGTTATATTTTGTAAAAATCCGTTAAGGATTCTGGAAG
Organism: Diogma glabrata; assembly: GCA_963693315.1. Lineage (NCBI taxonomy): Eukaryota > Metazoa > Arthropoda > Insecta > Diptera > Cylindrotomidae > Diogma > Diogma glabrata. The sequence continues at coordinate 52,701,236 of OY856188.1, forward strand.
TTACAGTCGAAAAAAGTTGAAAAAATACGAAAAATTCACGTTTTTTTTAAATTTTTCCATTTTCAACACCATAAATTTAGAACAAATAAAGACACTAATTTTTTTAAATTTCTTGGAGCCTATATTAGCTTTAATTTTCTTTCTTCTAAGGTAAAAGATACGAATATTGGTGCAGTTTGCACCAAGTTATTCAAGTTTTCCCAAAGAAAGTCAAAACTCAAAATTTGGAAAAAAGTTTAACTAAAGAATAATTTAAACTCTGCAACATAATTGATTTATATATAGGTTGTTTTCGTATTAGATTTAGCTCCTCCTACTTCGGGATTATTTTAGGAGTTAAAAAATATCAGTTAGTTGATTATGAAATGTCTTCTTTTGACAAAAGTTGTATTTTATTTGTATATGATTTTTCTCGAAATTGAGATTTTTATTGTGAAATTTTTTGACATGATCTAGCTCCTTCCACCTCGGACTTATTTTAGGAGTTGGAAAGTATCAGTTAGTTGATTATGAAATGTCTTTTTTTTACAAAAGTTGTATTTTATTTTTATATGATTTTTCTTGAAATTGAGATTTTTTTTGTGAAGTTTTTTAACATGATCTAGCTCTTCCCACCTCGGATTTATTTTAGGAGTTGGAAAATATCAGTTAGTAATGAAGATAGGCAGTACTTATAAATGGGATGATTCTTTTAGCAGTATGTATTATGTTACTTCCACAAATAAAACAAAATGAATTTGGGCTATTTTACACTTGAAACTTCTTGACGACGCCATTTAAATAAATTTGACCTTACACTTTACTAACAATTTATGTTGCTTTGCTTATAGCTGCCTATCACTATTGATTTATTGATTTTAAAAACAATACACTATTTAAAATTTATATTTGTAATATTTTTTCGTTTTTAATTAATATTTTCACTTGAATGTTTGGAATTAAATTTATCCTCAGAGAGATTATATTTGCAACTAATCATACGACAACTATCTACTTAAAAAGAAATTAAACTAATTAAACAAAAAATGGCAAAACCGATAAACTATTAAAAAGGAGAAGTAATTGCTTTCTTAAATTAAACTTAAAATGATCATAAACGTAAGGAGTAACACAAGGTGGGCGGTGATAGAAAAAAATTTACATTATCAAAAAACCAAAAACAGAAAAGAAACAAACCTTACAGGTATTAATAGACATAAATAGGGGCTTAAATTTATGGTGCTTGAACTAACTTAAATAGTTCTGATGTTATGATGTTTTGCCTCTCCTCACAATTCATTATCTTTTGTTTATATTTTTCTATATACGTCTCATATCGATCCAATTCCCAACTTCGAAAACAAAAATGGAAATTATACTTTACTATTTTAAAATAATTCTTTACTGATGTTTGAGAATGACTGAACATTTAAATTATTATTTATGGCACAATAAATTAAGTAAAAAACTATTTTTTCCAAATTTTGAGTTGTGACTTTTTTTGGGAAAACTTGAATAACTTGGTGCAAACTGCACCAATATTCGAATCTTTTAGCTTAAAAGAAAGAAAATTGAAGCTACTATAGGCTCCAAGAAATTAAAAAAAATTAGTGTCTTTATTTGTTCAAAATTTATGGTATTGAAAATGGAAAAATTTTAAAAAAAACGTGAATTTTTCGTATTTTTTCAACTTTTTTCGACTGTAACTTCCAGAATCCTTAACGGATTTTTACAAAATATAACTCAAAATGATTGTTGGCATATTTACTACGCATTTATTTTATCAATATATTTAATTTGTTTGTTTTGTAAAATATGAGATCCAAAAACCGAAACAACATTTTTGATCACCAAAAAATTTGGTTTTTCGTGAATATCTCAAAAACAAGAGCTAACCAAAAAAAATGAATATGATATTCGTGTTCAGGAGGTCCAAATCTATAAGAAAAGTTGGGTTTGATTTCGGGAGATGTTTCTTGTAAACTAGTGTTATCAATCAATTTTTTAATAACTGTTCATTGAATTTATTAAATATCAGATAAATTGATTGTTGTTGAAACAAGTTGTAGAAAAACTTTTGTTGTGGTTTTTTTGTGAATTTGATACCGTTTATTTAACAAAATTAGTGCTTTCTCAAACAACATTTGTTTATTTTCAGAAATTTGTTTTAATAACAGGAACACTATAAACAACTATTTATATTTCTGATCAATTTTTTCGTCAAATGTACTGCATTAAACAAATGTTATAATTTAATAATTTGAACTGTGAAATTGAATGCTGATTTTATTGTTGCATAAAGCATAATTATTCATTACGTACTCCATCAAATTAACTATTTATCAAACTAGCCATCATGAGTGTAACTAGAACGCCACCATCACCTCTTTCCAATGAAGATGAACGTGTTAAAACGATGGATAATATCTGTTCTATTTGCCAACAAAAATTGAAAGGTGAATTGCATATGCATTGCAATGATTGTAATTCGGAATTTGATTTAAATTGCGTATCCATTTCCGCTATACAATACAAGTATTTTACTTTAAATAATATTTCATGGAATTGTCCAAAATGTTATTATACTAAATTTTCTACAACTAAATCTGCCTCATCTACATTCTCAGCTATTACTGATGAATTAAGATCTAGCCTTACAACTTGCCTAACCACTGTAAATGAGATTTCAAATAGAGTTACTGGCATCAAGAAATGGATTCAAGAGTTAAGAAGGTTGAAATGCAACAAAATAATATGTTACAACGTACCAAATTTCTGGAATTGGAATTCTTATCTAATCATTTAAACGTGATCGGAATTCCTTATAATGCTTCGGAAAGCCAAAGTGAGTTACGATCCATTTTTTCAAAATTAATGAATGCTTTAAATATAAAAATTGAGAATGATCAATTTTCAATAGCTCGTTATAAACTGCTGATTACTGCCACAATATATGATAAAAATACTTTAATAACAATTTATGAGAATTATGCTGATTATGTTAATAAAGATGTAATAAATGAAACCACTCTGTGTTGTATTCCTGAGCTTATTAAATTAAAGGCAACAAATATATCTCTTTCATTTGAAACTGAAAATTCAAAATTTCAAAGACGTATGGATGCAATGGAGTATCAGTTTCTATCAAGGGATATAAAAATTACTGGAGTGCCATATCAAGCTAACGAAACAAATCTTAAACTACAATCGATTCTTCTCGCAATTTCTCGAAAACTTGAGTGTGTGATGTTAATGCAGCGGACTTTACAATTAAGAGGATTCAAAAAATTCCAGTTGTAATTTTTTTTTTTTTTTTTTTAATAAGAAGTGTTGTGTAGTAGGAATTACAAAATGTGTCACAACAACACATAGATACCTTTTAAGACGCAGGTTCCACAACAACATGCGTCTTGAGGTAGAGGTGGACGCTTTTTTTAAATCTTTGTGGATTGAAGGCACTCGAGACTATTGATTCGGGCAAAGCATTCCATGTGTACGATGTACGCACAAAGAAATCTCTTTGCATTCTATTACTATGACAGTGAGTAATCTCGACAGTTCGACCGCCCGCACAAACCGATTGACGAGTAAAACGGGAAAAAACATATGCCTGAGGCATTATGGACCTGATTTCATCCGAGCACTGCTGGTGACGATATTTATAAAAAACAACGAGATCAGCAACAGTGCGACGATGTTGTAGGGAATCAAGATCTAGTATAGCACGCTTTTGAACAGAGTCCAAAAGAGCTAGGATAGTAACAGATGCAGCGCCCCAAACTTGACAACAATACTCCATACAGGGACGAATATAGGACTTATAAATGTGGAGTAATTGATGCGAAGTAAAATATGTTTTACATCTATTAAGGAGGCCGAGTTTTCTTGACGCGCTCTTTGCCATGGCCATTATATGATCGTTCCAGAGTAAGTCATTGGATATTGTGACTCTCAATAAACGAATGCTTTCACATTCGTCTATTTGGTCGTCACACATATTAATTGAAATATCGTTGGGAAACTCGGTCTTTGATCTGGAAACAATCAATAGCTGTGTTTTGGTGGAATTAAAATTGACCAAATTTTGTCACCCCAATCGGCGGCATTTTTTAGGTCCTCGTTTACATTTATGGCAGCGTCTCTCCGGGCGGGATATATTCGTTCATTCATTTTACCCTTTGAAGATAGGGGGACGAATGACTTGTGCAGTGTACTATCATCAGCAAAACTATTTATTGGGTTACTGGTGATTTGCAACAGTTCGTTGATATAAATTAAAAATAAAGTGGGAGATAAAACTGAGCCTTGGGGTACACCAGCGTTTATTAATTTGGACTCAGAAGAAAAGCCATCTATAGATACCGAGATGTATCGGTTAGACAGAAAATTTTGAATCAACTTCACGACAGCGGGATGAAAACCGTACGCAACGAGCTTGTTGATCAAGTTGGAATGCCAAATTCGATCAAATGCTTTTGAGATGTCTAATGCGATCACGTACGTTTCACCACCTTTCTCAAGTATGCTATTCCAAATATGTGCCACATAGTTCAATAGATCGGTTGTTGATCTTTTGTTTCTAAAACCGTATTGGCTGTCAGATATCAAATGGTTGTCTTCCAAAAATTTGGATATGTGTGAATTAATATAGTGCTCGTATATTTTAGACATGAGTCTATAATTTGAAATATCACATTTCGTTCCTTTTTTTGGGACAGGCTGGACATTGGCCAGCTTCCAGCAACTTTTGCAGATAAAAATCTGCGGGATGCTTTTTTCTACAAATACATAAATGCCGTCAAAATCTCCAAAACTGCCGGAATTCTATTTGATGGTGAAGATATACTGCCTCTGTGTCACATTATTCTCAACGATCATCTCAGCGAATCAGCTCGTCACATTCATAATGCAGCAAGGACCTTAAAAAATGCCGGAAAAATTAGGGCTTTTTCTGTTCGTAGTGGAAAAGTCGTTATCAAAATAAAAATTAAAGATGATTGGATGTTCATTAATTCTCTAGATGAGTTATGCTTTAATACTCAAAGCTCTTAGTCATATATCAGCATTATGTTTCCCAATTATAAATTACAACCTAAAGTTAAAAAAAAGTCGGACAAGTGCGAATAAAATTCGCTCGCCAAGGGTTCCGTGAATGTAAAAGAACACATTATCAAAAATAAATAAAGTAAAGTAAAGTCTTTATATCGCCAGACTATGGACGCATAACAGAATAAATGTTTAATCGTAAACGTCAATAGTAAATGTCAATCACATCTACATTAATCAAAAATGTTACTTGAGGTTAAATCTTATCCATATCTGTTTATGTTAGCTAAAGTATTTTAATAGTCTAAATTGGGAATATTTGTTCTATAAATCAGCGTCGAAATATAGGGTGGTATACATACACTTAAAATAGCACTTTTTTTCATCAATAACTAAAAAACTATGAATCGTAGAATTCTAAAAAATATTGCAATGTTTCTTAAATTTGGTACTCTTTCAAATGATACCCCACTCGCTTGGGTCAAAAAAAGTTTTTTTTTACCCCCCTTACACCCATCCCCTAAACACACAGAAATATAATTATTTGAGAGTTCGCTATAATTTTCGTTCAAAATATAGCAAACTTCCTGGCTCTGTGAATTTTTTCAATTTTTTCTGTCAATCAGTGTCGGAACGTAGGGGGGGGGGGGAACGGTCTGGAATTTGCACATTTTTTAGAATAACTCGAAAACGGTGTACCGGAAAATTCTAAAAGAAATTGCAATGTTTTGGAAATTTAGAGCTCTTTCAAATGATATCCCACTCGCTTGGGTCAAAAAAAGTTTTTTTTTACCCCCCTTACACCCATCCCCTAAACACACAGAAATATAATTATTTGAGAGCTCGCTATAATTTTCGTTCAAAATATAGCAAATTTCCTGTCTCTGTGAATTTTTTCAATTTTTTCTGTCAATCAGTGTCGAAACGTAGGGGAGGGGGAACGGTCTGGAATTTGCACATTTTTTAGAATAACTCGAAAACGATGTACCGGAAAATTCTAAAAATAATTGCAATGTTTTGGAAATTTGGTGCTCTTTCAAATGATACCCCACTCGCTTGGGTCAAAAAAAGTTTTTTTTTTACCCCTTTTACACCCATCCCCTAAACACACAGAAATATAATTATTTGAGAGTTCGCTATAATTTTCGTTCAAAATATAGCAAATTTCCTGTCTCTATGAATTTTTTCAATTTTTTCTGTCAATCAGTGTCGAAACGTAGTGGGGGGGGGGGGTTGGCGACAACGGTCTGAAATTTGCACATTTTTTAGAATAACTCGAAAACGTGTACCGGAAAATTCTAAAAAAAATTGCAATGTTTCTTAAATTTGGTGCTTTTTTAAATGATACCCCACTCGCTTGGGTCAAAAAAAGTTTTTTTTTACCCCTTTTACACCCATCCCCTAAACACACAGAAATATAATCAGTGTCGAAACGTAGGGGGGGGAACGGTCTGGAATTTGCACATTTTTTAGAATAACTCAAAAACTGTGTACCACAAAATTCTAAAAAAAATTGCCCAGTTTCTGAAATTTGGAGCTCTTTCAAATGACACCCCACTCGCTTGGGTCAAAAAAGTTTTTTTTCACCCTTCCCCACCCCAATCCCTTAAAAACATAAAAATATAATTATTTGAGAGTTCGCTATATTTTTCGTTCAGAGTTTATCAAACTTCCAGTCTCTGTGAATTTTTTCAAATTTTTCTGTTAATTAGGCTCGAAATGCAAGGGGGGGAACCAACTTTTTGTGTCACTTTATTGATAATAATTCAAAAACTATGCATTGAAAAATTCTAAAAAAAATGGCAATATTTCTAAAATCAAGTGCTCTTTCAAATGACACCGCACATGACCTGGTTTTAAATGATGTTTTTACCCCTTAACATTCCCACCCCTTTAATAAATATAGTTATGAGTGTCTGCCACTTTTCTATATTTTTCATTAAAAACCTACTCAATTTTCTATCATTCCAAATATATTTCAAGGTTTTTAGATGAAGTAGGGTCGGAGTTAATCGGGGCAATAAAACATCCCGAAAACGTCATTTTTCAAAATTATACAAAAAATGGTGAGGTGAAAAATTTCAAAATATGTTTTTAAATAATGCTGAAATGAAGCCCTTTCATATGATACTCGTCTCGCTAAAAAAATGTATGTTTTCAAAGGCTTTACATCGTACCTCCTTAAAACAAACGAACATAACTTTATTTATTTTTTAACCCGCCATCTTGTGCGGATAGGTTAGTTTTATAAGCACCTCAAATTTTAAGTTCATCGGATTAATGGTTCACGAGATAATCGAAATAATATGAAAAACACGTTGTACTCTCACCAATAGTGTTCCGTATAAAAAACGGAACCCTAAAAATAGTATATACCATAAAAACATATTTAATATTAATTTTATAAAAATTTTCTTTTGAAGTAAGTTCTGTCTGTAGTTACAATAACTATTTATAATAATCACTACATTTGTATAGAAGTATTTTATTGTATAATTTACTGAATAACTTATTTTGACAAATTGCCATTTAACATTTCAATCTAAGAAAAGAATAGTACATTATATACCGAGGTGATAAAGTAAATTTTCTACATTGAGGTGGATATTAATTCGCGAGAAACGAAGTTTCGAGCGAATTAACCACCGAAATGGAGAAAATTTTCTTCACCGAGGTTTATATACTATTTTTTTTACTACTTGATATAAAAAATGCACTAAAACTCTTAATTATTCACAAAATAAAATGTCAATTAATAAGCAAATGGTGAATAAATAAAAATTTTGATTTGGTGAAACATTTTTTATCATATCATTGGATTGCGTATTGGATATTTATTATTCAGGGCTGCTTAGTTAGAAATTTATTTTCAATTAATTTTCTTAAAACTATATAAAAATCACATATGCTTTGCATTAAAAAATATAGCTTATATTTATTTTCGACATGAAATTGAAAATCTATTAAATATTGTTGAGCCAAATTTAGAATTTTTTTAGTCTACAACTCACAACTAAGCTAAATTTCAACAGAATTCTGTTTAACACGAATTAAAATTTCAAATAAACTAACCTATAGTTGCAAAGAAGTTTTTGCATTCATTCATTATTTATTATTATTAAAATAAAATCAAAACGCTTATTATTTTTTAATTTATTATTATTATTTTAGGAAGAAACTAAAAAAATTCAAAGATGAACTCAGTTAACAAACGAACAAAAATTATTTTTTCATTATTTACTAAGGTGCTAAAATACTTATTATTAGGTGTGGGGAATAATTATTAGTAACCATAGCTGAGAAAAATAACTTTTGTCTTGGGTTTTTGAGTAAATAATTGCAATTTCTCATGCAAGTAGTAAAAAAAATATTTTCTACTTTTCTTTTTCTTATAACAAATTTCTTTTCGACTTTCTCATAAATTAGTAACTCCGTATTGATACAAAAATAAATTTATTTTACTTTTCTATATTCTGTCAGGTGCCTATTTCTCAAGTAATTATCATGCCGCTTGCTCTGAGATCGTCAAATTCTATTGGGAATGTGAACTTGACAAATGTTGTTCTTAAATCAGCTCGGATTACGAACAAAGGTTTTTTAAGCTTCTGTCATTTCAATAGCCAGAGCATCTATACAAAAAATAAAAACAAAATCGATGAACTTCGAAACATTTTTTTGGACACGGATTTTAGTTTGATTGGGGTTTCAGGAACATGGATTAAACCTCATATTAATAACAAACTGTGTGAATTATCGGCATATGATATATTTCGCAATGATAGAGTCAAGCGAAGGGGTGGTGGTGTGGCAGTATATGTTCGAAAGGGAATAAAATGTTTTGTTGTTGCAAGATCTGTTAACCATTCTAATAATATACGAAGTGATAGTCCAAGTTATTTGCCTTCTGATTACTATGTACGTGGGACCGAATTCATTTTCTTAGAGGTTCACTTGTCCTCTCGAAAACTTCTTTTTGGAGTTATATACAATCCGAATAGCAGATCATTCGATAATAGATCTGAACTAAGGGATATCTTCGAAAATTTACTTTCGTTATATTCTGATATAATAATTACAGGTGATTTTAATACGAATTTACTTGTGTCGAATCCAAATACAAACAATTTTAAAGACTTTCTTGAAGAAAATGGTTTGAATGTCTGCTCGCAATTTCCAACTCACTTTACTGGTACATCATCGACACTTCTTGACCTTGTTATTACAAATCGATTAGAAGGTATTATTAATTTTAATCAAGTTGATGTTCCCACAATATCAAGGCATGATCTGATTTTCGGAACGTATGATATTCCGATTGCACAAAATAATAGCTGCAAGTACAGCTTTCGAGATTATAAAAATGTTAATATTGATGATATTATCCAAACGATTCTTGCACAACCATGGGAACAGTTTTACAATCTAACAAATTCGGATGATTTATTAGAATATTTTAATAACACCATTTACAATATATATGAATACTTCATTCCATTAAGAGAAGTAGAAGCTAAAGTTGAATTAAATCCCTGGTTTAACAATACAATTAAAAGAGCAATAGTTGAACGCGATGTTGCCTATAGAATATGAAAGAATTCTAGAAATGATGCCAATTTTGATATATTTAAGCATCTGAGGAATAAGGTAAGCAACTTAATCAAATATTCCAAAAAAGATTATGTTAGCGCCTCTGACTGGCAGTGGACTGTATTAAGTTGATTTTTGATTTGATGATCGATGTTACAAAAAAGTCAGAGGCCTGACAAGCTGGATAGCACAACGATGATAGGTGATCTTGAAATAACGCGTGCCTACACAAAAGCACACCTTGAAGAATATGCTGATTATTATATACGTGCCTAGACAAAAGCGCGTTCTTGACGACTATGCAAACTGGAACTAATGTTGGTTCAATATATATACGTGCCTACACAAAAGCACGTTCTCGATGAATATGTAGACTGGAGTAATTATTGATTTAATATATGTACGTGCCTACACAAAAGCACGTTCTCGATGAATACGCAGACTAGAGTAATTATTGATTTAATATATGTACGTGCCTACACAAGAGCACGTTCTCGATGAATATGCAGACTGGAATAATTATTGATTTAATATATATACGTGCCTACACAAAGGCACGATCTCGATGAATATGAAGACTAGAGTAATTATTGATTTAATGCATGTACGTGCCTACACAAAAGCACGTTCTCGATGAATATGTAGACTGGAGTAATTATTGATTTAATACATGTACGTGCCTACACAAAAGCACGTTCTCGATGAATATGTAGACTGGAGTAATTATTGATTTAATATATGTACGTGCCTACACAAAGGCACGATCTCGATGAATATGAAGACTAGAGTAATTATTGATTTAATGCATGTACGTGCCTACACAAAAGCACGTTCTCGATGAATATGTAGACTGGAGTAATTATTGATTTAATACATGTACGTGCCTACACAAAAGCACGTTCTCGATGAATATGTAGACTGGAGTAATTATCAATTTAATATATGTACGTGCCTACACAAAGTTCAATGGATATTCCTTTCTATTTAAACCTCCCTCGTTGATCTGCAGGCTGTTATCGCTTGTTGTAGATAATCCTGATTCTTCTGAATAATTTTATTTTCATATGCGACTCCACAATAACCGCCAAAAATGTAAACCAAAAGAAAAATATGGCTGTTATACTGCCAAGCGGTTGTAAATTTTTAGTTTTTATGTACGTACCTTATTCCTGGCACGTTTTTATATATAAATTTACGTGCCAGGTTCCAAATCACAGCGTTATGAAAAAAAACTGTTCAGCGTTGTTGTTGTCACCATAATATAGTTTTATTTTTAGTTTAACATTTCACTGGTGAAATAATTCAACTCAACTTTAAAATTTTTAAACTTTATTTGAAAAATGTAAAATATTTATACACAATATTTTGAGTTTAATCTTATTTAATTAAAAAACACATTGGATTTTCTAGCAAGTTCGATCAACTTGACAAGACGACTAAAAAACGAAGAAGAGAGGCCCCGTCTCAAAAATCACCAATTAAATAACAAAACCAATCCAACCTTTTCCCGCTAGCAGCGCCAACATCAACTATTGGAATTAATTCGAAGAAAACTGCATTATCGGCGCGTGAAAATTATTTGATGTTGACTGCTACATCGACAAAAGTTTGTTATGTTTAAATGTCAGAATGACATACTCAACCAAAACAAACAACAAACCCAAGGTTAGTTAAATAAATTTTGAATTTTAATTATTTGTTTGAATAAAATTGAATTTGATTTCTTTTCAGATTAGTGATTGATTTGCCTGTCGTGATTTTTGGGACGTATGAGCGCATTAAATTAAGTTTTATTTTAACAAACATTGATAAATATTAATTAAATGATTTTGTTTTCCTTTTTTCAGACTAAAACTAGCAGCCGCAACAGTAATGACTGGAACAGCATCGCCGAGAATACTTTGACGAAGGACAGTGCTAAGTATTTATGAATATGACCTTTTCGACTATTATTATTGTTTTTTTTATTTTTAGGCAAATCTGTCCATCGTCAACATATTCCCGCCTTTGAAAAATAGGTTTATTTAAATTATATAAGCTATCATTTGGCTAAAACTACTAACCTGATTGGTTATTTATAAATTCAGAAATTTAACAAATTGGACTGATTATCCTAAGAGTGTCACATGAACACTTGTAGTTTTAGTTTCAGAATAACTTTAATTCGGCTAATTATAATAATTTTAATTCAGATAATTGTATGGTAGCTAATTTTAATTCAGAAAATTTTGTTACTAAAAATAGGTTTTATACTTATTCTATTTTTTAAACAATTATTCTTGATAGAAAGATATTAGTTATATGTAATTAAATCTTCTAACAATTATTGATTTAATTAGTTATTATTTTTTATTTAAACACAAAAAACATGAGTTTTTTTTGTTTACTAAAATGAATTTTTTGAATAAATATATTAACAACAATTGTTGGAATAACATGTATTTTTTTCTTTATTTAATAATGAGCATAAAACATCAAAAAGGATGCCAGCTATGACAAGATGTGAAGTTCACCGGTTCGCATTACCGTAAGTATCAGTGGACTTTCCGCCGTTGAGGTTGGTTGAATATTATACAAGAGTTGACGCTGGACAGTTAAACAGGTACTGACCTTATGGACCCGATATAGAATGACAACGACTCAAGTGGAAATGACGTTGTGAAGTGCTGGTACATGAGTAACGCGAATTGATTACGGATTGGATCTAACTACCAATAGGCTCTGGTTCCCGAGTGGAACAATAGATGACGTTAATTAAAACGATGAACATTCAGATCATAAAAACCGTAGACTACTCGTATATATTTTCGAAGACGAGTCAAAACGATGGTATTGATGAAAATGAAAATTTTTTTTTTAAATATGAATTAAAGCAGAATCATGAAGAAGACCAAAATGTTTAATGAAAACCAGAAGGTTTAATCATTGAGTATGCATAGCAACCGAAGATAAATGATTAACTCTGGATTATGCAGAGCATTGACGAAGACTAAATGTTTAATGATTGAGTGTGCGTAGCAACCGAAGAAATGAGTAATTAAACCTGGATTATGCAGAGCATTGACAAATATCAAATGTTCAATCATTGAGTGTGCATAGCAACCGAAGACGAAAACAAATAATTGAACATTGATTATGCAAAGCATTGACGAAGACTAAAGGTTTAATCATTGAGTGTGCGTAGCAACCGAAGAGAAAATAAAAATTAAACATTAATTATGCAAAGCATTGAAGACGACTAAACGGATAATCATGCTGATTATGCCGAGCATCAATGAAACTGAAGGTTTGATCACATTTTATAACATGTTGACGAGACTGATACCAAGAACATAATGGAACTATGATGCAATAGTTTGCCCACTTCTACTGATCTAGTTGTAAACCGACGATAATAAGTAACAGCCGATCGAGGTTGTAAATTCTTGATCGCGTTGCACTTTGAATTGTCTTTCGACCTTTAGATTTCTTATGTCAGTTTTAGTGATTTTAAGTTCACAACTCTTTTGCACTGTGAAGACTCGAACCAATATTTTCGTTGGTTAAATTCTCTTCACGAAAACATGACGAAAGTGTTGGTGACGTGAGAATGCTCTTCACAAATAAATGACACTTTCGTTAATGGTTCCGTGAGAATGCTCTTCACAAATAAATGACACTTTCGTTAGTGGTTCCGTGAGAATGCTCTTCACAAATAAATGACACTTTCGTTAGTGGTTCCGTGAGAATGCTCTTCACAAATAAATGACACTTTCGTTAGTGGTTCCGTGAGAATGCTCTTCACAAATAAATAAATATGACGTTACGAAGTGATGTGAAAATGAACTCTAAGTCTCTGTTTATTATACAGACGAAGATGACAAATGATTAGGCTGGTTGGAATAAATTTGGATGATATTATTAATTAGCATTAGAATTAATTGATCCAACTTCATTGGGTTGAACGATTAATTGGCACAAGGTCATCTGATAACAATGACCTATGTGTAAATATGTTTTTGTCGTTTGTATTCGATACGTGAAAAGAAATTAGACAATCTTTGTCTAATGCGGTCAACAATTGTAACAACTTGTTCCTAGCAACAACTGTAGTTGTTTGCCGAATTGACAAGGTTTGATTAGCTGCAGGATTTAAAACATAAACAACTCATCGCTACTTACTTTGTAAGTGGGGAGAGTTTAAAAATTCTGTTAGTGATATGGTGTATGTGACATCAACAAAATAGAAACAAACTCCTATTGGATGCACATGTAATGACATAGGTTTGGTGGTTCACTTATAACAAAGTATCATCAAGTTAGTAGACGGAGAATACGAATGATTTTAGTCGCGGTTATATTAAACCGTTTTGATGATGGTACATCTGAACGCAAGTTATGTAACGACGAGCATGTTACTTAGTATCGCCTTCGTCGACCTTGTTTTCGTCATGAATTGGTAGAACACTTATACGATTGACAGCTCTTTTTAATTCTGACAGTGCTGTCTTGACTGTAACCACACGAGTGATCCCGTCTTGTCCAGGATGTAACGCTGTTATGCGACCTAAATTCCATTTTAATGGTGGTATATTATCGTCTTGGAGGATAACTAACGACCCTACTTGGAAGTTATGTGAGCCCTGACGCCACTTGTGTCGTCGTTGGAGTTCCGATAAGTATTCTTTGTGCCATCTTTCCCAAAATTGATGTAAATTTTGTTGGATTCGTTGCAAGCGTGACAACCGGTTTCTGGACAAATCAATTAATGATGGTTCTGGGATTGATGTCAAAGGAGCACCGATAATAAAATGACCAGGTGAGAGAGCGGTCAAGTCTAATGGATCACTAGATAAGGGCGTAAGAGGCCGAGAATTAAGACATGCTTCGATTTGTGAAATCAGTGTAAGGAGTTCTTCCACAGTAAGGGCTGCATTGCCAACTGCGCGTTTGAAATGATGCTTAGCACTTTTGATCGCAGCCTTCCATAAACCCCCAAAATGCGGAGACCGTGGAGGAATGGTCTTCCATTCTATTTCATTTTCGGAGCAGAATTTTAAGCTGGTGTCTTGAAATGACTGAGAAAGAAATAACGTTTTAAGCTCCTTTAGTTCCGAGCGTGATCCGACGAAATTGGTGGCATTTTCCGAATAGATGCGAATGCATATCCCGCGTCGAGCAATAAACCTTCGTAAGCAAGCCAAAAAGGATTCAGTTGAGGCGCTCATCACAAGTTCCAAATGCACTGCTTTGGTGGTGAAACAGACAAAGAGACAAATGTAGCATTTAATTCTTGTTCTGGCTTTATTGGTTTGGATATATGAAAATGGCCCACAGAAATCTACTCCGACGATGAGAAATGGACGCTCCACGGATTTCACTCTATCAGATGGCAACTCACCCATTACTTGATTGCGTAATTGCGGTTTTATTCGATGACAACGAACACATTGATGGACGATTGTCCTGCATAAGTTGCGTCCACCAGTTATCCAATATTGCAAGCGAAGGTTATATAAAAGTGATTGAGGCCCAGCGTGTAGCAATTTTTGGTGCTCATGTCGAACGATTAATACACTGAAGGGATGATTACCAGGTAGTAGGATCGGATGTTTCTGATCCTCTGAAATCATTGCGTTATTCAGACGACCGCCGACTCTTAATATACCGTCTTTATCTAAGAATATCGCGAGAGATCGAAGTGAACTGCTAGGTGAACAATACTTGGTCTTTTTAATGCACCGAATGTCGTCACTAAAATTACTTCGTTGAACCATTCGGATCAAACACAGTGTAGCATTTTTAATATCGTTAGGTAATAGAAAAATGGACGCATTATCTTTTCGAATATCTCTATGTCTTGCATTGTCAGTAAAACGAATCATATAGGCAACAACTCGAATTAGCCTTGTGAGAGACGAAAATCGAACAAAAAGAGAGTTATCATCTGTTGTAGAGTGGACTAAACCACGATCGTTGGTTTTACGCACCTCCAAGTGCACAAATTCATCTGGTAGATTGATGTCATGTGAGATTGCCCAGGCTGACGAATGGCTCTTCAAGAACTCGGGTCCTATCCACCAAAGTGATGCCGCAGAGAATGACGAAGGCATAAGTCCTCGAGACGCTAAGTCCGCTGGGTTTGCAGCTGTAGGAACGTAATACCAATCATTAGCTGACGTAAGTTCTTGAATCCTTGAAAGACGATTTGCTACAAATACTGCATATTTTGATGGCTCTGACTTAATTCGATGCAACGTGATTTGTGAATCTGTCCAAAGGTATACCGCACTAAAATTCATTTTCAAGACAGACGTAACCTTCTGAGTTAATTCTGATAAGAGTACTGCTGCGCACAGTTCCAACCGTGGGATCGTCTCCTTCTTCAACGGTGACACTCTTGTTTTCGCACAAATGAGATTTACTTGATATTGGTTTGTTGAGGAGATAGTTCGAGTATACAAGGCACACCCGTATGCTCGCTCGGAGGCGTCGCAAAACCCATGCAGTTCGATCTGATCAGCAACGGGGGACGTAATTAACCGAGGAATGTTGATCCGTTGCAATGCATTTAATTCCTGTTTGAAATTAGACCAGGTTTGCGCGATATGAAGTGGTAAGGGATCATCCCAGCCCAGAGCTTGAAGTTTCCAGATGGCTTGCATTATGAGTTTTCCGGTGACAACAATTGGAGCACAAATACCCATTGGATCAAAAATCTGGCACAATTCCGATAGTAGCGTGCGCTTGGTACAAAGAGCAGCAGTAGAGGGTAGGTCAAATACCATTTCGAACTGGTCAGATTTCGTATTCCACATGACTCCCAATAAAATGGTAACGGTTGTTGCGTCGTGATCTTGTGATGATAGTTGCTTCATATTAGAGACAAACTTTCGTAGTTCGAAGCCACCACGAGCTAGAAGTTCAATTAACTCTGTCTTCAGTTGGCTGGCCTCTGACATGGTTGATGCTCCTGTTAGTACATCATCCACATAAAAGTCATTATCGAGAATTTTACATGCTTCTGGATATTTGACACGTTCGTCATTGGCAAGCTGGTGTAGCGTCCGAGTGGCCAAAAATGGGGCACTTGCAGTTCCGTATGTGACAGTGGCGAGCCTGAAGATTTGAAGACGTTCGGAAGGGTTCCTACGCCAAAATACTCGTTGAAGGTCTTGTTGGTCTTCTCGAATTCTGATCTGCCGATACATCTTAGCGATGTCAGCACTGAATGCAACGATATGTTTCCGGAAGCGAAGCATTATGGACACGAGATCCTGTTGAATTGTGGGGCCTACCATCAGACAATCGTTCAGAGAGACAAGAGACGAAGATTTAGCGGACGCATTGAATACTACGCGCAACTTGGTAGTCTCACTTTGATCCTTTATAACGTAATGATGTGGCAAATAGAAATTGCAGTTACCTCTGTCGTTTAGTGCAGCGGTCATATGTCCCAACAGATGGTATTCATTCATAAAATCTTGATATTGAGCGTAGATTTCAGGTTTTCCCTGCAAACGAGTTTCTAGGGCATAAAACTGACGACGCGCTGACAGGTCGGATGAACCTAGTTGGTTCAATTTTGGATTTGTAGGAAGTGCGACGGTGTACCGGCCATCTACAGATCTCTCGACATTTTCCTTGAAATGAGATTCACAAGAAATTTCTTCTTTAGACCACACAGGTTTAGACGATACTGATTCCAATTCCCAAAACCGTTTTAGTTGAGCTTCGAGGGATTGAATGCTGCACAACGCTATATGAGACTGAGACTGAGTCTTTGCAGTATGTGAAAAGTTCGTCTTACCACTAACCACGTAACCCAATTCAGATTCGTAAAATGGAGGTAAGTCGCGATGAAGTTGAATTGATGACCCCTTGAAAAGACAATGATAGATCTCAGCACCCAACAGGATGTCGATTCGATTTGGTACATTAAAGTGAGGGTCGGCCAATTTTATATGATCAGGTAAGGTTAGCTTGGGAAGCATAACTCTTGTAGAAGGTATTTCATGGGTAATGGTGGGGAGAACATAACATTTTAACGTCGTAGCAAAGGTCGAGACACACGAAGAGATTTTTAAATAGATTTTGTGTCTGATCAATGTTTGTGATCCAGCAATACCGGTAATAGTTTTAGATGTGACGTGTTTACGTGCCTGTAATAATTTGCATGTTTGTGTAGTAACAAAATTCATTGTTGAGCCGCTGTCTAATAGAGCTCTGCATAGGAGTTGGATGCCATCATTAACTGATGCTCGTACTAAAGCAGTGCCGATAAGAATGACCTTGCTGAACTTGGTTGATGTAGTCTCTGATGAGACTTTCAGACTGGTTCCCGCAGCACACGTCGCTTCACTGCAATCATTATTGAGTGACTGAAATTCGGAACAGTTAGCTACAACTGGTTGCAGTTTAACCTCCGGCAATTGACTGCTGCGTTCGAAATGTAATAATGTATGGTGTTTGAGTGCGCACGTTTGACACGGCGGTTGACGACATTCACTAAGAGGATGACGATCTCGTAAACAATTTCCACAAAGACGGCGATTCTTGATAAAATCATATCTGGATCTTGGCGTGAATTTAGTGCTGGAGAATTCTGGACAATGAGCCAACAAATGGTTTCCCAAGCAACAACTACATTTTTCGGATGAACTTGCCGGCGGTGCATGAGTGACATTTAGAGTGACTGGTTTGTATGACTTATTCACTCGAGAATGAGTGTGAGCTGATGTAGATGCTAATGTCTCGAGCACTCTCACTCGGTTACGCAACAGTTGGATTAATTCGTCAAACCGAAGCAAATCATTTGGCTTGGTGTGTTTTACCACATGGACCCTAGATGCCGTGTCCAATCGTTGAATCAGGTGGTGAACTAGAATTAAATCCCATTCAGAAACAGCTACCTTTAGGGATTTTAATGCATTATAATGTTTGAAGATCTTCTCAACAAACATTTGGAGAGCTTTAGCTGAGTGCTCCTGAGGAGTTCGGGCGTCATAGAGTTCCCGGGTATGGTGCCGTTGAATCGAAATTTCGTTATTATATTTGTCGCACAATAATTTCCAAGCTACAGTGTAGTTGGCCGCAGTTACGGGAAGACTCTCGATTAGTGCAAACGCAGACCCTGCTCGAATACTTGAGATTAAATATAAGAACTTAACTGTTTCATCTAAAACCTTCGAGTGGATTAAATCAAGAAAAATGTCGCGAAACGATAACCACTCCGATTCCAAACCACTAAAGAACGGCAGTGTAAGCTCTGGAAGTCTAACTCCGGCAGAGACATTGGTAGTAGGATTTAACTCATGCTGAGACGTATTGTGAAATGAGGTTGACAGAGAACTGTCTTCCGACTTTTTGAGGTCATGCAATTTGTCTCTCAACACGATCTCTAACTTACTATACTCTTCCTCAAAGCCAGAGCGATCAGGAGTAGCAAATTCATCTAATATCTCAATTTTTGACTGGACACCGTCATACTTGTCGTAAAAACGTTGAAGCCGACTAAGAAGAACTTCGACTGCTCCAAATGACTCAGCAGTTGGAACTTGGGTCTTAAAATTGGTCAATTGGCCCTTGAATGCAGCTCGCTGCTTTTTGAGGAGTTCTAATTCAGCCATAATGCTGGTTGGAATATAGCGCTAAGGAGAGTAAATGAGACAGTGAGTAGATTTCGGACTCGGATTTAAACTGGTTTTAAAATACAAATTGACAATGTTTGAAGCACGTACTGTGAACTTGGTTTAACCCCTCACCGACGACAAAAAGACCATTGATACCCACCACTACGCCAAGATGCAAAGGTGTATCGGTTTTTATATCAAAAATGATTGTAATATACAACTTTTGAAAGTAATATTAAAGATTGTTTGAAAAACACTAATTTTGTGGACAATCAATATTAAGAAGTTGTTTTTTTTTTTTTTTAAAATAAACCTTTTGTGTAAAATTGTTAAATTTAATAATTGATTAACTTTTTGTGTTTAATTTGAGATAACTAGCAATTATATTCAAGGAGTATGTAAATAATTTAATAACTAAGGCTAAAACTACTTTTCTTAAAAAATACCTGGTACTACATTCGGTGCTGGACTATAGTTTTGTTTTGTGACCAGATTCCTGACGTTGATGTTCCCGTTCTGGCGTAAAATCCGGCTCGAAGGACCAAAATGTTAGCGCCTCTGACTGGCAGTGGACTGTATTAAGTTGATTTTTGATTTGATGATCGATGTTACAAAAAAGTCAGAGGCCTGACAAGCTGGATAGCACAACGATGATAGGTGATCTTGAAATAACGCGTGCCTACACAAAAGCACACCTTGAAGAATATGCTGATTATTATATACGTGCCTAGACAAAAGCGCGTTCTTGACGACTATGCAAACTGGAACTAATGTTGGTTCAATATATATACGTGCCTACACAAAAGCACGTTCTCGATGAATATGTAGACTGGAGTAATTATTGATTTAATATATGTACGTGCCTACACAAAAGCACGTTCTCGATGAATACGCAGACTAGAGTAATTATTGATTTAATATATGTACGTGCCTACACAAGAGCACGTTCTCGATGAATATGCAGACTGGAATAATTATTGATTTAATATATATACGTGCCTACACAAAGGCACGATCTCGATGAATATGAAGACTAGAGTAATTATTGATTTAATGCATGTACGTGCCTACACAAAAGCACGTTCTCGATGAATATGTAGACTGGAGTAATTATTGATTTAATACATGTACGTGCCTACACAAAAGCACGTTCTCGATGAATATGTAGACTGGAGTAATTATTGATTTAATATATGTACGTGCCTACACAAAGGCACGATCTCGATGAATATGAAGACTAGAGTAATTATTGATTTAATGCATGTACGTGCCTACACAAAAGCACGTTCTCGATGAATATGTAGACTGGAGTAATTATTGATTTAATACATGTACGTGCCTACACAAAAGCACGTTCTCGATGAATATGTAGACTGGAGTAATTATCAATTTAATATATGTACGTGCCTACACAAAGTTCAATGGATATTCCTTTCTATTTAAACCTCCCTCGTTGATCTGCAGGCTGTTATCGCTTGTTGTAGATAATCCTGATTCTTCTGAATAATTTTATTTTCATATGCGACTCCACAATAACCGCCAAAAATGTAAACCAAAAGAAAAATATGGCTGTTATACTGCCAAGCGGTTGTAAATTTTTAGTTTTTATGTACGTACCTTATTCCTGGCACGTTTTTATATATAAATTTACGTGCCAGGTTCCAAATCACAGCGTTATGAAAAAAAACTGTTCAGCGTTGTTGTTGTCACCATAATATAGTTTTATTTTTAGTTTAACATTTCACTGGTGAAATAATTCAACTCAACTTTAAAATTTTTAAACTTTATTTGAAAAATGTAAAATATTTATACACAATATTTTGAGTTTAATCTTATTTAATTAAAAAACACATTGGATTTTCTAGCAAGTTCGATCAACTTGACAAGACGACTAAAAAACGAAGAAGAGAGGCCCCGTCTCAAAAATCACCAATTAAATAACAAAACCAATCCAACCTTTTCCCGCTAGCAGCGCCAACATCAACTATTGGAATTAATTCGAAGAAAACTGCATTATCGGCGCGTGAAAATTATTTGATGTTGACTGCTACATCGACAAAAGTTTGTTATGTTTAAATGTCAGAATGACATACTCAACCAAAACAAACAACAAACCCAAGGTTAGTTAAATAAATTTTGAATTTTAATTATTTGTTTGAATAAAATTGAATTTGATTTCTTTTCAGATTAGTGATTGATTTGCCTGTCGTGATTTTTGGGACGTATGAGCGCATTAAATTAAGTTTTATTTTAACAAACATTGATAAATATTAATTAAATGATTTTGTTTTCCTTTTTTCAGACTAAAACTAGCAGCCGCAACAGTAATGACTGGAACAGCATCGCCGAGAATACTTTGACGAAGGACAGTGCTAAGTATTTATGAATATGACCTTTTCGACTATTATTATTGTTTTTTTTATTTTTAGGCAAATCTGTCCATCGTCAACAGATTATATGAATAATTTCCTAAAACCGGGTCTTAGCTCTAAGGAAATTTAGAAACGTTTGAAAAATGTTGGCATTAATTCTAAGGAGAGTGTAAAAATAAAGTTTTCTCCGAATGAAATAAACTCGGTTTTTACTATGAATTCGAAAGCTTCCGACAGTACACTAAAGACTCCATCTATTATTACTGACTCCCCTAGTATACAAATTAATAATTTTGCTTTTCACAATATTATTCCAACTGATGTTGTCCAAGCAATAAAGTCCATAAAATCGAATGCAGTTGGGTTTGATAAAATCCCGCTAAAATTCATAAAACTTATTCTTCCAAGTATTGCTCATTTGTTCAATTTCATCC
Source organism: Diogma glabrata (assembly GCA_963693315.1). Taxonomy (NCBI): domain Eukaryota; kingdom Metazoa; phylum Arthropoda; class Insecta; order Diptera; family Cylindrotomidae; genus Diogma; species Diogma glabrata. Next base: position 52,723,265 of record OY856188.1, read on the forward strand.
TTACGAGTTCTCAGTTTCCCACCAAATGGAAAATAGCTAAAATTATTCCTATTCCAAAAAAATCTAACGTAAAATGTATTAAAGATCTTAGACCAATTAGTATTTTATCCGCGCTCTCAAAAGCTTTTGAAACTATTGTTCATAAACAGATTGATTCCCATCTAAATAAATTCAAACTTATGTCTAAATTTCAGTCCGGTTTTCGTAAGGGTTTTAGTACCGAAACAGCACTTCTTAAAGTAACGGATGATATAAGGAATTCCCTAGATAAAAAAAAGATATTTGTGTTAATATTGTTAGACTTCTCCAAGGCATTTGATCTTGTTGATCATAAAATTTTGTTAGATAAACTTCGGAAATATTTCAAGTTTTCATCGAGTGCTTTACTATTGATATCTTCATATCTTCAGCAGCGTACTCAATGTGTAGTTTCGGATAATATTTGTTCTGATTTTGTCTCAATTACCTGTGGTGTTCCTCAAGGATCTGTACTTGGCCCGTTACTCTTTGCCATGTTTATCAATGATCTGCCTGATATACTCAAATATTGTTATGTGCACCTTTATGCTGATGATGTGCAAATTTATACCGAAGGACTTGCGAATAATATATCTAGTATAGTATCAAAAATAAATCTAGATCTTGGTAGTATACTGCAGTGGACTAAGCGAAATAAATTAATGCTGAACTCTTCGAAAACTGTTTCACTTCTCTTTAGCTTGTCTAACAATGAATACCATAGAACTAATGCACTGCTAGTTCGTCTGGGGTGATGAAATTATAAAGTACTCTGAATATGCACGGAATCTTGGTATAATTCTTGATACTAAATTAAACTGGAAACATCATGTAGTAGCCGTTTGTTCCAAAGTATATGGTTGCCTTCGTGAGCTTTGGGCGACATCTTCTTTTACCTCCCAGTTTATTAGGAAAAAATTGTTCAAGTCACTTTTACTTCCTTACTTTACTTATTGTTCGACTGTTCTTGGTTCTTTAAGTGCTGGTAATCTTGCCATATTACAAAGAGCATTCAATGCCTGTATCCGATATGTTTACCATCTACCACGATTTAGCCGTCTTTCACGATTTTATAAGTCTCTTTTGGGTTGTAGCCTTAGGACTTATATTAATTATTTGCTTTGCGTTTTCATTTTTAAAACTATAAAAACTAAGGAACCCAGCTACTTGTTTGAAAAATTAAACTTTGATAATCGACGTAGTCAGCGATTAAATCGCATTAGTCTACCCAATAATATAAAAAATAACTCGCCTTTTGTCTAACTATTTTTAATCCTTTTGTCTAACTATTTTTCCTAGTATCAGACAATTGAGTTCAATTCTGGTTTTTAAAAAGAAATGTTTTGAAGCTCTTTGTGCAGCTGATAATTGATGAGTTGATTGTAGAATATTGGTTATGATGAATGAGAAATGTTTGAGGTGTGGAGGAAGAGGGGAGGAAGGGAAAGAGGGAAATGTTAAATGGCAGAATATTTGAATTTTTACTTTATTGTATCATAATTTTACCTACTAGTTTTTAGTAGGCGAATGCAGGTTTTAAAAATACTTATATTGAATTCTTTTTTTTTTCTCTGCTTGTTTTTAAAGTACAAATAATTAATGTATATTGGTAATTACTTGATTAAATTGAATAAACTATTTACAAAATATATGTACGATAAAAAAGGCTTGGCCTTATGTATGTATAATTGATGAATTAAATAAATAAATAAATAAATAAAATAAAATATGGCAATAATTGAAGATTACTAACAATAATTATGTTTTCTACTCAAATTATTGTAGTCAATTATCTTAGTTCTCGTGATTGACGCTTGGAACACTTTAAAAATAGTTGAAAATAGTTGTTTTTGAATTCAACATATTTTATGAAAAGTTTTTTGTTTGTTTCATTCAGATATAATGCCTTTCGTAAGTAACATTAGAATTGTAATTAAAATGGTTTTTACGAAGAAGTTGTTGTTAATCTGTCTGACGAAAGATTTCAAAAAAAATTCCGCGTTTCACGTACGGTTTTTATTTATTTATGTAACATTCTCAGAGACACGTGACACAAAAGTGATGCAGTCATGAGAAACGCAACAAGTGTCAAGAAACAGGTGATAATCGCCTTACATATTTTAAAATCAAACTGTGATCTTGGATCTGTAGCTGATTTGTACAAAGTGGGGAAAAAGTAGCGTTGGACACATTATTCAGGAAGTGTGTCAAGCAATTGTGCAGAAATTGTACCACAAAGAGATCCGCTTACCGTCACTAAAAGAAGAGAGAGACATTCTGGCAAATAAGTTTTAACAAAAATGTAATTTTCCAAACACTTTCGGAGTATTGGATGGAACGCATATCCCAATCAAAAAACCTACAACTTCTGCAGAGGACTATTTCAATTATAAGTAATACTTTTCCATCAATGTTTTAGCTATGGTTGATGATGACTATATCTTTAGGTAGTATATATGGAGTTTTTATAATATATTTGTTAAAACAATTCTAATTTAATTGTAGACATAATAATACTGGTCGTCCTGCTGGAATACATGATGCTACTATATTGCGAGACTCTTTATTATTTAAATTTTTTGAACAAAATAAAACAAAACACCACATTCTCGCCGATGGAGCTTTTCCCTTGAAAAGTTTTTTGTTAAAACCATATAGCGGTAGTAGTTTAAGCCCCGTCCAACAATATTTCAACTATCGGTTGAGCTCTGCACGCATGCGAGTAGAGAATGCGTTTGGAAGATTGAAAGGCAGATGGAGAATACTCCTAAAACGCATCGATTTTGCTTAAATAATACAAAACAAATAAAAAAATGTTGTATAGTTCTGCACAATTTGTGGGAGAAGTATAAATGTCAATTTTATGAGAGGTGGTTGGAAAGTTCTGCAACTGAAGAACAAGATTTCCTTGCAGTCCCTCAGCCAAACTATCGTGAAATACGTACCACAAGTGGACAAAAACGCGATGTGCTAGCTACACAGCTTTACGCAGATCTGGTATTAACTACTAATTTTCTTTTTTAAATAAAATTCGTTATATAATTTGTTATTATTAAAAATTTTAAATTAAATAAGTTTAAAAATAAATATGAAATCATTTAGATTGATGTTCTAAAAACTTTATTAAGGTGTTAGAAAGTTTGTTGTCAATCTCTTCTTGGTTTTTTTTTGACGTTCATCGCGGTCTTCTTCTAGTTTTAGCATTTTTTTTATAGAATATTGTTGTTTTCTCTTCCCATTTCCACTAATTCATCAAGCGTCTGATCAATAACGCGCTTTGATTTTTTTTTTGCCTTTTAGATAAATCGTCTCTTATTTCAGCATCAATATCTAATGGCTTAATTGTGAGGTATTCCACCACGTTTTATTCTATGCTATCTTCATGTTATCATCAATGCTATAAATTATAAAAAAAATGTTATTGATACAAACGATTTCAATTTTGAAAATAATTTTAAATAAAAAAATGTTACCTTATATCAAAGCTGCTACTTGGGATACTGTCATCTCCTAAATCCATATTGTATTTATCTTTAGCGCCGAGAATAATATTCAAATCTTCATAAAAAATCCAATCCGGTACCGCTTGTCCTTTAAAAAAATATGAAATCAATATGATGGTTTTATTTTAACATTCAATAAAATATAAAATGCCTACCAGATTTTGGTTTTCTTTTTCCAAATTCTTGCTTTAAATTGGCGATTTTGTTTTTCACTTCTTCTCGCGATCCAACAAACCCGAACTCGTTCATTTTTTCTGAAATTAGTTGGTAAATTTCATTGTGACGCCGAGATTTTGAAAACATTTTTGAAATATTTTCGTCTTTCCAAATACTGATAAGTATTTGGGTTTCATCTATATGAAAATGTTTTTTTTAACTTTTGTTCATTTGAAGACATTTTATTGAAATTAATGTTATAAAAATAATGTGTGCAATGAAAATTTTTTTACCAATTGTATTGTCTAGATTCAAAAAATGTACTACAAAACAATAATAATGAACAAACTGAAACAATTGAAAAATTGTATTCAGTTAGTTTTAGTATTGACCACTAAGCGTCAGGTCGAAATAATTGCAAAATAATTTCATTCATTAGTCAAGACTGAAACCACAATTAATTGACCTAAACAATATATTGTAGTAACCAATTAATTGCTACGTCAAGACGCAGTATAATACTATGTCTTGACGTAGCAATTAATTAGTTACTACAATATATTGTTCAGGTCAATTAATTCTAGTTTCAGTCTTGACTATAAAAATTATTTGGCAATATTTTGACCTGACATTTAGTGGTCAATACTAAAACTAACTGACTACAAATTTTATGTTTTCAATTTGTTCATTATTAATTGCAGGATATTTTGAAATTAATTTTAATCAATTAACAAAAAAAATTGTTGGAATTAATTTTCGTTGCACACAAAACGATTACCATTAATTCACTAAAATGTATTTAATAAATTAACTAAAATTTAAATTTAAAAACATTTTCATAATGACAAACCAAAAGACATATCAGTATTTGCCATTTGGAGAGATAAAAATTTTTCAAAAATGTTTTCAAAATCTCGGCGCCATAACGAAGTCTACCAATAGGAGAAAAACATAGCTAATAATTTGATGAAAAAGTATTGTTAATAATTAAAATAGTCCTAAATATTATTAAAAATTTTTAATAATATATTTTGAATTTAAAATCTACAGAAAATATATAAAAATATTCTAACATCATTTGGAGCCACTAAAGTATTCCAAACATCAATAACGAAAACTAAGATAATTGACTACAATAATTTGAGTTGAAAACATAATTATTGTAGTCCTCAATTATTGCCATATTTTACGTCTTCATGCATCAATTAATTGCAGTGTAGGATAATTGTAGTCAATTAATTGCTACGTCAAGACGCAGTATAAGTCTTATAAAATAATCCTTGACACCACCCTCCCCTCTCCTCAATGGAAAATTCTGGCTACGCCACTGCTTTACCTATAGTAATATACTATAGAGATTTTTGAAGTCACTATACTTTTCAACTCAATTGTGTGTAAGAACACAATCATTCAAAATACTTCTAAAATTTGACCCTTCCGGAAGCAACGTATCAATTTACATTTTCTAATTTTCATTTTTAATTCTTTACATAAATATGGAAATTCCAAGAGAATAAATTGCAGAATAATAGTCGTCATTTTAGCATAAAAAAGGGGTCAACCTCGGAATGAGAGATAATAAGCTGAATTTTGGCATATACCTTTATTTTGGTGTTCTTAATGTTGTCTCATAAGTCTCATAAAATCTCGTGTCTGCATTGTAAGTTATTCAAGGTCAAATGTAAAAAAAAACATTTTTTCGCGATTATTTCAGTTTCTATTGCTAAAATGATGTTAACATCTATGACAGAAATTGTAGAGCATAAAATTTGCGACCAATTTTATTACAAATATTTTTTCATGCGCTCAACCGTTTTTGCGATAGAAGGTGGTGAGCGCTCAGCGCTCAGCCATACGTACTGTAATGCAAGGTCAACCGTGAATATTATCTTGAACTTTGAATAATTGTCGTTTATTATTGTTTCCGATCTCGGCAACGACGGACGTAAAATTTTGGAAATTATGGCTGATTTGTGTTTTATTTGTGAGAAACCACTTGCAGAGGGTGATTTTGATAATGTGATGCGTGGCTTGAAAACTTAAAAAACTACAAGTATTGATTGAAATGATGGTCACATAGACTTCTTAAATATTTTAACTTTTGTGAATGTGCATGTTGTGTCTCGAAAAGTGTACATCTGTAAAAATTCCAAAGCGGCATCGAAACGACGCTTAGAAGGAGATCAACCTTTATTATCACTCAGTGTACCTCGTACAAAAAGGGATGAATTGTTTGATTTAAAAAAAACTATGTTTATTTTGTGACCAAACAGCTGATGCAGCAGCAGAGTCAAGAAAAAAAGAAAGCTACTTCACCGCCCTCTATCGCAAAAACGGCTGAGCGCATGAGAAATTGTTTCAAATAAAATTTGTTGCAAATTTTATGCACTACTATTTTTATAATAAATGTTAACTTCATTGGAGCAATAGAAACAGAGATAATCGCGACGAACTGTTTTTTATTACCTTTGAACTTGAATAACTTACGACGCAGACACGAGATTTTATGAGACTTTTGCGGCAACTTTTGGTTGAAAGAGTTTGAGTTAGATTTTTTTTTAGCTCGGAGCTCGACTGTAAATAGTAAAATTAGTTTTTTTTGTTAAAATGCATTGAGAGAAAGTAGTTTTTGTTGTGACAAACGGGATATGTGATGTCATTTTAATTTGTGGTAATTTGTGCAAAAAAAATTATTTGTGTATAAATAAATTAATTATAATGCTAAACATAAATAGTTAGAAACAAAAACTATAATAATCCCTTGCGAGTTAAGTTGGGATTGATAAAATTACTATACGTCACCCCAGATATGATAAGTTAAATAACTTTTAAGAGAAACTAAATATTATAATTAACTGTAACCAGTTCGATGTTGTTGTTGATAAAATTATTTTAAGTCAACACAGATAAAATGATTTAAATAAACGTGAATTAATGACAAGCTAAAGAGAAGTTCATATTTCTTTTAAATAATGAGAATTGATTTGCCACCCATTAAGAAGGAAATGTGATAATACCTAATATGTGATGATACCTGATATTATGTGATGATACCTGATATTATGTGATGATACCTGAAATATTTTGAAATTATTCGGACGAACACGTACAACCGAATTATATTACTGGGGGGAAGCAGCAAGACACCACCATCATATTGAGATAAGTTTATTTTTATTGTTATTATTTTTTTTGGTGTTGATATTTTCACAAACCCTTAATGAATTGCTAAAGTACCTATCAGGGAGGGTTGTGGCATGACGGGGCAGCTTTCGATCGAATCTGGGGGTGGTGTTTTAAGGCACGCATTGTTTCTTTTTTATTTTAAAATTTCTTGTGTTGTGAGGTAAGCCGCTAGAACCTTCTCTCTTTCGAGATAGCGGCAGGGTAAATAGCGTGTGTGTGCGACCACTGGTGGACCTTCATGGACCACCAGATAAACCTCCTACTACAGTTCTCCTTTAAGCGAATGGTAATCAGAATATACATCATGTCACAGAACATTCCCTGCATCCCCTGCATAGTACATTAAAGTATGACATTTGAAGAATATTGTATAAAATTTTCAGGAAGAAATATTAAAAAACACGGCAATGGCAGCAATCATTCGGACGTGTCTCGGAAAAAAGTAGAATTGCGGTGCCCGTCCTAACTTGGTGCTGGATCATTCGCAATTAAAAAATCAAAGTTCATTCGTTAGATAATAGTTTTCCCCAGGTAACGCGGGAGGGTTTTTTAAAATTTTAATTTTTCACTTTTTTGGAACACTTTGAAGGGAAAAACGCGATTTTTTGCGAAAAAAATCGGCTAATTTGTTATTGTAAAATACAAATTTGCAACAAAATTTGCAACAAAACTCTCCAGCGTTACCTCGTAAATAATGTACAGAAATAGTGTTCAAAATTTCAAAAGGATCGGTGCAGTAGTTTTGAAGTTATGAGGGGCACCGACTTTGAAAACGTAAATAGTGGGGAAAACGCTTTAAAGTTTTGAACAATAAAAAATCTGATATAAAACGTTCATAAGCAAATTTAAAAATACTCGTAACTTCGTCAATTTTGCTCCAATGGACTTGAAATTTTGACACAATATTCTTAACTTTGACAACTTTGATACAATATTATGCATTCAATTCAAAAAATTAAAAAAAAAATGTTTAAATAAATAATAAATTAAATAAATCATTATGAAATAATAATAAATTAAGAAACAAAGTACAATAATTTATACGTATTGAAACTTTATTATGTATTATATTATCACCATTGTTTTGTTCAAACCTAACATGTAATAGGTGAATTTGTATGTTAGGATAATTTTTAGAATAAATAGCTGTGTTCCAGTCCTGTGGCATGGTTTCAATCCTCCAGATCGTTTGAACCAGTTCAAACAATCTTAATGATAGAGTTTCACCACCATTTACAATCATTTCGGATGTTATATCGTCGATACTAGGTGCTTTATTGCGTTTTAATTTTGACAGCGCCGCTTCGAATTCCTCTTTGGTTTGTTCGTCTACATGTAACTTTGACGCATGAATAAGCTTTGCTCGTCGCCCGACTTGTTGCTGGTCACTTAAGTTGAGAAAATTCTCCAAATAAGCGGCCTAAGCATCTAAAATATTTTAAAGGTCTACTTATAGCTCCCCATCTTCGTTTTGAATAGCAGTCGATCTAGTTTGAGGGCCCTTCTTTAAGGTTTTGACCTGTTAAAAGAAGTTACGTTATTGATGTTCCTTATTGAAGCTTTCAATCTCCTCACACTGTCTCTTCCACCATTCTCTCTTCGTTCGTCTACATAGTTTTGTAGCGGCTTGTCTTGCCAGTTTATAGTTCTCCTTCGTGGACCTGGTGTTGCGTCCTTGTAGACATTTTAGATAGCAATCTCTTTTGTATTGGCTTCTGGGAGTGGTTCTGTGCTCGTCCAAGTATTCCCTCTGCAGCGCTTAAAACAACATCTTTGAGCAAATTACTTATCGACGTCTCCATTAACGATTTTTGATTTCTCCAATGTTTCGGCAATATGGTTTTGATACCTCTCTTCCGTTTCAGCATTCTTTAATGATGAGATGCTAAAACGTTTTCGTTGTTTGAATTTTGGAATGCCTGGATTTGGGAAGTGGAACCTTATCGTAGCACATACAAGGAAGTGATCACTTCCAATGTATGCACCTCTAAAGGATCACACATCCTGAACACTCGAAAAGAAACGTGCTGTTACTAGAACGTGATCAATTTGCTTTCGAGTGTTTCCATTCGGTGAGACCCAAGTCTGCTTATGAATCGATCGATGCGGAAAGAAAGTACTGGCAATTTTCAAATTATTTGATAATGCAAACTCAGTCATTCTATCACCATTATCATTCGAATTCAAATGCAGGCTGTTGGGACCCACCACATTTCCATAAGAGATATCTCTTCCAACCTGCCCATTAAAGTCTCCAAGAACCATAACGAAGTCACGTGTTGGTGTTTGTTTCATAACCTCTTCCAGTGCTATGTAGAAATTATCCTTCTCGTCGACGATCTTAGCTTCAGTAGGTGCATGCACGGCAATAAGAGAAATATTGTTATATGTACCGCGTACACGTAGGTAGCAGATCCTCTCACTGACCGGGATGAATTTCCTCACGGCTTGTTGTATGCGTGCACCAACAAGAAAACCAATTCCAAATTCTCTTTGAGAAGGATGACCACTACAGTATAGAAAGTGACTATCCAAATCTTGTTTTCCGATTATCGGCTGTCTAATTTCTTGCAGAGCAATGATATCCATCCCATACCTCTCAGTCTCTGTTTCTAGACTTATAAGAGCAAGCGCTCAGGCTGCGCACGTTCCACGGTCTGGTCGTTTTTCACGTCCTCTTTCTGATTTCCAAATTTAACAAAGTATTTTTTTCCGGGGTTAGGGTGTTAACCTTAGGCATCTTAAGGTTACCAGAAACAACCTTTTTACACGTTTATATAGCGAACCGCTTGATCCAAGACAGACGCCCCCTCCAAGTCGCCCCTGAGATGGAGAAACGCTTGAGTCGCATTGGTTTTAAGGCGCCAATTTGCCGTAATGTAGCGTCATTGACTAAGCAGTTTTTACTCTGCTTGTCTCCAATACACCAACCTAATTCTGTCAGCATTACCCAGGCAGCACGGCGTGGACGTCGAATTTCGGATTCCGCTACCCATCATCTTTTCACTAAATTATATTAATTTATGATCTGTTATGATTTTCCGGCAACGTATTGATGTTTCGTGTTAGTTTTGTAATAAATTTCTAAACAGAAAAAAAAATAATGTGAAATAACCCATTGAAAACGATTCAGAACGATAGGATATTGCACCGAAATTCGCCTTTTACGATAAGAAATGATTAAAACGGATAGGAATAAACAATTGTTTTTGTTTTTTGAGCACTAGATATAATATTTAAAAAATATTTTAGTTTTGGGTTTAAAACACACTTTTTCAATATCTATATGAGTTTTTATTTACCAATTAATTTCGTTAGCTATGCTAACATTATCAAGGATTAAGAGACAATTAATTTCTTTTAACCACACTATTTGTGATTTTCGAAAGTTAGTAGGTATATTTTATCCCATACTATCTTAAGTCACGTGTGCAGTTATTATTGACTGTTTCCAATCAATTTGAAATCGATTTTTACGACTTAGTCAAAGTAAATTAGTGAATAGTATGAATTTTTCAATTCGAAATCAGTTTTTGGGTTTATATGAATAAACCTTATAGTTATTTGTTAATAAAAACAACTTTTATCTCTGAACGTGTTTCGGTTGGGATTCGAACTTAGAACCTCATCAGTACCAAAAGTTTGAATCTTTTGGTAGACACGCCAGTGGCGGATTTACCATATGCGAGGCCATAGGCAAGTTTTCTATTATATTAGTTGAGTTTTTAATTCTTGTGTTCTATTGTGTTTTGGATATTTATTAGAACGTAACGAAACAAAAAACGCACATAGCTTTTAAATGTACATAAAGTATTTTTTTTATTTTGGATGAAGATGCACTAATAAGACTACTCAAAATGCGGCACCATTTATATTTTTCGTCAAACAACATTAGAGTAATCCACACCTATATTCCGCATCATAACTTTAGGGAGAGCAACATTACGTGATTTAGAACTTTTGATAATAATAGCTTGGGTTTTTGATTCGTTCATTTTCAAACAATTATCATTCAACCATTTTAGTATGGAATCCACATCAATATTGATGTGCTCAATACTTCTAGAAACATTGTTCTTTGGAACCATCCTATAAATTTGAAGGTCGTCTGCAATTATATGATATTTAGAATGTGATTACTTCAGGCAAGTCGTTGATATACATTAGAAATAGTAAGGGACCAAGAACGGAGCCCTGCGGTACTCCTACTGTCATTTTTGTACGTATGCTCCGCTTACAACCCACCTGAACCTCCTGGTATCTATCGCAAAGATAAGAATACAAAAGATTCGCTGCAGAAGAACTAAAATCAAATGTATGTAACAACTTTTCCATCAAATTCAGATGCTCAATACTATCGAAAGCCTTCGAAAAATCAAATAGTACTAAAACATACATAAAGCCATCATCTAAACCATGCATTAAATCACCAATTATATTTGACAGAGCAGTGTTTGTTCCATGCAATTTCCTGTATGCCGATTGGTTTTCATTTAGCAGATCATTATCATCCAAATATGTACATATTTGCAGTTTCACAATCTTTTCAAACACCTTTCCTAATGCTGGTAGAATACTTATTGGTCGGAAATCACTCACAGAAGACGCTTTCTTAGTTTTTGCGATGGGAATTACTTTAGCAGTTTAACAATGCTTTGGAAACACAGATTTTGTTAGGATACTGTTGAAAACATACTGCAAGTGTGTAAAAATTAGTATAATTTTATGAATTTCAAAGAAATACCATCCAATCCAACAGAGTTAGATGTGACAGAGTACAATGCTGTTGTGATAGTATCAATATCAACGTTATGAAAAGTAAAGCCATCTTTGGGTACTTGTCTGTGAAAGGGAAACTTGTTATTATTTTTCGATGCATCGCTTTTAGGAGTAATAAAACTGCAGAATAAATTAGGATCAATTTCAGGCATGGTGTCAACGTTATTGTTTAACCCAAGTTTTTTAATTTTATTCCAAAGCTTTACAGGCGCTTTATTACTTGAAATGAAACCATTGTTAAAATAAATATATTTAGATTTAAGAATTAAAGTGGTAACGTTATTTCTTATCCGCCTATATTCCAGAAGGTGTTCAGTTTTGTGTTGACGTTTCCATAAAGACAAGACGAAATCTCTAAGATTAATTGCTCTTTCAATTTTCTCATTAAACCATGGTGGGTACTGAGATTTGGTTCTAAATGTAAATACTGGCACGTTATCTTCAAATAGTTTAAGGATAATATCATTGAACGTCTCCACAATATCATCAATGTCTGTTAGTCGAAACATGGTATCCCAATGACTCAACATACACTCAATATGCAACTTATTTATATCGATTTTATTGAAGTTCCTATAAGTTATGAAATCATCAAGCTTTGGTATAATCGTATTGTAACTGAAAAATAAAAAGTCATGATCCACAAATCGGAAACCTGATTGAAAAATATAATTTTATCGGTATTAGTAACTGCCAATTCTAGAAGTGAGCATTTTCCAATTGAAGGGAAATGCGTGGGCTCCTGTGTATTTATAATTTTAAGGGAAAAATTATCAATTAAATTAAGAAAATTTCTAGTTTCTAAATTCTGTTTGAAATAATTACAATTAAAATCTCCAGTTAAAATAATGTGTTCATACTTCAATGATAAATCACTTAGAATAGTTTCAAACTCAGAAATGAATTTAAATTTTGGTGGCTTATATACTACACCCAACAGAATTGTGTGGCTCCTTAATCTAAGCTCAACAAATAAAACCTGGATATTCCTGCTAAGATAAGTATAAATTAATTTCGATTTAATATATTTTTTAACATATATACAAACGCCACCTGCCCCTGCCTTACGATCATCTCTATATAGCTTGAGACTATTTAGTACAAGAGCTCTATCAGGAATGTGAGTGTCCAAATGTGTTTCAGCAAAACAAAGAACATCCATTTTAACATTCATAATAAGTCTTTCAATTTGATCCAATTTATTTAACAAGCTACGGACATTTAAGAAACCAAAATTCAAGCCTTTGAACCGATTTAAAGAAGATTGTAGTACTATATTAAGGTTACCTATTTGCGAGGTACCACGGTTATACTGAAGGTTATATCACTTACCAAACATAATAGCCAGTAATCGCAAGGAACTTGACTTAAAAAATACATTTAACTCAAAAACTAAAAAAAATAACTTTCCATACCGGAAAGTAAATAAAATAGGCAAACTCATCTTTTAAAAACAAACAACTCAAACACTAAACCACTAAAATACAAAAAAAAAATACTCCTAATACAAATTGGTAGTAAAACGATTATAAGATTCCCAATATTTGAAAAAAAAGAAAAAAAGCCAAGACACTAGATGACAAACGAAATCCATACATCTTCAAAGTTTCAAATCCAAAAGTCGCTATCGTCTACGGATTACCCAAAACCCATAAACTAGGCAACTTAATGAGACCTATAGGGCGATTTTTCTATTCCGGTGTTTACCGCAATGGCGCTGCAAAAGGGGGATAAGAGAATAAATTCAAAAACTTTTATATGGGATTTCATACATAACACAACTTAAATAATTTTAAAAATTATCTATGAAATTTCTAATTTTACCACAATTGAACAATTTTAATTTGCTTATGGAGTATTATTGACTATATTTTAATCGTAATATATAAAATATTATTCTTAAGTCGCTCACAAAAAAGAAACATAAAAATTACCAAAATTTCCCATACAAAGTTGTATGAAAAATTTAAACTATTTTCGTATTTGTCCGTAAACAGAAGAAAGAATAGTACATTATTTAATTAGGAGCTAAAGTGATACTTTTTGTGTTGAGTCTATAGTTTGACGGCCGACCGCAGGGAGGCCGACAATTATAGACGAAACACAAAAAGTCACTTTAGCTCCGAATTAAATACTATTTTTTCGGCAAACGTTTAAATTTTTTATAAATATGAAATTAATACATCAAATTTTTTATAAATATGAATTTGTATCGTCATAATTACTTCCAAAAAAGAGAAAAAAACATTTAAATTTGTATGAATAAAATTTTTTTATCCAAGCAGCCTTTTCAAAATTTCATAATATGAGAATCAACTTATATTTTGTTGTCATGGTTATACAATATGTTTGAAAAAATAAAAACTAACAAATAACAAATGCTACTTTACAGCCTCCGTAATATAAAATAAAAATGGCGTTACTTTTACTGTCGCTAGACGTTACTTTTGCTGTCAGGCTAAAAAGTGAGACTTTAGCTAACTCCCTAGCGGCAGTAAAGTTAAACTTTACAGTCGTTTGCCGAAAAAATATTTTTTATTCGCCTATATATTAAAGTGTTACTTTATTACTGTGATTTGCGGCTTTAAAGTATCACTTTTCAACTATTTATTTTGTCGTCATAGCTACGTCCAAAAAAGTAAAAAGCATTTGTATTTGTTTAAATTCTATGAAAAATAAAATTTTTTATCAAAGCAACCCGCAAATTCAAAATTTCATTATCCAATTAAAATAGTTGTTATCATTTGTTGTCATAGAATTTGGAAAAAATAATAAATATTTTTTCAAAGGTTACTTGTTCCACATATTTTTATTTTAAAATTTATGAAAATTTATAATTTTAATTTAGAATAAACAACTTTTCTTAAGATATTTTGCTTGCGGCGAATAAAAAATAGTATATGATGCACGGACGTAAGCTATTTTAGACTTAATGTGGGTGCAAATCTCGGCTAGCGCCTCGATTTGCAAACTCCACATCCGTCCAAAATCTTTAGCTTTACGTCCTAGCATCATAATGTACTATTATATACATATTATGCTTAATATATTGTCAATAATACTTCATAAACAAATTTAAATTATTTAATTGTAGTAAAATGAGACATTTCATAGATAACTTTTAAAATTATTCAAATTGTGTTTTGTATGGAATTCCATATAAAATTTTTTCTCTTATCCCCTTTTTGCAGCGCCATTGCGGTAAACACCGGAACAGAAAAATCGCCCTATTGCATCTAATGTCAATGCACCAACATCTAAAATTGGGAAACGGCTCCTTGAAAAGTTTAGTTCACTTACTCCCCCTTCAGGTATCCACATTCGCAATTCGGTCGAATTGACCCAAATGCTTAAGGACGTCAAAATAAAAAAGAATGAAAAAATGGTCTCGTTTGACGTTATATCTTTGCATCCAAGTATAAAAAAGCAACAATCACTTTAGTACTTAGAAGCGTGGTAATTAAAAGAACACGTACCCCCACTATTAGCTTCCGTTTATATTAGACTATGTAAATTATGCATCGACCAAAACTTCGTCCGATTTCGTGACAAATTCTATTACTGTCCCCAAGGTGTGGCCATGGGAAACCCAATATCCAGTTTCATAGCCAACCAATACATGTGTTTCTTCGAAAAAGAACTAAGTTTATCCAACAAATTCCCACGCACATGGTTCAGATACGTTGATGACATTTTTTGTGTGATAAATAGTCGTAAGATCAAAGATACTCTCACTTTTATCAATTCTAGGGAACCGGCGATCCAGTTTACTGTAGAAGAAGAGCAGAATGGTGAAATCAACTTTTTAGAGCAAAAACTTTTCACTTTTTAGAGAAAAAACACCAATAAAAAACTTTTGTTGTTAAAACCAGAAATTTAAATTGACACAGAATTATAATTTGAGTTTAATACTTTATTTAACAAATTCATAATCAAATTTATGGCATTTTCGATTAAAAATTAGTTCATAACTAGTTCTTTTTTCAATACAAAAAAATCAATTTCCCTCAAAACTATGTTCGATTGAAGCAAAATAGAAAAACTAGTTCTGAAGTGGTTGTGCATTTTTCCTCTTCAGAAGAAATAGTTTTATTTTCAGTTATTTTTAAGATTTACTCACACTATGCCTAAAAGTATAAACAACAAACGTCAACTCAAAACGTTAGAATAATCTTTTATTATTTAATAGTATATACAATCAAATTAGTTATTTTTTTACAAAATGTATTATTTTCTATTGTGTCGAATTTTTCAAATAAAACCAAAATATAAGAATGAACACAACGAATTCCATTTTGACGTAACCCACACAATTACATTAACAGTTTGCATGTTCGATTGAAAAGTGGTAACCCTTTAAGAACTAGGTATTAAGTAATTTTCCATCGAAAAGATTAACATTGATTCTAGCGCATCTCTCATAGTATTTTCGATTGAGAACCAGTTCATAACTAGTTCTTTTTTTTCAATACAAAAAAAATTATTTCCCCTCCAAATCATGTTCGATTGAAGCAAAATAAAAAAAACTAGTTCTGAACTAGTTGTGCATATTTTCCACTTTTGAAGAACTAGTTTTATTTTCAGTTATTTTTGAGTTTTACTCATACTATGACAAAAAGCATACACTACAAACGTAAAATCAAAACGTTATAATTATAACGCAGCATCATATTAATAATTTTATTTTATTTTTAGTTATTTAACAATATATATTGTGAAATTAGTTTTTTTTCACAAAATGTATTGTTTTTTTATTGCTTTTCAAACAAACCAAAATAAAAGAATTAATAAAACAACCAATTCAATTTACTCATACAATAACACTGAATGTTTGCATGTTCGATTGAAAAAAAGAACTCGTTAAGAACTAGTTATTAACTAGTTCTTCAATCGAAAACGACATTAGATGTATTAACGAAGAGATATCTCTTAATTAAGAGATTTCGTTTATTTTGCGATTCTCGACATCTCTCTGTTAATACATTCTCTTCAAAAATCTCTCAAGTTAAATACCATTGAAATAGGCAGTATTAACAAAGCATCAATCATCATTATTATTTTGACGGTTTTTTTTTTTTTTATTAATTAGGTAGATTATTTAGCACACTAAATATGAAATACTCATTATTCAGACTCTTTGAATATCCGAAGGTACAATGTCAACTATCAAGGAAGGAGATGAGGAAAATGGAAGGAAGGAGGATATAGACAACTATACTAATTGTTTTGAATGATGTAAATTCTCTTTAAATGATTGAAGGGAAAATTCATTGGGAAATACAGAGGAAGGCATTGAGTTCCACAATTTGGCCACTCTATTAAAATAGTCGTTCTGAAATGACACAGTTCTACAACGAGGTATTTGTACAACAACTGGATGAGATGACTCGGCAGCTCTTGTTTGTCGATTATACTACGCACATGGTGGAAGGATGTTTTGAATTTCTTTAGAGGAGAATTCGCTAGTTATATTTATAGTATATTGACAATTCAGCCACATTTCTTCTGTGCTGGAGCGAATCAAAGCTGGTCCGTTAGTTCGGTATTACCAATCAACCGTATTGCTTTTCTCCGTACAGAGTCTAGACATTTTATTGTTGACTGACAAGCACCTCCCCAAACATGAAAGCAGTATTCCATACGTGGGCGAATAAAGGACTTGAAGGTTAGCAAAATTTGGTGGAAATATTTTTTACATCGACTTAAGGATCCTAATTTTTGCATAGCCGATTTTAGCGAGGTTGAACACATGTTTATTCCATTTCAGGTTATTTTGAATATCCACTCTAAGAAGTCTAACTGATTCAACCTCACGCAGTTCCTCATGGTTTATCTTAATAGGAAATTTTTATGTCGCTCTATTCGTGAAAGACGTTTACGTTTGTGTTTGTTGAACATCGAAATTGAAATTTTTAAGTTTTTTGTCAAAATTATCAATACATAATTTATTAAATATTATACATTATTTTAGTAAATTTATAGTTTTTCCAAAAATTTTAACACCATTTATGTACTTTAATAAAACTTCTAGTGCTATATTATTTTTTTACTGATTATTTCCTCGGATTGTGAATGTGGATGATTTATTACAATTTGAAGAGATTTTTTTAAGAAATTTCGTATTTATCTAAATCTATATATCGTATCAGAATCGCAATTAAAGAAAATCTCTTACAAAAAATATCTTATGTAAGAAACGTAAGAGATCTCTTAGCTCAGAATCGAACTGTAAATCTAAACTAAAACACGCGATCTTCATTTTAAACTTGTTACTAACTGAAAAATATAGTATAAATGTTATGATGCAGATTGCGTGTTTAATTTAGATTTTCATATTTTTACAAATATTTTCCTATGTAACATTTACTTTTTTCGATTGTAACAAATATTTTCGCAGGAAAAATCTGCTATTTTCTGCTATCTGCTATGCAAAATATTTTAGGTGTAACATATATCTTTTGGTTATTTTATTTAATACCAAATTTCTATATTTTTTGTGCATCTTAAAAAAAACTATCATTTTTCCAATTTGATTTGTTAAATTGCTTGAACAAAAAACGAACAGCAATTAACTGCCGAAGCTCAATATCAAACAACGAATTTCATAAATTAAAATGTGATGCTTCGCCGTTTTTCAATAGAGTCGAACATCATATAACACCAGCATGTATCGACAAAGCCAGGATATTAAACACCTTAGGGCCGAAATCTACTTGCAGATGTTCTATGCGCCAAGTTGAAGGCTACTATAAAATTTAAAACAATTATTTTATTCCATTTGGACGTTTTATTTACATATTTACTCTTGGCTTCCCGATACATCGACCGCTTGATGATACCAACAATAATTAAGTTCTAAACTGATTGATTATTATTCTTAAATATATAGTTTATCAAAATTGATAATGATATGTAAACCGCTTTTTCATATTAATTTTAAAATACTTTCACAATAACAAATTCTTTGTTAAAATGGTATATATAGGAGACTTCGATTACTATTCTTCATTCAATATTAATTGCTTTTAATTTTTCCCCAAACATTTTTCCAAATAAGATGCAACTACTTTCTATATTAAAATGGTTTATACGTTTCTTGAAACTCGTTGGAATAGTTGTGGATTTCATTTATTTGAACATAATCAAGAGACTACACCTGGATTGATATTCATCGAAAATATCAGCATAACGTAACCATGACACAGCATCAATTAGCTTTGACTTTTTATTTGGTGACATTGGGAACCATTTGAATGATTACCAGTTACAAATTTTTAATCTAAGTTGGAATAGTATCATTCTTGATAAACACCATTATGACGGCTCCACCAAATCTGGAACTATGCTCATCCAAAAATGAAGATTTTTGTCTCTACTGCCACCTTTTATATTTTTAAGTTTTATTTATATCTTAGGTGAAGGATAATTCTTTAAATTTATGATTGTTTTTCACTGACAATATTAGTACTTGTCTTGATGTGCCATTAGAATGCAGCCAGCCCTTCTTTTAACATCATTTTGTACGATTTACGTTGTAAGACTAAGCTGTACCAGACAGACATGTGATGGCCTTTTTCCCCTGCTAGTATCGTTGTTTATTTTTCGCTTGAGTATCTAAGTTCTTATTGTTCAGCATATTCAGTTAGCTACCCGTTGATGTGACCAAACAACTCTCGTCCGCTTGTGATTTGATCTGCCATTTTCCCTGCTTTGTTTCTTCGACTAGGGTCCGCGGGCTTGTCACGCCCGTTAATGATGTAAGTAAATATTGTCTTACATGATCACCCTTGCGGAATTCTACAGAATATTGTTCAACGAAAAATTTCGTTCATTTACGATTTAATAATATTTGTAACGAAAACAAATTTTCGTAATTTTAATATAGTTTTGTAATTTTGTAACAAAAGATACATTTCTTAGTACTATGTAATAAATTAAAATCTAATGTGTAAACGTAACTGTATCTTAACCAAAATAACTAATAATAAAAAAAATCAAAACTTTAAATATTATTTTCACTGTAGTACAATACAAAAATTAATATTCATATTTTAGCAAATATAGGAGAAAATATTATTTTGTTAAAACTTCGTCTAGGTGACAATTTAAATTACATTGAAACTCAATATAATACACCCAGAGAATAATTGACTGTAATTCTTCAAAATAGAAGAACTTATTTAAAAAAAATTAATCAAAACTATTTACAGTTCATATAATATAATTATAAAACTTATCAAAATAAACATATATATAGTATTAAGTATTCTTATTGGGTATTTTTTAATTAATTCATAGTGGAGTTTTAATTACTTGAACTTTCGGATTGATATTAAATAACACTGCGAAACGATCACAAGCAATTGGTACACTATTACCACCAATCACCATCGTTGTGTGAATTTTGCTTAAGTCAACATTTTCCCTTGGTTTGCCATAGAAGCTATATTCCATTTCTTTAAGTGAATCTTCATCATCAGATAAAACATAAACTTCGGGAATATTTTTTGCTTTTTTCGGGCCCACAATATTTGGTACATCTTCTATTGATTCTTTACGTTTGCGTCCTCTTTTGACCAACCCATCATCAATGCTATTAAATTGTTTGATAATATGATCGTAGCGGCCATACTCTAAGTGCTTGGCATCACCTTTTGTAATAACAAATCCATTTGGAAACATAATTTTCATTTCATTGAATTTGTTTATGTAGTTCTGATTACCAAATATGTTCGTATCATCAGGCAGTCTATTCGGAACATGACGAACCATGTGTTTTATTATAACAGCTTCGTCTGAGCTAGTTTCTTTGCAACTACTACATTGATAAGAAATTTTGTTACTTTTGATTTGAATATCAGATTCCGTATATTCTTTATGTTTTTCAAAATGATGTTCTTCCAGTTCGGCTATTGAACTTGATTCCATTGAGCATATCATACAGGTATACAATGTGTCGTAAGGCATGTTGATATATTTATTTAAAATCTCTTCGGACAATAAATCATCGGGCATAGTTTTACATCTAAAAGCAGTTCTTTTATGTTCCACTTCGTAATGTGCAAGAAGCTCAGCTTTATTTATTGAATATTCAAATTCACATTCACCACAACGTCGTGGTGTTGAGAATTTATTTTTGGTGACATTACTGATCGACGCAAATGGTTGGTTTTCGTGTTTCTTTAAAATATGAATTGGAAGCTCATGAAATGGGGTTGAAATTAGACAATAATAACAAAAAACAAGTTTTGATATCCTAAACGCAAATGGGTGTGATTTTACGAAAATATTTTTTGTTGTCACCTTTGAGTGCTGATGTAGTTGTTTCCAATGTAACCTTATTAACTTTAAGGATTTTGTCCGTTTTGTACAATAGGTACAAACATATATAACTTGATCACATTTTTGTGGTGTGTACTGTTGTTGAGTATGTGCCATATCCATATTTGGAAGAACTGTCAACTGAACTTGATTTGGATTGAACGCTAACGATTTATGTTTTTCAACGTAATGTGCTTTCATGTTTGAATACAAATTCGAATAATTGCAATATTCACAAACAAAAAGATTACTACTGTTGTTCCCTTTATCAATGGTTTCAATATCAATAATATCGTCCTCGGCACTATCCTTAGAAGGTTCTTCCTCTTCATCGAACAGTATTCCTCGAATATGTTTAGGCTGATTTGAATTCCTTTGCCACAGTGGAGAATTATCCAAAACTTGATTATTCAACGATGGATTTACTGAATCCTCTAATTTTGAAAATGATTCAAAGACTTGCATTTCCGTATTTGGATGATTTTTTTTTGAGTGTTCTTCCATTTTTGGTTTACTATTTGAGACAATGCCACACAGTTCACATCTATATCTTGATTTTAAATTATGAATATCATGATTGTGTTCCACCACTACTCGTTGATATGGTGATGTGAACGAACAAGTATTGCATTTCCATTTATTTAAATCTGCAGGATTATTGCTAATTGTTCCCGAACCACCAACATCTAAACTTGAATTTTTGGTTAAATTGACGGTGTCATCCCTTATTGTAATTGGAATTGTCATTGTATTAGGATGTTTCTCATTAATATGCCGATCAATCATTTGTTTTTGATAATGAAGGTAATCACATTTTTCACATTTGTATAATTTACTATCATGCAATCGTAAATGTTGTACAATCTCCTCAGTGCATTTATATTGATTTGTTAATCCATCTTTCGTGCAATGCCAACATTTAAATTCTTTGTCAGTTGAATGTAACGTTGTCAAATGGCATATTAACATGGCTTCGTGTATCGATAAATATTGACAATTCTTTGCACCGCAAACAAATCGATGAACTTCCGGAACAAATTGTGGAATATTATCAGTTACTTTAGGCGTATCTCGAACCTCCTGTGAGCTACATGCCAAATTTTTCATTCTATCAAAGTGTTTTTCATTTGTTTCTAAGCACGGCACTGGATTGACAGGATCATTTTTAGATACTGGAACCTCTTTTGAATGAAATATTAAATGACGTTCCATATTTTTTTTAACTTTTGTTGAATAATTACAAATTGAACATAATGCTTCGTTTGAAAATATTGCTTCGCGTGGAAGAAGATCTAATTCACCTGGAGCATATGAATTGTTGATTTTATTCTTTATTTTTGTTAGACTTGGTATTAAATTTGTGATGAACTCCGATATTTGTACAGGTGTTGTTGTTTTATTAGCAACAACAAAATTATCATGATTATGATTGCATTTACTGTTTTGTATTGGAAATGATGATAATGCTGTTGTTATATTATGTGATGAAATTAAATGTTTTGCGGTTAAATCAAAAACAGGTGAGCTATACGGACAGTAGAGACAAAAATATCGGTAGCGATGAGTTCCCAAATGTTTAGTGATATTTGGTATGGTTTTAAAATCCTTCTTACAAAAATAACAATGAAAGATTTTTGAAAACGAATCATGTAGAAATAGATGCTGATTCAACTTAAGTAAATTAGTAAATGTTGTATTACAGCCATCGATTAAACAGGCAAAAGCAGTTTTCGTTTTTAGGAAGTCATCTAACAGTTTATTCACCGTAGCATCAATATCATTTTCTCTAACGGGTTGAAAGAGATTTATTGTAGAAACTGGAGGTACACACCGTTTGGTTTTATTGATTGTACTAGATTTCGTAATACTTGATGAACTTTCTATGGTTTTACATGATGGTTCTGCTAGCAGTTGTTCTGGTGGTTGTGCTGGTGGTTTTAAAATTAAATTAATTGGTATTTGTGTATCATCTGGTGAAACTGTGTTTATTGAAAAAACTTTTGGTGGTGTTGTTATGTTATGTGTTGTTATGTTCGGGTGTGCTGATGAAAAATTGCTCGACGACGTATTCATTGATGCCACAGATGCAATCGTAATTGAAGGTGCGGGACTAACTGTTGGCCTTTCAATTATTTGATTTGTTTTTGTGACATTGACACTTGATTCTGTTGTAATACTGTTTGAGTTTGTAGTTACCCATGTTGATGTTTTTGGAATTCGAATATCCTCAATTTTATTAAATTCTTTATTAGATAAACTACTGGAGTAAATCAATTTATTACATTCATGGACACTTAGTAATGAATTCATATCAAATGTTGATGGTATATTTTTCGGATTTGCATTCTCTATTAAATCTTTACTTGAATCGAAAACATTATTAAAATTCATATGTAATCTTAGCCCAAAATTAACCAAGTATATTGAATTAATATCTGAAGCGCAGACTTTTGCCTATAAATTAATTAAATGATAAACTAACAAAACCTATTTTATTCATTTTTACTTACTTGAGCTGGACGAAATATACGTAACGCTGTGAACAATGACTTTGATGGATGACAGACACTCAAGTGTTCTTGAATTTTGCTAATTTTATTGATCCCATAACAACAATAAATACATTCAAATATACCAATACTATGAGTACCCAAATGTTTTATCATCAATTTCATATCAACAGACTTTGAGCAAAATTGACACACGAACATTGAATTTACATGTTTAGAACAGTGGCTTAAAAAACGATCAAGAGCGTAGAATTTTTCTCCACATTCTGAAAATAAATAAATTTTATTAGAAAACAAATTCATTCATGGAATAAAATTAACGGGATGAGTTTTGAAAAACAAACAAAAATCATATTATTATGCAACAACATAGGTGCATTTATGCAAGCACTTTGAATAAAAATCAAGCTACCACTAAAGAACACAAAGAGCAGAAAGACATTACTTGAGTAAAACTCAAAAAATTAGATGACAGAAGTCGGTTAGTGATGAGTATAAGTACATCTCTAAAATCTAAGGAATAACGAATTTTGCTTTGGGGTAATCTGCGACAATTTTAACCAGATCCAGAAAAAAGCACATGAGCGTTTATTTAAGGATCTGTATGCTAGACAAACAACAGACGATAAGTCTTTAATAATAAAATAGCTATTCTCTAATTCGTAATTAGGTATCCAGTATTTATCGAGATCCAGCTTCAACACTCTCCAATTGACAATTGTAAGAAAAAATATATAGTATGTTTATTTCTTAGGGAGACGACCACTAGTGGGACAAGATTGAGATTTTATCTATGTTCAGTCGGTTCATGTCACGAGCAAGTGAAATGATGCTTTATGTTTGTAGAAAAAATAATTAGGTAAACGTAGATATATTTCTACAGTATCCCCCTCATAGAGAAAAGCCCACTCTTAGATTGCTTGCTGTTCGAAATGAACAATTTTGTGTATTATAGTGCATGGTAAACGATAAGCCGATCACACAAAATACCATACGCTTGATTCAATCTGTCGATAGAGATTCACTGTTGTTTGGCTTTAATCGAGATATCGTATGATTTTGTAAGTACCTTCATATTTGAAGTAATGTGCGTACTCTTTCTACCTTGACGAAAACGTAATCGCAGTTTTCTAATGATTTTGGAACAGTCGGCTGTGAAAGATGATTTTCGACGAAGAATCTACCGGGCAGTTTCAGTGTACGTCTGTAGACTAGTTTTGCGGATGAGCACTTCAGATCTTTCACTGTTGTTCGAATACCGAAAAGAATGATGGCTATTTTGAAGCTCCACTAGCTGTTACTACACTCCCTCTGATCGGATGTGATATTTAGTAGAACGTGATATTTGGTTGCGTTTGATAAATGTCATAGCTATAGTAGTAGTAAACATGTCTGACATACTAAAAGCTTAAAAGGCCACTCAACACACACACTTGGCCAAAAATATCGAGCTGAAATTAATTTATAGACCTAACAACTCAGAATCCAAAACCTCGTAATTTGAAAAGTTCTAGTTGTTCCGTATGTTACGCTAGTTCAACAATGAAGAACAAGCGTAACATACGGAACGCGAAAGTAAATTTTGAAGTTCTTACGTTTGCTTTTTTG
This sequence comes from Diogma glabrata, assembly GCA_963693315.1. Lineage (NCBI taxonomy): Eukaryota > Metazoa > Arthropoda > Insecta > Diptera > Cylindrotomidae > Diogma > Diogma glabrata. The sequence goes on from OY856188.1 coordinate 52,748,346, forward strand.
TGCGGTGATAATAGTACTGTTGTCTTTACCTTGCACATGATGGCTGTCAGTAGTAAATTGACTTATATAATCCAAATAACGAGATTGCCTTGAATTTCGTGCAGTTTTAGACTGTACCGCCAGTGTGAGGCTTTTCGTCAGGGTAAATCGTGAAATATCGACTATACCTGAAGTGTTTTATTTGCTAGATCAATTGCAAGGTCTCGCTCGATCAATAAAATTAATTTATTGTATTTCGCGTGACGTCGAATAGTGGTTATATGTTCAGTCGGTTCGTGTCACAAGTAAGGTAATTGATGTTGTTGTTGTAGCGACGTTGATAAAGTGCTACTCGATCGATTCCGTTTCTAAATTCAGAAGCTCTGCTACTGCCCTTGAGCGGTACCTCAGATCCTTCTTCGTCAGATCCGTCGCATTTTCTGGGCATGTAAATAAGTGGTGAACATCATGTGGAGTGCCTTCACATGGGGACACTTGTCAATAATTTGGGGGTCGATTCGGTTCATGTAGTGATTTAATATTCGTGACCAACCGGATCTTAGTTGAGCCAGAATACATCTAGTGCTGTGAGGCAATTGGTTTCATTCTGCAGCAACTTGTGGTTTTTTATTTAGAACTCGATTATGAACATAGTTTACTGTTTCTTCTACCGCCTTAGTGTGAAGCCTTTTTAAACCACTTCCGTATGTAAACTCATCGATACTTCTGGTTTTTGGATCTTCTCTAACATCGGTTTGAAAGAGCTTAGCAGTTTCCCTTGATTCTAGGTGGTGACACCATTAACAGGATGTCATTGCATGGATGTTGCTCTTTGTGGCAGGATCATATGTATTGTTTGGATGGCATCTCACTGAGTTCACCGAACGGCAAAATATTACATTCTTCATGTAGGTGGTCTCTATGAGCCATAAGGTGGCATCCAGTGGCGGTTCTCAAAACTGTATTTTGTGAGGTTTGTATCTTCTTCCAGTTCGTATCAGAAACTTGAGGTGTCCATATTGGTGCTGTATAGTTTATTATGGGTCTACCTATGGCTTTGTAAGTTGTAATAATTGTGACGAAAAGTTAATTGGTTGTGTGTTTGTAGAGATTAACTATTTAACTGTAAATATTGTAATCATTGCAGAACCTTACAATTGCCATACAAATAATAATAACTGAACCTTGAACATGTCAAAAACAACAAATATTGAAACAAGCGGAGTTTGCCAGCCGAGGTAGATAATCGGCCCAAGGTTCAAAATATGATTTTCGGCGCGAAGAAGACTGTACTTTTTCTACTACCTTTTAGTCTATTCAGTCAAATCTTCTAGCGAAACTAACACTAACTGTTACTATAAATATATTTAAACAAACTTTTATTTTACTCAACTAACAAATGACGGGTATTCTAAGGAGATTTAATTGATAGATGATGAAAAAAAAGTTTTCGATGCATTGTACTAACATCACAAGTAGATCTTTTATGCAGTGTAGTAAAAAGAATTGATTTACTTACCAGAAACTTTACAATGTAGTGGTCGAACATTCTTGGATTGATATTCTAAAATTTTCATAAAATTTATCTCCGATTTTGGTATCTGGTCACAAAAAATCACGGCTGTTGGTAGTTCTGGATGAAATAATGTACGATGAATCGACATATTTGTTGCTAAATATGATCGATAAAAACAATATCCACATTGATAACATGATTTTAAATGAGTTTCTGTAATATGATCGACTAAATAGGAGCAGCTATCGGCAAATTTATCACAATAAGAACATTCAAGCCAGCTTGTTGTATCTAAATTAATTGGATTTGTTACCAGTTGATCTTCTGCATATTTTTCATGATCTCTTAAATGATCTAAAAATTTATCTTCATCAAGTGTACAATAAGTGCATGTCATTGACATACATTTATAAGTTTTATATAAATTGGCTTCGGTTAACATTTCCTCACAATATTGTTTCAATTTACGGCACTCATTTTGTATCCACGGTTTAACGTTTACTGGAGTATTGCTCGTTGCAGACAAACTCGATAAATTATTTGATGTATTAGGAGAAGTCAAAGTTGTCGACATACTTGACGATGGACTTTGACTGTTATTAATTGTTTGTTGATTACCCCATAATAATGGGGGTGGTGGTGTACTAAAAATCCTCAACCTTTCATAGTTTTGTGTAGATTGTAAGTTAGGATTAACTTGAGCTAGTTGATCAGTAATATTGGTGGGTTCTAAAACACGACTTACTGTCGGATTGCTTTCTCTTGAACAAACATTAGATATTTCCAAATTTGATGAGCTTGGCGTAGATTGCAACAGAGGACTAATTTGAATTAGTTGATTTGTATTGTTGGTGGTTTCTAGAACCCGACTTATTGTCAGATTGCTTTCTCTTGCGTAAACATTAGCTATTTCTAAATTTGACGAGCTCGGTGTAGATTGCAACAGAGGATTAATTTGAATTAATTGATTTGTAAGGTTGGTGGGTTCTAAAAGACGACTTATTATCGGATTGTTATCTCGTGAGCAAACATTAACTATTTTCAAATCCGAAGAGCTTGGTTTAGCAATTGTCAAATGATTGAGTTCATTATTTTTAGTTACCTCGTTTTCGGCAACACTGCTAGGAGTTACGATTTTAGGTGGCGCGAATAATAAATCTGACAGCTTTCTTAGTGAGATCGTTGGTTTTGCAGGAGTTTTTGGCTCCACTTCAATAGGAAGAATTTCTTTAATATGAACATCTCTCATATGTTTGAATTCCATAGTTAATGGCACAGTATCATCTATATTTGTGTACACACATGCTTCACACATATAACAATATCCTTCCCACATTTCGGTTTTTGTTTTTAAATGATCCTCAAACTCGATTGGATCGCAACTCACAAAATCACATTCTTCAATTAGGCATAAATATTCATAGGTGTATCCGTATTCAGGTCCTTTTTTAATGAAACCCAATTTATCAATACGATATTGAGGTAAATGTGGCTTTTCCGTTTCATCCTCTTTCTCTTCTTTAAGTATGGGTTCTTCTTTTACTTTAATTTCTTCATTAACTTCCGGAATATGTACAGGTTCTGAAATACAAAACAACCTATCGTCTTGTTTTTTCCTTTTTGCCTCAATTTCTTTTTCAATTATGGCATCTGATTTTCTCTTTTCAGAAATTATATCATCTTTTGCTTTAAAAGAATGCATTAATCTACGAAGTGTGTTAGAAAGGGGATCCTCTGATTTTCTTGAAATACCTTCATTGGGTTTGGTTATGGATTCATTGTCACTTTCAACATCCTCCCATGAATGTTCATCATCATCTTCATCATCATTTTCATCGTTTTCAGGTTCAATGTTGGGAGAAGAAACTACTGGGTTTGATTCCGTTTTAGTCTCTGCGCTAACCTCAACAATGGAATGTAAAATTGTGTCTTTTACGGTTGATGTTGTAGAAACTTCGTTGGATAATGCGGATGTTTGCTGTATTAGAGAAGATTCGGTTGATAGTTTTTCTGTTGAACAACTTTGATTTTCATTATTTGTTTGTTTAAACCTCTCGCTTAGTTTATCTGCGATTGACTTTGATGGAGATTTATTCGAATCTAAAATTTTATCGATTTCCTTTGTTTTAACTAAAGAAGAGTCAATAAGATTTTCATACTCGGCAGTTGATGTTAGAAAAACATCAGAATTAACAGGCACAGGGCTTTTTCTTATGCTCGAAATTATTTCTTCTGTTGAATCACTGCTATCAGACTCCATCATTTCTTCAGATTTTATATCTTTAATTGCATTCAAATTTTGAGTTCGTAATGGAACATAATTTATTAAGCAAACCTTTAAAATGTTTATATTTTCATTTGGATCGTGTTCGTTTTCTATGTGTTTCTTCAAATTTTCTTCATTTAATTGAATATAATTACATACACTGCACATATAACCAAAAAAGTTATTCACTTTGAAATTAAAATTGTTCATTGTTTGAATTTCTCCTTTACATGTTTTGTTGTGACTTTGATTTGGAAGATGGGCGGAAAAATAACTACATTCACTGCATTTGTATCGATATTCGCCGGTATGAGTTGTTAAATGCGTTATCCATTTACTTTTACTATTTGTCATTTCAGCATCACAAAAATAACATTGGAAGGTGATTGAATGTTTTGATTTGTCATTTGATTTCAACTTTGCACCCTTTCTTAAATGTTGTGTTTGTGTTTTAAAATGTTTAGCTATTGTAGGGTTAACGCGTGATGAGAAATTCTCACTTTGAGGATGAAAAAATACATAATGTTTTGTTATATATTGTCCTTTGTAGGGACATAACTGGCATGAGTTGAGATTTTTATATTCTAGAAATATATTTGCATTATTATTTTTTACTGTTACAGCCAACGGTTGTTTTATCTTTCGAGCTATCACACCGGAAGCCCATCTATTTCTCCTCTTTCTTTTAAGCAGTTTCTTTTTTGATATTGGAAGTTTAATTTTAAGTTTCTTACTACTTTCTTCTTCTTCTTCAGTTTCAACTAGTTCTTCATTACAATTTTCTTCTTCTTGTTCATGTTCTTGTTTAATGGAAAATGGTTTGTGTGTGATTACTTTTTTGGTACTAAGAGAATTATTCTTGATGTTTTTGGCTGCTGTTGTCGCCTCAAATTCATTCAAATCTACTGTAGCATCTGAATCCACGTCTGATTCCTCTTCTTTATCGGAATTTTCTTTCTGTGTTGTAGAAGCTGCTTTTTGACCACGTGTGAGACACTTAGTTGGAATAACTTTAGCATTTACTTTTTTCTTTTTCTTTTTAACGTTTTTGGGTGCCTTTGTGGTTTTTGGTGAATTTTCAGGACCGTCTTTTAAAATCGTGCACATACGCCGACCGGTACTAGTCAATACACCTTTACAAATAAACATATTTTTTATATCTTCATTCAATTTCTCCAACTCATTGGGCCTTCTTTTGGCTTTCACCACGGTGACTGGTGTTCCACTAATAGTTTCTTCTGGAGTCAGTTCTAATTCAGTAGTAGATAATTCAGTAGTAGACAATTCACTTAACTTTGACGCATCTGTTTCAGAATGATCATTTATTTCTACTGCTGGAGGTTCTTGAGTATTATTTTGAGAAAATTTTTCTGTTTCATCATCATCCGGACGTTCTAATATTTGCTTAACTTCAATAAATTTCTTTTTATCTAACACTTCCGACAAAATTGATAAAACATTATTTTTCGTTGCTTTTTCAGGAGTGTTATCCGATGTAGTGTTTCTTTTGAAAAAATCAAGTAAATATTCTTCCAGTGATTCTTTCGTAATTTTTTCATCTTTTGCGGTTTTTTCATTGGATGTTAATGATTCATTAGTTTTGTTCAAATCATTACTAATATCTAAATCTTTTTCTTTACTATTGGCTCCATCAGTTTTATTTTCCGTTCCTTTTGCTTTTGCTTTATTTTTTCCCTTTGGTAATTTAACTATAGATGCAGTTGATGTTTTATTTTTATCTAAATTTTTATTCAAATTCTTTTCATCGATAGTATTTAATTCTTGATCTTCTGATACAACTGTGTTATTTTCGGTAGAATGTAATTTCTCCAATTCCCTAGTTTTTGTTCGTGTTTTCCTTCCTTCTTGAGCTGGAGACGATAATAATTTTTTTGTTTTATTTTCTTTGATTTCCGGTGCATTGATGTCTCGACTCTTCGTTTCTACAATCTTGGTGGTTTTTTGTTCTTCCAATTCTTTTTTCCGTTTTTCTTCTAATTGTTCTTTTTCTTGTTCTATTTTTCGTTTTTCCAGCTCTGTTTCTTCACTAATCCAATCATCAGCATCGGTCGGTCTTACTTTTGGTATTTTGAATTTTGGTGCTTCCAAAGGTCGAACTGGTGTATAAGGTTTCAATACGGTAACTTTATTAGGATCCCGAGGATCTCTGTTCACTAACTTATATGTTTTATCATTTTTCTTTTCGCCATTTAAGTCAAAACTTATTTTAACCCTTTGGGGTTTATTATTAACATGGGTTTCAACATTTTCATGTGCAATTTGGTTTGGTTTTTTTTCTTGTGGACGAGATTGAGTTTCATACCAATCGGAATCAATTGGCTCATCTTTTGTTTTATATTTTGACTTTTCGTAAATTTTTCTTTCAACCATATCATTCATTGTCGGACGAAATCTCCTGTATGAATCGTCGGTATCAGTATTTAAATCAATCGAAAAAGATACCGGAATGTTTATATTGCCATGTAGCTGTAAGTCTCTAAAATGGTTTTCTTCCTTAAATCTATACATGTGATTACCATAAGAGGATTGATTATTAGATGAATGTGGGTATGGTTGTCTTAATTCTAAATCTTGTTGAAAACATTTTGTATCTGAATAGAACTGAGAATTTTTATGAGGTGCATTATATGCCGAACTATTATTGTAACATGAATTTTTTTCATAAAGTTGCCGTTCTCGTACTCTTGGATCCACAAATGGAACTGAGGAATTAGCTGAATTATTTTCATATAGTTGTCGTTGTTTGATTCGAGGATCAGCAATTGGTTGTTTTACAGGTGGGAAGATAAATGGTTTTATATCACCATACTGTGGTTTAACATCAACATTCCGATAATCATCGGAATAAAATTGGTCATAACCAGCATAAGCATGGTTGGGATTGTGCATAATATTGTTATATTGACCAGAATTAATTGAAGTATGAGCATTCGTTATTGTATCAAGTTCAACTGGATTTATATCTGGATAGCTGTTATATTCATGCGTTTTTATAAGACATGATTTTGTTGGTACTAACGGAGGTGCTGGTTCATTCAAAACAGGTTCATTTTTAATTTGATCTAATTTTTTCCGGGGATATTTATACGCCAGTCTTACAGGTTCTTCAACTTTAATTACTGGTTTCTTGATTTTATCTTTCTTAGTAAGAGTTTTAAGGAAGCTAGAACTACACGAATTTTTTGTAATGGGTTCATCATCCTCCATTGCCCGTACAATTTCTGCTCTTATTTTTTGTAGTTCTGTTAGATCTTTATGATCTAAGCCAACTTGGGAACTTTCATCTAACAAAATATTGATATCATCAGCAGATAATGGAGGCGATCTAAGTACTTCTAAAGATGTATTTTCAGTCTGTTTTTCGATCAGTTCGGTTTTTGGATTCTTAAGTGGAATAGTATCCAATTTCTTAGGAATAACATTATTTGTAGTAGGAGTGTAAGTTCTTCTTTGGTAAAGGCTTTCGGTCTTTATATTATCAGCATTAAATACTCTATAATCTGTATCTTTTACGTGTTTGACTATTTGCTCAGAACGTTCTGTTGGAATAATTTGTGGTTCTTCAGTATGAACCGGTTTTAATTTAGGACTTCTTGGTGTTGTGGAACATGAAGGAATTACACTTATATCTTTTTTGACCGTTTCTGTAACGTTCTTTTGATCTGAGCTAATACCTTTAACGCTGGTCTGTAATTTGTTTTAAATACAGTTAATTGTGATATATATGGATATTAAATACATGAATATAAAAAACTAATTTCCATACCTTTTCAATTTTTTCGTATAGCTTAATTAAAACTGCTTCACATCTGTCCAGTGTTTCCGGTTTTAATCTATGAATAAATAATAGAAATATATTAATAAAAATTCAAATTCGGCTACGCTTAAGCTTACCTTTTACTTTCCAATAATTCACTAAGCGTTTTCATTTTTTTTAGCTGTGCATTACGAGAACTATCTGGATAGGCTTCCAACTTCCTGATCAGTCTCGCCAGAAATGGCTTATATTTATCCATTTCTTTTAATTTCTGTTCATATGCTTCTTTGGCTTCTTTGTCCATTTTTAAAAACTGTAAAATGATGAAAAGTAAAATTAAAGTTTGAACGTTGTCTTTATGAATTAAGGAGCATTTTTCTCGAGGCAGCTTTATTTAGAAATATCTTATTATTATTTAAAAATATTAAGCTTGTAATGTCTGTTCCCGTTCAAGGTTGGTTTAAAGTTTTGCGGATTGAAGCCGCTCGACACTATATATTATAGCAAGTTGTTCCATTTATATGGAGTTCAAACAGAGAAATTATGTTGCATTATGTCGGTATAATAGAGTGGACTTTTGACAATTTGCAGTAATCAAAGTTTGAAACATATCAGAAAAAGTATGAGTATAACGTTCAGTATCCAAGATATAAGTTGCATTCCTATTCTAATCCATCTAAATTTCCGTATAAGTTAATTATCTCATATTGTCAAAAGGTTTGGAAATACCAAAAGTGGCGCCCAAAGTGCTTGCAATATGTTCATAAAATAAGTTGGTAGTATCGATATCTTCCATCTCGAACATAAAAAATCACGAGCCACAAACATCGGTCACCATGTTTTTTACAATATACATATATCACAACACAAAAAAGACCTTTTGAAACCTTTGTACCACAACAACATACCTTCTAAAGAGTTAATAAACCTTAGCACATAATAAAATACGACATAGACCAATATATTAGATGATAGGAAGGAGGAAATAAAAATAAAATAAGAGTGAAAAAGGGAAATTCGTTTTTAATTTAAGAAATATGTTTTTAACACGTAGTGGTCACACCTCCATTAAATAACGTAGTACGTCACACTGGATCCAGTTGACCCCACACAAAAAACAGTTGCCATTTGCGTTCTTTTTGATGTATCGATTCAAATCTTTTACAGATATGAGAATTAATACTACCTCTTACCTTAAGACTTCCGCTTCAGTAAAGCTTGAATAAAGCTTAAGGCTTCTGACTTAAGAACCAGTCGTTTATATCATTCAATTTCACCAATAACATTTGAATTATACTAATAACAAATAGTTATACGTCTGGCCTACTGGGATATTAAAAATTATCAAATAATTTTTGAAATAATTAACTGATATCTCAGTAGGTCAACGTATAATTCATAAAAAATATATAAAGAGATTTCAAAGGCAAAGGGATTTCTTTGTACGTACATCGTACAAATGGAATGCTTTGCCCGAATCAATAGTCTCGAGTGCCTTCAATCCACAAAGATTTAAAAAAAAAAGCGTCCACCTATACCTCAAGACGCATGTTGTTGTGGGACCTGAGTCTTAAAAGGTATCTGTGTTGTTGTGACACATTTTGTAATTCCTACTACACAACACTTTTTATTAAAAAAAAAAAAAAAAAAAAAATAAAGAAATAAAAAAGGGCAAAAAATTTTCTAAACGAATTCCCCTCGTTCGTTGATAAATTCTCATAATTTTTTGAAAATTCCCCAAGCAAGTGGTATTGATAATAGCCCTCGGCCTACGGCCTCGTGTTTTTATCAATATACTTGCTTTCGAAATTTTTGGCAAAAAATTATTTCGAATTATCACCACCCTTGGGAAATTACAACTGAAATTTTTTTGCCTTATGCCAATGTTTTGCAATGAGTTCATTGCCAAACTTTTCTGCAATGAATATTTTACACACTACCATTGCAGAAATATTGCAGAGTTCTGCAATAGTCTAATTGCGGCTTTAGTTTTATTTTAATTTAAACCAATGAAATTCTTTAAAATGTAATGACATCATTCAATTTCACCAATAACAATTGAATTATACTAATAACAAATAGTTATACGTCTGGCCTACTGTGATATTAAAAGTTATCATTCTAATTTTGAAATAACTAACTGATATCGCAGGAGGCCAACGTATAATTTATAAAAAATATATAAAGAAATGAAATATGGCAAAACATTTTCTAAACGAATTCCCCTCGTTCGTTGATAAATTCTCATAACTTTTTGGAAAATTCCTCAAGCAAGTTGTATTGATAAACGCCCTCTGCCTACGGCAAAAAATTATTTCGAATTATCACCGCCCTTGGGAAATTGTAACTGATAAAAAACTTTCTGGGTTCAACTCTAGAAATAGTATACTTTTAAGAAAAACATAGTTTTATATAAATGAATAAAATTTAATTTTTTTTAAATCAAAAACAAATTTAATTCACTGAATTTGTTGTGATATAACATCACTCCGATAAAAAGTTATCCCATAATGAATCATAAAGACTGAATCTAACAAACCATGATGCAATTTATGAAAATTTTTTGCACTCCATACAAATAATACAAAAAAATGCAAACAAAAAAATTTGCTTATTGGGTTCGAATCTTCTTATCGATCGAAAATTGTATGGATTACAAAAAAAATTTTCTTAAACTAAAATTTTTCAAAAATAAAAGAAAAAAATTTTTTTTACTTTTGCCACACTATGGTCACACTGGGTCTAATTGACCACAGCGAAAAATATTGGAACTCATTTTAGTATCTTCAAACAATATCAGATGATATCACAGACTCCATTTTAAAAAACATCTTGGAAGTTGCATTAACTTAAAAATTATCTGGGGTCGTCTGGACCCAGTTTGGACCGCTGGGTTAAAAAATATGCCGTAATAAATATTTAGGGTACAACCGTCGACTGAATAGAGTTAATCCACACGCACCTACAAAGGAGTGAAGTAAAAAAACAATAATTTTGCTCTTAAAAGTTACTCTTACTACCAAAGTTTCATCAAGAGCCTATTCGTTTTTGTTAACCACCACCCACCCACGCAGTCACCCACCAAGGGTGATAGCGGATGGTCCAAAACATAAGATACAATAAAATTTGAGGAATATAAGTTTTTTTTCCACAGATTGCATTACTTCGCACAGTTAAAAAATGTAAAGTAAAAAATCGAAATAAAAACTAAAAAATACCGTAATTACTTTACGACCGCCTAACGAATTCTCTAAGTAGTTTCTATTTTCAACTAAAGATAAAAATTAGTTTAAATTAAACAAAACCTCCCACCTTAAAAAGTATGTTGCAGTTACAAAAAAACAATTTTTATGAACGCATTATACAGTATATTCAACCTAAAGTCTAAACGTTAACGCAGAACTTAGTGGCGCAGTTGATTTATAAATAATTATTACCAATATTGTAGAACAAAAATCAACAGGTTTTACGCTTATCAAAAATCGCAAAAAATGAAACCCCTTAAATTAACAATTTTCTTAAAAATTAATTCTCACGCCTTAATTCTGATTTTGATAAAGAAAAAATTAGCAACGCAAAATAACGCCATTTTAACTTTCGCAATTTTAAAAACAGCTATGAGAAAATATATTAAAATTTTTTTTTTTGGGTCAGACAAATGAAATCAAAATTAAAACGAAATATTTACAATGCTTCTATTAAAATTAACAATGAACAGCAAATTTAATTACTCTTCAACATTGAAACAAAGAAAAAAAAAAAACCACATTTTTTTACCAACAAAGGCAACAAACGCAAGGAGACGCCATTATCAAAAAACTAATTTTTGTAATGAACTTCTTAGCATAGAATTATTTATCAAATGTATATACATATACGAATTACGTAATTGATTCACTTTTGTAATTTATACTTTTTCAATAAAACAAGCTTACACTATATATTTTTTTTTAATTATGTAACTTCTAAATTCTTTTATGTTAATGTACATGTAATCGGTCTGCTAATTTGTATAAAACTGTGCTCAACAAAACCTTTTTTATTCGGTTCGGCTTGCAACGAAGAGTTCGTAAATAAAAACCGATCAACAAATGAAGGCATCAATTTTTTAAACCAGAGTAAAACACATAAAAAATTGGTTTATTTCACTATTTAACATTGAAATATATATATTGATATATAAATACATTTCATTTTATATAATAAGCAATAACCTCATTTAATTAATAAACTTATTTCAACTTTTACTTTGAAATGATATAAATGCTATTATTTTATAATTGACTGAATGAAACGAACGCTCAATGTTAGTTCATATGAAAATTTTGTCTTTTTACTAAATAGATTATATTTTCATAGATGGCATCATACAAATAAATTTTTCGTTCAATTTGTTATTTTTGTTTTCGTAGAATTTTTTTTATATTTTATTTTGTTATTGAAGGAGAATGTCGTGTCGTGTTACTAAAATAATATTAGTTTAGATAACGGGAAACAAAATTGAATTTAGTGGAAAATTTTTAAATTAATTATCTAATTATATAACGGAAATTTTCAGTTATTATACGTGTAAAGAAATGTTTTTGATTAAGAATAACATAAAATTTGCAGATAAATTATTGATTACAGAAATGTAATTTTAATAAAAAGAAGATAAAAATTATTAAAAAAAATGATAATTTATTACTGTTTTTTTTGCTTATTAGTGTGAATGAGTCAACGACGTCACATTATGGCGGAGAAATTTACCAAAAAAATGTGAAAATTGTCGAGTTAGAAGAAAGTGATTAAAAAGTAAATTGAGCGAATAAGGTATGCTCAGATAAGGAAATCTCGAAAAAATTATAAAAGATGAAATGAAGAAAATTGAATGAATTGTTGAATTCAAATATGTATTTTAAAGAACGTCTGTTCCTGCAAATTCAGCAACAGTGTGTTGATTTTTTGTATTACATACAACTGAAAAAACCCATAAACCAGGAATGGAGATTTTGGTCAAGCAAGAAAACCGAAATATTAATTTTTGCAATTACAAAAATTAAGCCGTAACTTCAAAAAGGTCTAAGAGGCAGGATATGCGCTAGAAATAGGTAGATTTTAGGATCAACAGTTTTGTGTAAAAGTGGAATCTGATGTTTCAGATTAGTCTAAACAAAAAAAAACTAGTCACAAATAGATATCAAACAATTTAAAAAAAGAAAATTAGCTACATATAAGCAAAACTGCATCTATGCAATTTTGGAACGTTATTACGAACGAAAAAAAAAACATCTACTACAGAACATATGTGTGACAATGTTGAAAAATACACTGCACTTCATATTATACGTCATGCAATCATTACGAAATATCATAATACAGTGAAATTCACTTATAACGCCCTCGGTTATAACGACATTTCGCCTATGGCGTCATAAAATCAAAGTAATGGTGGGACTTGCCTTTGTTCCTATGTAAAAATATTTGCTTAAAGCGACTTCGGTTATTATGACATTTTTGATATAGCGACCAATTTTGCAGTAAAATTTGTACAGATGAATGTACAGATTGTTTGCTTATTGCGACCGATAAGTTCAAAAATAAAAACGTTTTTTAGATGTGACTTATGAGAAAAAATAATTGTGATTTATTTAAATATCAATTGGCGGTCTTTACCCTCTATATCTTTCCATTTTAGACATTTTTTTATTTTGGTGGTTTGGGGTTTACGTTGTCGCGGTTTAAGCTCAGTTGATATGGCGCTAGTCTTGTAACTCAAGGATGCCGAGTTTGATTTCCGACCGAGATCACTTTTCCTTTACGTTATTCAGATCGTGTGTTTTCATGCCTAATCGTTAATTAATCGTGAATATATCGTATTAATCTCTGAATGTATAGTAAAAGATAAAGTTATCTGGGATATTCAAAGCTATTGATTTATAAATGGTGGATTCAATGATTAATATGTTGATTTTATTAAAAAAAAAACTTTAAGCACCATATAGAAAAACAAACATTTCATTTAAAAGGCGTTTGAATTATAAGGAATAAAACAGAAAAATTGGGAAAATTTGCGAAGTGTTGTTGACGGGGTTTAAGCAACAGCAATTCAAGAATTGTTGCAACATCTGTTCAATATTGCAAAAGAAAACAGAAGAAATTTAATAACTGTTAAATTCTGAATTCAAATGTACGGTAAGCTGAACTTTTCGCTTCCGTGAGAGACATATATTATGTTTTGGAGCATAGGGTGGGATTTTTGATGAGTCAGCAAGTGTTGATGGGAGTGCATGTGACTAATAGCTAACAATCAGCGTAGTCGAAAATGCTCAACGGCTACAAAGCAAATGAAATTTACAACATCGCAAAAACGGGTGTTTTACAAAATGACTGTAGAAAATATTTTAAATAATAAAAATGTGTAAGTTGAGAGCGAATATGAATGGCTTGTGATAGGAAAAAGTAAATCACCCAGGTTTATTAGAAACATTAAGGCTCTACCATTGATCAATACAGAAAATACAAAGGCCAAGATGACTTCTAATATTATTGAATATTTTTAAGAAAACGGGACACCGACATCGAGTTAAAGAAAAATTAACTGTTGGATAAAATTGCCCTGCACATATTTACTTGAAAAATCTAAAATTTATTAAGTTGGCGCTTATGCCACTCAACACGTCTTCTGCTCTTCAGTCGAATGATAAGGATGTAATAAAATATTTTAAAATCACTATTGATAGAATTTTTTAATAAAAATTGTTAGAAATGTCAAATGACCAAAGTTCAACTCATTATAATTGGTAGATGCTATACAACAAGAAATCGTGTTAGTAAGTAAACGTCGTAGTTCAATTTGATTTAGACATACCGAATTCTTACAAATTGATGATGATGATGATACAGACACTGTGAGTTACGATGCTGATATTGATATTCCACTAATGAGATAGGCCAAGTTTTGCTCCTCGATAACAACTTCTGTCAGGAGTGATGAAAATTGGGATGTTTTTATCATGGCTGATAAATTTTTATTCATAGATGAAGAGCCCACATTAAAAGATACTGTCGACGATATTATAAATTTAGCTAATATTAACATATACGTTAACCTTTAGAAGATATTCAAAATGAACCTGAAGATACCATAAAGTTTTCGTTTCCAACAATTACAGATACATCTGCTACCTTATTTACTGTTATTAAATTATTTCTGATAAAAAAATTGAACACTTTGATGTCATTTTCAATGTCGTTATAAGCGAATTACACTGTAGTTAGTTTCTAAAAAAAATAATTTTTTCTATTCAAATCTTTTTATTTTTTTTAATTGATTGTTATTTACGTAGTATACTAAAATATGTATAGCAAAATTTTTTGTTTGGTGTAAAGGTTTTTGTAAATTAGTGTTGTTGGAAACTTTTTTGCTGAAGCCGATTACTCAAAAACCTCTATCTGCAGATGTTTATATTTAAAAGAAACGGATAAAAATGTTTCCAATGCTGAGGAAATGAAATCGATTTTAAATAATTTTTGGGGCAGATAACAGCTGTAGCAGTGGCCCAACTACACTTGATTCAATTTAGTTTTACGTTTGACAAATTTGGTTGCTCTCAATAAGCGTCCCAATACAGGTCTTAGTCGGTCATAATTAAATTTGACCACAAACTGAGGTCAGTGAATATCTTCAAATTACCAACCAACAACACACCAGTTTTCTAATGGTGGTAGCTATCACTTATCGAAGGTCTGCGCGGTCAGAGACGTGAAACAAACAAAATTAATATAAAAACGAAGAATTATACAACCTTATCCATCCGTTGACTAAGGAAAAAATGTATTGAGAACCGACACTTTCGATTTATTTAAAAAACTTAAATTTATTAATGGACTGTAAACTAGGAATATTCCAACGATTTTGAGTCTGCATTTCTCTATCGAACATAAATCAGACAAAAAATCCTAACAAAATCCTACAATCACAAAGTGATTTTGATCAAACTTTGCACGTTAACTTATAGCTTGTCATTTACGCTATGTATATAAATATTATTGAATAAGGCTAGTACTTCTAGCTGAATACATATTGTTGATAAATACCATTTCCACAATAAATCACATTTTCTTTCCCAAAACTGCCATTTATTTCCAATTTCTTTGGGCCAATTAGTGATATATAAACATGCAGTAATAACGGCTAACATACATTCAGTAAAATTGTATGCATAGTTACTAGATTAAAATAATCGATCTCTTAAAATAATAATTCATTTAATTTTTGGTGTGTAATTAATGTATTTACTAAATAATTAATTCAATTTGTAAAAACTTCACCTTATATTCAAAAAGTTACAAAAAGCTAGCAATACCCGTAACACAAACACACCGACAACAGCCCTAGTGGAACACCACCTAGAACTTCAGCACATGCCAGATTTTAACAATGTCAAAATATTAGACAAACAGAACAACTGGTCCAAAAGACTTACGGGGGAGGCTCTACACATCTACACACACAATACACATAACATAAAACGAGACACCGATCAAATCACTCCGGTATTTTGTAATATCATTAAAAATGACATTGAGAATAAACATAGATCACAAAATAGAAAAAGAAGACATTCAGATAATTATACACACACCGATATCAATACACAAACCAATAGAAAGAGACGAAGAATAAATGATTAATAATTAAAACCGAATATTGAGAATATTAATTAGCATTGATTGCTTCTAGTAATAAGACATTAATTTTATAATAATTTGCTTGGGTAGTGTTTTTTAAAAAGTATATGTTTTATGTTATGTTTAATAGCTAATAATTTGTGATTATAACAAGTTTACTAAAAATGTGTACGGCAATATGTTTTGTCAGTTTAATTTTAAATTTTTAAAAGTTTTAGCATAATTAACTAAATATTTCCAATAAGTGGATAAGCACGAAAACTAAAATAACAAAAAACAATATCTGTTAATAACGTAGTTGGTTAATAATGTAAGTAACTTTTATTTTTATTTTATACAAAGACAATAGCATTTTATATAGATCACTAACTGATAATAATTTTGTAATAAAGATCCATGAAGATGATGTTATATACATCGAAACGTAGATGGAAACTAATCACATGATTAACGGATAAAAACATTTGTTTTATTTTTATCCAAAACAAGACCGCAAAGCCGATAGATAATAATAATAAAGAGATAATCAATTACGGTCGAAAACAAAAACAACACTAAATAAAAGTTTTAGTTTACACATTATTTACAAACACCTTAAATAATCCTAATTCGATTGTTCTCAATGGTAATTTATTTTATCCACGACTACTAAAGAATATATACTTTCCATGCGTATATCTTTCATTGTAATTGTATTCATTCCTTTCTATATATCAAATTCTTTTTTATTTATTTCATTCCACTTTATTTATTCAAAATTCCCCTAACAAATTAAAAACTTGATTTGTTGGTATAATAATATAAACCAGATAACAATACATATATATAAAATAAACAAACATGTTTTGTTTTGTTTTAATTTCATAGATTTATTTCTATATGGCGATATAAACTTTTACAGTAAAACTAGAATGAAATTATTTGAAATATTTGTAGTCGTGGATAAAATAGTATCTTGTATTCGCTTAGGATGAAGGCAATTCTTCACTCGGATGATTCCCTCCACTCGCTACGCTCGTTCGGGGAAACTTCATCCTCGTGAAGAATTGCCTTCATTCTAAGCTCATACAAGAATCTACTATTAAACTCTTTTCGGTTAAAAAGAAAAAATTAATAAAATTACATTAAACCTTTTTCTTGAGTTTGATAATTCTAACTGAAAAACAGAAACTGAATAATTTTGTTCTTCGTTTTTTTAAAAAACTACTTGATCAAAAAAATGAATTTAAATTTTAGTTTAACGATACGCCACACACACCTCCTTATCAGTGATATTGGCATATAGCAATATCACGCTAAAAAGATGATACATGCTGTGGGTATAGCAACTGAAATCGGGATTGCTTAGGGCAATCTTGTGTATCTGTCGATCAGTTACACAATACCGTTGTCAAAATTTATAAAATAGTTTTCTTTTAAATTTTACAAAACAAACAAACACACCTGTTAAAAATGCCTTTAACTGGAACCAAATCCTGAAAGCCCCAGCAGAATTGCACGTACTTGACTACCTGTTACGTATAATTGCTATTTACTTCACAGGAAAAACTCTGGTCTATGATACCGAAGCAGGTTGAAAGAAGTACAATATAACAGGAGGGATAGAGAGGGGACCAGGGTGCCCCAAGAACCCTTAGACCACTGTTATGGAATATTATGCACGATTTTGTTCTCATGGTACGTGTGCCCAAACAAACCACGATTATCAGCTATACAGATAACATTGCCATAGTTATTGTAGCCAAGAACCTCCCGAATATTATTATCAACTGTGTCTAGACCATAATCAACGTTAGAACATTGCTGAACAATACAGGACTAGAGTTAGCCTATCAGAAAACGGAAGTCGTACTAAAAAGTAGCAGAAAAATTGATCAAAATTTTGCCGAAATTCCGAGATGAATCCCATTGCAATAGGTAGATTTTTATATGAAATCTACCTAAAAATAGAAATTTTACTCTTACAAGTAAGAACGAAATAGCAAATAAATTTCAACTTGTGAATCTAATGTTTAACTAGCGCAACCTTCAAACCCGTTTTTGTTAATTAAGCCATTTAAGGTCACCAACAAAATTGTAAACTCTGCAGTCTTACTCTGACATTCGATAGCCTTCGTTGTACACCCAATTTCGATAGCCTTCGTTTATTTGGTACTATGATATTCGAAGGCGAATAAACGCTATCGAATATTTTATTTGACATATAACAGTTTAGATAGCACAACAACATTTTTCTAAATTATTTTATAACGATATTGTGTTTGAATTTTTTGTATCGTTTTTGTATTCTGGTCGTTTATAAATTCGAAAAAAAGTTTATATTTTTTCTTCCTAAATATTGAGTATAATATTTAATAAATGTTGTTTACATAATGTTGTTTACATTATTAGTAAAAAAAACATTTTATGAATTTGCACAATATTTTTTTATTGTTATTTTGCAATTTTAGTGGAAATTTTAGAAATTAAAAACCAAATATTTTCAAATTAATCAACAACATTGACACTATTGAGTATTGACATTATTTACTAATAAAAACTGACATTTGACATATTTAAAACAAAATGTAGTAGATTTTCTATTTTTTACTGTTGACAACACTTACTAAAATTGTAGTAAAAATTTTCTTGAGATCGAATGCTAGAGTATGAAATTTTAGTTTGGTCGAAAAGAACTATCGTTTTCAAAACGAAGGCTATCGAATGTGAGAGTAAGGCTGCTGCTTTAAACGGCAAAAATCGTTCATTCCCATATAAACATGGTAAAATGCAATGAGTTAAATCCACCCAGGGAGATACAACATAAATGTGAACGAGACCTAAAACAAGTGATCGAATGCGGTGACCGACATCTGATTAATTTTATTTCCAGATCACTACGAGTTCTCTAATGATATTTCAACAAAATCGTGAGACAGCATTTGTCGCTGCTTGTGATATCAAATTTTATTTTTAATCGCCGTTTATTTTCTCAACATTTTAATAATTCGTTCAGTTTTATTGTGTAAGGTGTACTTGCAAGCCCACAGCCCGCTTCGGTTATTGAAAATTAACAAAAAACGATAAAAGTTTTTGGTCTGGAAGGTCTTGGAATCCAGCACCCCGAGTACTCTGAACCTTGGTTTACCTGACTATCCGATTTCCAATTCATACCTTTTCAAATATATTCTTCCGCATTTATAGCTCCCTTATTTCTTTCTGAATGGAGTGTTATATTCCCAGCTTTCATACACTACATTTATTTTTATATACTCTGCTCTGGGGTTTTGAACAAAAAGATAATATACAAATAGTGGTTGATCAAAATTTGACATCAAAAGTAAACTACAAATCTGACTCCCTATGGTCAATTGTTACAATTAAAGCCGGATGCATAATGTCCACTCACCAGTTGGAGTAAACCAGTCGAGATCCAAATTGTCATCATTTTTACCACAATACATATATCAACTAAATTTTCATGTATCAACTGTCTCAGATTGTTACAAAACAAAGGTATACATTAAAAGGACCAATAATAGCTTAGACCGCATTGCCTAGATCTGATACGGCTTTTCTTTTGTCAGACACATCGCCATATCTATTATTAAAATAGTTATTTATATATCAAGAGCGTAAGGTAGATCTTTTTGCTTGAGGCAACAAACACTCGAAATACAATGTTCTTTGTACGAGATTTTGTATCATTTACACAGATAAAAATACATTAGATAGATATACATAAATAAGTGTAGTGAAATATTTTTTGAGAAAAAAACAAACCATGGCTGTTTTAAATAATTTCAACAAAAAAAATCACAAAACATAAATCTTGAAATAAATGTATGATTTCTTTGAAAATAAGGTTATATAAATATTCTTTTTTCCTTTTGAGTGTAGTATGTTGTCTCATATATTTACGCTTTAGGGCGTGAAATAGTAATTTTTTTGCATTATTTCACTAGGAATAAATAACCTGCGCCACACCCGAGTGGCGCAGTTGATCTATAAACACGCACTACCTATATTGTATTTTTAAAAGCGCAACAATAACAATAAAAAAATGCAACCCCATTAAATTATCAATTTTTATAAAATTCAATTCTCACACCTTAATTCTGATTTTGATAAAGAAAAAATTAGCAACGCAAAATAACGCCATTTCAATTTTCGCCATTTTAAAATCAGCTATGAGAAAATATAATATTAAAATATTTTTTTTTCGTCAGACAGAAGATTAAATCAAAATTAAAACGAAACATTTACACTGCTTCAATTAAAATTATGAAAATTAAAATTTAATTTTAATTACTCTTTATCATTTAAACAAAGAAAAAAAATAAAAACCACATTTTTTTATGAACAAAGGCAGCAAACGCAAGGAGACGCCATTATCTCAAAAACTAATGTTTGTAATAAACTTGTTCCAAACATAGAATTATTTATATCAAATATATATACGAATTAAGTAATCGATTGACTTTTGTAATTTATACTTTTTTAATAAAACAAACTTACACTATATATTTTTTTTTAATTATTTAACTTCTAAATTATTTTTTGTTAATTACGTGTAATCGGTTTGCTAATTTATATAAAACTGTGCTCAAAACCTTTTTTATTCGGTTTGGCTTGCAACGAAGAGTTCGTAAATAAACGATCAACAAATGAACGCATAATTTTTTGTAAACTAGAGTATTTCACCCTTTAACATTGAAATATATATATAAGCATTGATAAATAAATACATTTCATTTTATAAAATAAGCAATAACCTCATTTACTAATAAACTTATTTCAACTTTTACTTTGAAATGACATAAATGCTATTAATTTATATTTGACTGAATGAAACGTAAGCTCAATGTTAGTTCATATGAAAATTTTGTCTTTATTTTTGCTAAATAGATTTTATTTTCATAGATGGCATCAATACAAATAATTTTTCGTTCAATTTGTTATATTTGTTTTCCTAGAATTTTTTTTATATATTATTTTGTTATTGAAGGAGAATGTCGTGCCACTAAAATAATATTAGTTTAGATGACGAACAATAAAATTTTATTTGGTAAAACAAGTTAATTATATAACGAAAATATTCAGTTAATATACGTGTAATGTTTTTGTTTTTAAAATACGTAAAATCTGCAGATAAATTATTGATTACAGAAATGTAATTTTAAGAAAAAGAAGATAAAAATTATTTTTTGAAATTAATGAAAAAAGTAAATGATTTAATACTGTTTTTTGCTTATTGTGTGTGAAAAAGATTGCTTAACAAGAAAACCAATACATTTCCTTGATGTAGTTATGAGTCAACGACGTCGAGACAACGTGATAAAAAAAATCATGATTTTTCTAAGTACTACACGCGGCCATTTATCACGAAAAAAATCAGAATTTTTGCTGGTTTTTGAATCACAAAATATTTTGAATTTAGGTGATAATAAAAATATTTTATTTAGGAGAAATTTACCAAAAAATGTGAAAATTGTCGATTAGTTATGAGATGAAAGTGATTAAAAAATAAATGAGGGAATTAGGTATGATCAGATAAAGAAATCTCGTAAAAAGTGTAAAAGATGAAATGAAGAACATTGAATGAATTGTTGAATTAATACAGATAAAGA
This sequence comes from Diogma glabrata, assembly GCA_963693315.1. Classification (NCBI taxonomy): domain Eukaryota; kingdom Metazoa; phylum Arthropoda; class Insecta; order Diptera; family Cylindrotomidae; genus Diogma; species Diogma glabrata. Next base: position 52,770,167 of record OY856188.1, read on the forward strand.
ATTCGAGTATTTTAAAGAACATCTGTTCCTGCAAATTCAGCAACATTTTGTTGTATTTACGTTATATATATGTATATATATATATATATATATATATATATATATATATATATATATATATATATATATATATATATATATATATATATATATATATATATATATATATATATATATATATATATATATATATATATATATATTAGAAAAACTTGAAAATGGAATGAAACATTTTTCATTCTATTCAATTGAATACATTCATTTCTAGTGTCTTATAATTCTAAACTACATAATGGTTAGATCCATTGCTATCGTATAAATAAAAATCTTAATAAAATCTTGAATTTAAATTAGTTAGTGGCCATTCTCCACTAGTTGGGATTTGTCTCCCATATTCGTAGATCCATAATGTTCTTCATTCAATGTCAACTTGGTTGAGGTATGAAGAACGGTAAAACGTGTTCGTAGAATAAATAAAATAAGACACAAATTGACACTAAAAGGAAATAAAATAATTGTGATGTTAAGTCGATCGTCCAAAAACAAATTTTTATCTGGTCGAGTTGGTTAAATGGTTAACCATATAACTCTGATCAGAAGGACGGATGCCGGTTCGATTCCCGAACCGACCGGAATTAAGATAAAACCTTTGTTACGGATGGCTTTTCAAAGCAATTTTTCATTCTTTTCAATTGAATACATTCATTTCTAGTGTCTTATCATTCTAAACTTGTTTGTAATTTAAGTAAAATTATCTACTTCAATCAACTTAAATCTTTAATGGCCTTAAGCGTTGTGTAGATTTTTTAAAGTGGATAAAAGTATTTACTGCAAGTGTCTCATCTGCTATGCTTCCATATCAAGAGGAGGGAAACACCTAAAAATTTTACAACGACTACTATGAGAAATGATATAAAAAAGTTTCACCTTAACGAATATGGAAAACAAACTAGTGAGCTAAAGAGCAACAACTTAGATGCCGGAAGTTCATCGGAGGCAAGCAAATTTCCTACACAAAAACAGTGGACTGGGATTGAAATAGTAGAATTGACAAAGTCTTGGAGGGTTTTGGTTGATAGGATAGGATCACCGTGGAGGTGCAGCTATATTATTTTGTAACTGATTTGGGCTTTCAAAGGCTACTCAAAAAAATTTGTTCGCAGCTATAGTATTCAAAGTCGAAAATACATTTCTGAGAACATCATACCTAATAATACTTATATATAAGAAAGTACAAACAAAAATTATTCAATCTCTTGCAGATGCCAAGTATGTTTCTTTAACCACTGATGTTTGAACTACAACAAATTTTCGAGTGTAACAGGCCATTGGTTGTCAGATCAATTTCAACAAGAAAGAGCAGTTTTGCGAATTGTCCCTTTGAAAGATTCTCACACAGGTGCACGAATTAGTGAAGAATTACACCACGTGCTTGCACATTATATGCTGACACATGATAACATTTTCTTAGTATTGCGAGATTCTGGAGCAAATATGGTAGCGATAGTTGGGATTTTTTGTTTTTAATTCTAAGTTAGGCATGTTTGGTGTTAATCATAATAAATTATTAATTAACGTCTCTGAATATCCGAAGATACCATGCCAACTAGGAATTGGGATAAAGTTTGAATAAATTAAGTTTCTCTCAGAAATTTATGGATGCTAACTTTAAAATTTTGAGGATCAAAGCTATCAGGAAAAACCCATGAAGGTATTCCAGAGATGAGAGACTCTTGAAAAAATCACGCTGAAAGGCAACAGTTCTGCACCTTTTAATATGAATCGTAAAAGGATGGGCTATAGCCTATAACATTTGCTCTGGTGTTACGCGTGGGATTGCTAGTTCAGGTAAAATTGATTTATTCTCTTCAGAAGTTCGTTCATCCATATTGTATTTGTAGAAAATTGTCAAATCAGCAACATTTCGTCGGTGATGTAAAGAATCAAGCTCATTAGTAAGAGTTGAGTTGCCAATCACTTTAACAGCTCTGCGCTGAACAGAATCAAGGCACTTCAAACTACTATAATAAGCTTCACCCCATATGTGAGAACAGTACTCCATGCGGGGACGTATAAATTTGTAAATTAAAAGAAACTGTTCGCTATTAAAAAACACGATATCGTCCCAAAAAGCCCAATATTTGAACAGCGTTCTTAGCTAGGTTAAAAATATGAGAATTCCATTTCAGATTATTTTCAACTTCCACTCTTAGTAGTCTAACAGATTCTTTCTGTACAAGATCTTTAGAATCGAACTTTAATGGAAACTGATTAGGTGTGGATAATCTAGAAAAATGACAAGCCTGTGTTTTGCTCGTATTAAATTCAACACTATACCACACTATTAGCGAGTCCCCAATCCAAAATAGTTTTAAGGTCATGGTTTAAAGAATCTATTAAATTTGATCTACAGTTGTTAAGCGCTAACATTTATGAATATAATTTAGGATTTTCATGAGACGAATGAAGCGTCAGCAAAACTATGGATAGGACTAATTGTTGAATTCAACAAATGATTAATATAAATAAGAGAGTTGGTGCCAAAGGAGAACCCTGAGGAACGCCAGCAGCAAAATGTTTGAAATCATCGAATTTTCGATCTTCGATAATTTATCATAAAAATCGATGATTTGGTATGTTGGACAGTTAAAAAAAGTAAAATTTCAAAGGAATTATTTTTCGATTCGATGGTGAAGGTGATGTGAAGAGGTAGTGATAACCCAACATTTTGCTGCTGCATTAGTTGAAAAGACATCCGATGAAACACCATCAACATTGACTCGAAATTTCCGCTCGGAAATAAAGCGTTGTATCCAAGATATAAGTTGCTCATCCAAACCATTGCATCTTTATTTGCAAATAAAGGTAGAAACACAACACGAACGATAAAAAAACGTCTACAGTTTCGCTGTTGTAACCACAACAAAGGCAACAGCGTGAAAAACTGTCAAAAATAAAATTGCATAAACTAAAATACTTTGTTCTTTGTCAAAATGAATTTCACAAATTTCAATTTTAAAAATAACTAATTTTTACTAATAAATAAATAATAATAATTTTTCTACTAATAACTAATTTTAAAAATAAAATACAAAATACAAATTATGAAAATATATAAATGAATAAAACCGAACTTTGAACATAAACTTCAGAAAATTCAGTTGACAACTCAAAACAAAACGATTACAACTTCAGAAACGCGAAAACATCAGAAAATCATATTTTTCAGTTGGCGGCACTGTCACAATAACATTAAAAATTACCCTTGCAGCCAAATAAAAATAAAATTGATATCTGGCAATAATCATCGCCGACGATAAATTAGAAATAGAATCTAAATTTTCTCCGACGAAAAAAACTTTTTCGTTTATCGCTGTAGTTGTGTTTGAAATGTATGTATTCTGTGTATTCTAATGTTACTAACGTCGTCGTCGGACGATTTCGCCCGTGTTGTGTTTCTAGCTTAACATTGTTTTGTCAAACTTTATCAAATGCTTTGGTATCAAGAGCAATATCGAAAGTCTCACCATGATTTTCAAGCGACTTGTTCCACACATGAGTGACGCATTGTCTTTCATTAAGTAGTTTGGAAGACTCTAAGAAGCTATTATATTAAAATTAATATATTTCTCAAAAACTTTAGAAACCGCCGATAAAATTGAAATGGGTCTGTAATTTATTGGATCAGTCTTACTACCCTTTTTTGGAACTGGTTGTACGCCTGCTGTTTTCCATATTCCAGGAAAAACTCCTTTCTTATATGACAAATAAAAGATTTTAGTGAGGATTGGTGCTAACTCCTTAGCAAAGATTTTCAGAATAATTCAGGGAATACGATCTGGTCCAGATGCTTTGTTAGTATTAATTTGTAAAGGCATTTTCCGAACAATGTTTTTACGAAAAATTATGGGCATCATGTTGTGCGAAACTCTAGGCTTAGGTAAAAAATTAATAAGCCATAATTGGCTTAGGTAAAAAATTGGGTTCTTTTAGTGTAGAATTTTTATAGAAATAATTTCCCAGAAGGTTAGCTTTTTCTTTTGGGTCTATGACCGGCACATCTCTATCAATTAGGGGAATTAGAGAAGACTTACAAAAATTACCTTGGACATCCTTGCAATTGTGATTTAGAGTCTATCATGCTTCATACATACACTTTCTCAACAGGCAGTGAAAAATATTATCACAGTTAGTCGAAATACTGTGAAGTATTTTAATCATTTTGCTATACCGCTGTGCATAAACTGACAGACTTACAGGAACTTGGTTGAAAGAAACGCAAACTCGTATCGTATTTCGAAAATAAGTCGTTATGTTTGGCTTGTAGCGTGATCCCAGATTTAAAATGAAATTCAAAAAACCTGATTTGATAGAAAAATAAAAGAATGGATATTGGAATTAGATTGTTTGGAAAATTCGCCTGTATCTATTGAAGATATTTCTAGTGACGAAGATAATAGTCAAAAACACGCCGATATATCTTGAGGTTTTAAATATATTTGATGATCTTGCTGCTGATAAACGGTCGACTATTGACAAACACACACATCCCAAAGCGATTTACAACAAAGCGTGAAACGATCTAGAGTTCCTTGTTATTGCAAAAAGGGTCCAGAAGAGTATTTAAATTTACGCTTGCTACCAAAGCATAATGACTTATTTTTGGGGTAGAGAAATTATAAAGAAATATTTCCTGATTTGAGCAAAATTGCTTTCAAATATCTCAGCGTTCCAGCCTTCTCTGTCGAAAGTAAAAGATTGTTCACCGAAGGAAATAAATGAGAAATGCTACAAGAAATCGTCTGTCTTTTAATATTTTTGCATTATAATTTAAGAGCTCTCAAGTTTGATTACAAAATTTTAGTTTTTGTTATTTGATTTGATTTAATTGAATTAATGTATTTGTTTAGAATCTGTAAATTTTTCTTATTTTCGTAATATTTCAGGATTTTTTTCCGACACAAAATACCAGTTGTCTACATTTGGAATTAGTTGTGTTTAAAATGTGATAAACAATGAAAAACAAAAGTGTTGATAATCGGCAGATTAATCGGGTAAAAAACGATACCGCAAAATGGCCGGTTACCCACCGATTAATCGGTGGAACCCTAATGTATATATGACTGAAAAAAAATCATACATCTGATATGGATATTTGGTCTGGCAATGAAAACGAAATGTTAATTTGGACAATTACGAAAATTAAGACGAAACTTCAAAAACGGTTGTATTTGGATAGAATAAAATTTTTTAAACGTTTGGGGTCGAAAATAATATTAAATGGTTCAAACACCCTTATTTTTTTTAATTCAAAAAGAACGCTGTTCAAAATTTGGGGGTCTTAATACTTGAGACGAAAATATAAATTTTCCATTAGTAAATCGTATTTTTCATAAACGCATTATTCATCTGGCCACCGGTAACGATAGTAAGATCAATTAGTATCGTATTTTCGGATATTCAGAGACATTAATTTATAATTGATTATAATTATCACTAAACATGACTATCTTTGTATATATAGAAAAAACTAAATTAAAAGTGTTCCGTATAAAAAAGTAAAATTTTTAATAAAAATTAAACATCGTCGTTAACTCAATACTTAGCAGTTGGCTTTTCACACAAGACTGAAATTCTAATGTCGATATTTTAAGATTACATTACGGATGAGACTGCAGAGCAAATGAAATCGATTTTAAATAATTGTTTTTCGGTCAGATAAGAGCTCTAGTAGTAGTCAACCTACACTTGATTTATTTTCAATTCAATAAGCGTCCCAATACAAATTTTAGTTGGTCACATTCTATTAAATTTGACGAGAAATTAATGTCTATATCAACATTATCAACCAAAAACACACCGGTTTTCCAATGGCGGTAGCTATCATTGATCGAAGGTCTGCACGATCGCAGAAGCGAGGCAAACAAAACTAATATAAAAAGGAGGAATTATACATCAGTTGACTAGAAAATTGAAATTAAGGAAAAAATGATTTTCCGACAAAATGTCAATAAAATTAATTGTATTTAGAACCTAAACTCTCAATTTGTTTAAAAAAAACTTTAATTTAATAATGGACCGTAAACTAGAAATATATCAACAATAATCATAGCATAAATCAGAAAAAAAAAATCCTAATTAAACCCTATATGATTACCCTTAATAATCACAAAGTAATTTTGAACAAATTTTGCACAATAGAATTCAACATAGACGGTCGCTCAGGCAAATTTCTATTTTATATAACGTTAATCAATACAGGGTGAACATGACAAACTTTAAACCTGAGCAATAAGTATTAGAGCGTGGTTCAATTAATCTATTAATCGGTCAGGATAATTTCAATTAATCGATTAATTTACAAAGCTGTCGTTTAATCGGTTCTCAAATTAATTTTCAGAAAAGTAATATTATAAAAATAATTTCACAAAAACGAGAGGGGCATATAGCACCGTGCTTTTGACTATTATCCAGTAAAATAGAAAAATCGTGCTATTATTTCGAAAATCCCCTGTTAAAAATCATCTATTTCACAGAGCATGTGTCGATAAAATGGCGAAAGAATTGACCATGTTTATTGTTATTATACGTCCGCACGAGATGGAATTTTTTATTGGCAATGCAGAAAAGGTTTATGGAATTGCAAGACACTATCAGTACGAGTTTAGCGGATTTTTAATAAATTCATTAACTGAAATATTTCCAATTAATAAAGACATTGAAATTATTTTTCAGATTGTTGAAGCACTCAAAGTTATTGAAGTATCACCGTTATCTCTAGGTGCAGAAGGGATTGCAATTTGAGAAAAGCAAGTGATATTTTTACAAAATTAGTCTGGTGTGGTTGGTTAACAATTTATAACTCAGGCTCATTTTCAAAAGCCCCCCAAAAAATGAACTTGCCCAAACAATCAAAAAAATTGGAAATACATAGATTATTGTCAACTGGATTCTGACAATCTAATCTGATATAGACATGTAAAGTAATGAACACGAGACTGTTGAATGTCAAATGAGCTTGATGTATTTATTCATTTAAAAAAAGCAGTTATCCGGACCACCGTGTCCGGTTCGAAAACAAACAATTTAGCATGTATAAAAAAAATTGATGTTGTTTGAGTACAGTAAAGTGCAAACTAATATGTTGGAAAAAATACACCATGTATTGTTAAGCGTGACTCCGACTTTGGTTGAGGTCGAAAGGAGTTTGAAACGAACGAAAAAATTGTTTTTTAAATAAACAATTAATCGACATAAAAAATGAACAATTAATCGTTAATCGTTTTTTCTTAGAAACGATTGATCGACCATGCCCGAATAAGTATATGCTTTAATGAGTGTATATTATACCTAACGGTTAAAGTATTTGAAAATTCACTCTTTTCGTTCGAGAAGAAATGGGACTTTTGCCAAACATTTCGGGTAAATTTCAATAAAATGAAACTTCAGATTAGTTAAGTAATTTTTTAAGGAATCTATTTTCTAATTTCTAATCTGACGATACGCGTATAAAGAGAAAAATGTAGTTTTAACGCAATTAACATGTAAGGTTTGTTCAGAGAAACCCAAAACTGATTTCGAAATTGAAAAAAATTCGAAGGATTCACAAAGATACTAGTGTGATTGCTCACTCCCAACGAACGATAGAATTGATTAATTTAAACCCGCTTAGAATACCAGTTATTCGTTTGGTGTAACCTTATGTATTAATTAGATTATAAAATATACAGGATAAGCAATATTTTTAAAGTTGAATTTTTTTTATTTTTGATTAAGTTATAGTGTTCGAATTCAATGATAGTATTTGTATTAAAAAACAGTAGCCCAAAAATATAAATATCTGGACCCCGATTATGGAATGCGAAAATGATAATAGCTCAATTTTTGGCGTAAGTATGTTAGTAATGATATTGGTCTAAAATCAAGTACTTTTATGTAAAACTACTAGGCTTGTATAAATTATTTTTAAACAAAAACTTGTTTGACGTTTTCACAAAATTGTTTGTTATTTGTTTGACTTTTATAAAAACCGTCGTGTAATCTATATAGGGAATGAAATGGAATTTGGTGATCAAATGGTGATATTAAGAGGATTTTGGAGTACATTGATGTATGAGTACAAATGATGTGTGCGATTTATCGAATATAGCGGTGATTTGTTGATTATATTTCGTGTAGTTTCTGGAGAGTTCAACATTCTTTTGGAGTCAACGTGAGCGTTGATACATTTTCTTATTTGTGTACTGGGAGAATTTGCCTACATAACAACTAGCTTTGTATTTTATTTCACAGACTGTTTTTTGTGTCTTGCAGTTATTGTTCTTTGGTATTAAATCTTGAAGTTTAGTAAACATTTTTTGGTAATTGATATTTCCTGTAAGTATGTAATTTTGATTTTGTCTACAGGAGTCCATCAATTATTTGATAGGTTATTCACAAGGATTAGAGAGGAACATTAGTAAGTCGGAGCTGGGTATGGTAATGGAGGGACAATGGGTTTGGGACGCTTTTGGAAGCTAGGATAAACCAGTTTATTCCACAATGGTAAATTTGTTGACGTATTTGTCACTGAGTGGTGTTTGGTAGTAATTTTTGGAGGTCCCTGTATGTTGTAATTACTTTTCAGTAGAAACTACCTTTCTGCTTCTTAACCAACCATTCATTTACAGTGTTAAGGTAGTTTAGTTTACTGGTGAGTTATTTTCAAGTAGTTTTCTGTTGCAAACATCGTGCAGTCGTCTGCATACGACTCAATAGCTATGCCTTCTATAATGGCTATCCTCTTTTTCATACTACTTTAATTTTTGTTTGAAATTACCCAACTTTAAAATTTTTTGGTGAGCTGTTAAGCAGTTGGAAAATCAGTGCGTTAAATTAGAGATTAGATTTGTAAATGGTGATATGCTGTACTGGGATGAATATGATCTATTCTCATTTCCATCCTGAAGATTACCCAGTTACAGTTTCTCCTTCCATCCATTCTGCTTTAGTAACCTCAGGATATTAGGAGGGTTAAGTGAATGCAGGTCATGCTCGTCAATATAATACTCTCTCATAAAATAACCCTAAACTCCACAATCTTTGAGAAAATGGATTGGTGTCTTTTCCTGTAAAAGACTATGGAGCACTCAGTCATAATTCTCCCGCATCTTTTCGCTAATAGATTTTGTCCATAGTTCACAAAAGGGTTTCGACCAGCCGATGTTATTCTAACCTTCCTTGTTAATTTGTCGGCTTCTTCATTACCAGCAATACCCACATTACGGGTATCCAGAAAACTGTTATATTGTTACCATTACCAAGCTTGTTTAGCTTGCTCACAAAGTCTTCAACCATTTTGAATGTGATGTCTTATGAGCTTAGAACATTAACGCATTAACGGCAGCCTGGCTGTCCAACGAGATGGCAATTCTCTTGTAGCTAAGTGCCCATTGGTTCAAAGTATTTAGTTCTTAATCCAAATACACCAGTGCATTCCCTACCTTGGTTTTTAACTGTTCACATACCATTTGATTAGATGGTACGTTCCGTTTTTTTGAATCCAGGGTTTGTATCCTTATGGTTCTGTAGCAAATCTCCATGATCTCCCTGTATTTTGAGACCACAACCACTGCCAAATCGTCAGCAAATCCCACAATGCTTCTTGTGCAAGGAGAGTCACACGACACCGTCATACATAGCGTTCCAGAGAGTGACTCTAATATAGAACCTTGAGACACTCCACTAGTTATAACATACAACTTTGGTCCCTGGTTGGTGTTATATATCAAAACTCTATGGTTGCAGTGATCACCTACTGTAACTAAAAACAATAGACATCATTTGTTGTATAATAGCAAACCTTATCAAGCACTACCAACACTTCCACCATAATCACCAATTAGCCGCAACTAGCATTATCAACCAATATTTGATATCAACTCAAAGTTTCCTGAACATTAATCCATTCCGATGTGATCGTTGTACCTGCCGACAACCAAACCCACAGTAATCATGTCAAAGACTGAGTATATTAATAAATTAAACTTCTTACTCAGCAATTCTAGCACGTTTTAAAACGTGACTTGTTCACTACAAACTAAAACAATTCACTGGTTAAAGAACTAAAAGAAAAGTAATGCACCAGCGTCCTAACCAAAAAATACCTAACAACACATAATAGTAACCCACCCAAGGGCCTCCCCAAAATACACGTGTCTGAAATACCGATAACACATATCGTATCCAGGATTTGTAGCCTAGCGCACATTTGTCCATATTTCTAGCCAAGATTCTCAAACACATTTCTTCAAACATCTTTAACGTTAAAAACTCATATGCCCTCAAAACTAAATAAGTCTCAACTTATTTCATTAACCAAGACCATGATTTAATCTCCTTAGACGCAGTAACCCTTCTCACTATACCCATCCCATGAGCATCTTCTACGATATCATTTAAACAATTTACAAAATGAAACAATTTACAAATAAATTGAAATGAATTTTGGTTCCAATTAACCTAAAAGTTATAAACCTACAATAAATTAACAAATCCTCCAAGAATTATAACTTCTTATTCACTTTCGACTCCTAAGCAATATGAAAACATTACCTCAAAAGCTAATGTTTATTTGAGATTTTACAGGGAAAATTAATGCCCACATAAAAATATCCACAAACTAATACAATTACGAAAAATTAATACTAATACAATTACGAAAAATTTTGTGTTCTACACAATATTTTTTAAAGGCACCGTGCTTTCAACGTATATCGCTATCCATAATCGGGGGCCTTAATTATTACATTATTATTATTATAATAGTATATTATGCTACGATCATGTAATGACAGTTATTAATACACGAGCATTAACCGGGATACGAAACGAGCCGTAGGCGAGTTTCATATGGTATATGCGAGTGTATTAATAACCATTACATCAAAGTGGCATACCCTATTTTTTCTACACCCGGCAAATAACGAAGAACGAAAATTTCAAATTTCAAAGTTCAATTTTTTTCCCATACGAAAATTTCAACAAACTTTCTATTATTAAGTTGCAGCTTAGTAACACGTAGCGTGAGTTGGTTTTCTAAATGAACATCAGCTATATCTGAGTCCTTAAGTTGATCTTAATTTCAATTAAATATAAACAAGTTTATTTGGTTTATTTAACAGTAAGTATTTCCAAAGCAAGAAAGAAGTCGACGAGAATGTTTCCGTAAACATGGGCATTCAATTGCACTTTTCCATATTTCAATCGGAACTTTCTTTGCATCAAAAACTCAAATAACTACATCTGAAATTCACTCCATGCTTTTAACTTTTGAGATATCAACTAGATGTGGTTCAAATGCTAATTTCATTGTAAGAATATGTTCTTCAAAACCAGAAACCCGTTGCGTATATTTTTCAAGTAATGAGTACAAAACAGTTATGTTATCTTGAAATATGAAACAACCAGGTTCCTGTTCATTTAGTTTTTTGTTTATTACGGAAAATGTTCCTATAAGAAAATTTCGATCCAGATAAAATAGTTTAAAAAAATAATAATTTTTTTCGGAATGCATTGATTTTTTGCCACTTATCATAAATATATCGTAAATTTACTTTGCACAGAAATACATATTTAAAACATTCTGCTTTATCATATCACACAAAAATGAATTTCTGCAAAATACGTCATCTAGTAATTCGCAATGCTGTTTGTTACTCATACAATTTCACTGACTAAAGCCATTCCTTTTAATAGCCAGCGCACTTAATAATGATACGGTAAATCTACACTGTAGATAAAAGCAAGTTTCGAAATTGGCGATGTCGTGTTGCATTTTCTTGGATAAAATTTACAAGTACAATAATTTGTCTCTATATCGTCGCCTTAATAATGAAATAACGTATGCCATATATACGTTGTTATTATATAATGGGTGCGCTGCATTCCCCATAAGGATGTCTATAGAGTGGCATTTTAACATTTTCCAATTATTTTATAACTGGGGGTGAAAATTAATATATTGTTAATTAACGTACATGCAAATTTGAATTTGGTTAAATATTGAAACAGCGTAAATGCATGTACGATATTCCAATTCCTACAGAATAATAACTTGGGTAAAATCATTGTCGTATATATTACATACATTACGATCGCCACACGAAATAGTAAATCTACAATATTGTATAAGCATCATTCATGACTACATGATAAACCCGTTCATACAAATAAAAAATTGTAAGAATATCATGCGTTAGTTCAATAATAATTTATTTTAGGCTAAATCGTACTTCCATGCAAAATGAAATAACGGATATGAATTATGAAATAACGTATAAGGTACCTGATTGACTTTTCACCTCTTTTTAGGTAGAAAAGCGAGCAGGTACCAATGTGAAATTTTAATATGTTGTGAAGAAATTAGTCAAGATTAATTGGAAGAAATTTTTTTTCCAATATCTTTATTCATTCAATGGTGCTGCCGAGTTTACGAAAATCAGAAAATTGAAAAATCTTTAAACCCAATTATCTCGAAACTACACTTTTGCGAATACGTTGTTTCATTATTAAAGCGACGATATAGTATTGCTTAATGTAGTAGATTAAGCACACAGAATTTGTTAGTGCAATATACAATGAAAGGAAATAATTGTTTGTAAATTTAAATTGCTTTTTTTAGCAATGAAACAGATTCTCCTTTTTTGCCTCTCATGGAACATGCACCATGAATGTGCACACACTCACCAGATTATCCAGATTTAGTCCTGCTTCACAATATATTTGTTGAAAGTTATCATGGATAGCTATTCCACGTGTTCTTCCAGTAAGCGTGCCCATACCGAGTAGTTCCTGATAACATTGAAAATCTTCAGATATAGCACGAATAAAATAAAATGAAGGAGTCGAGTCTGTTTTATCAGTAGATTCATCTGACGAAAAATATACAGTTTTTTTGAATAGTTGTGCGAAGCGGTACTGTTACATTATAAGCTAATTCGTATTGTCTATCAGTAAAAGCCATTCTTGAAAGAGGTAGTTGTTTATATTTTTCAACATCCTCAGGATCTAAGCATCCAACTGTTTCAACAATGTATTATTCTGAGCGTTTATTCCACACATAATACTATATTTTGCTTTAAACACCCAATGTATCGATAAGTTAATAGTAAAAATAGTATATTATTGAATTAGGAGCTGCTTTTTGTGTTTAGTCTATAGTTTGGCGGCCGACCGTAGAGACCGAAAATTATAGACTCAGCACAAGTCGTTTTAGCACCAAATTAAATACACTATTTTTTCGGCAAACGTATAAATTTTTTATAAATATGAAATTAATACATCAAAATTATTTATTCTATCGTCATATTGACAACCAAAAAAGTAAAAAACATTTAAATTTGTATAAATTATATAAAAAATAATTTTTTTATCAAAGCAAGCTTTCAATTCAAAATTTCATAATACAATAAAAATATTTGTTATTTTTGTTGTCATAGTTATACAATTTATTTAAAAAACTAACAAACATTTTGATCACAGGTTACTTCTTTTGAAAAAATTCATAATCTCATGTTACTTTTGCTGCCGTCGTAAATATATGGAAGACGACACTTTTCTGCCACTGTAAAAATATGAAAGTTTCTTTACTGTCGCGTAAAAAAATGGCGTTAACTTACAGCCGCTTTGATTATATGTCAAAAAAGTAAGACTTTAGCTTTCTTCCCAAGCGGCTGTGAAGTTAAATTTTACAGCCGTTCGCCGAAAAACTATTTTTCTAGGATAGCAGATAAAAAGTCTATTTTCAAGCAGGCTTAATCTCCTGTGAAAAGGTTTTTTTTCCACTAGTGTAAAATCATTTTCGCTAATTAACAAATTGTATTTGCTACGGTATTTTCATGTATTTTTACAAAATTTCACAGTAAAATCACAGTAACCATTAAAAAAAGAATATATAAACGTACGTAGAAAAGAATAAGATATAAACGTACGTAGAATTAATGGGTTATTGTTACTTCGCTATTTTTAAACCGAAATCACGAAAAAGTCGACTAGACACGAAAAAAATACAATTTTACAAAAAACATTTCAGCGAAAAAAATTGATTTGAATTTTGTATAAAATTCCAAATATGTGATAAGGCCGCAAAGAAAATTTCAAAAGCCGCAGGCTCCCTGCCCTAGACTGAAGTACGCAAGTCTGGCAAACCCCATGATAAAAAAAATGAAAAACTTACAAATCAACAGAAACTTAAACCTTCATGCAGGGGTTCGGTTATACCTTTTACTCGCTGTTAGTGCAAACAATTAAATTAATCAGTTGAAAATAAAAAAAAAATAAAAATGGCGTCATTCAACATATGAGCACATGCACCGGTTTGATTAAAAAAAATAGTAGCATACAACCAAATAAAAACTTTAAGTCATGTAGAGCAAAAAGCATGTTGCAAATAGTAAAAAAAAATTAATAACATAAATTGGTATCTATTGGATAAAATCAAAGCCACTTTTTTCCTAACATTTATTCAGTCTATAGTTTATTAAAAAAAAAAAAAAAAAATAGTTAACTATCTACCTACGTTAGAAGTTGTACCAATTTACGAAAAACATTATTTTATTATTTAACCGAACATTATAGGAGGAGATATACTCAAAAATCGAAAAATTTCGACAAAATGGTGCGGTTAGAAAAAGAAACTATATATATTTTATACTTCATACAAAGCATTTCAGTTAAACCGGTTAAACCTAAACTCAATTACAATTCTCCGCTCCCATTTTTTATGAAAATTGTACTAAACGAAAAACGATACTTTCGCCATTTAAAAAGAAAATTATAACAAAAAACTTCTAGAAATAAAGAAATAAAAACGAATTTCACACCACTTAACAAATCTCGTCTTACATCTACAACGCTTCCATTGAAAATAATTTTTATCAAATGTTATTGACCGCAATAAAATTAAAAAGAGGGAATAGAAGAACAATGAAGAAATTTTTTTCTATTAAACCAAAGTTACAGAAAAGACTCCACGCCATTACTCCAAAAACTAACAATGCAAATGTCTACATAATGTATTTGATTTACATATGATTTTGTAAGTTTAATTTTATATCAAGATTTTTACTATTTTATGACACACTTCACTTA
The DNA here is from genome assembly GCA_963693315.1 of Diogma glabrata. Taxonomy (NCBI): domain Eukaryota; kingdom Metazoa; phylum Arthropoda; class Insecta; order Diptera; family Cylindrotomidae; genus Diogma; species Diogma glabrata. The sequence goes on from OY856188.1 coordinate 52,785,296, forward strand.
CACTATTTTTTTTAAATTATTTTACTTTTAAAGATTTTAATGTACGACCATGTAATCGATTTGGTCATTTATAGAAAACTGTATTGAAAACTTAGAGTATATATAAATATAGAGAGAACATAACTTTAAAATTGTATGAAGAGAGACATAAGAAATCGTGTTCACAAAAATGTCATATTCAATTTCTCATTTCGCCATTTGCATTTCTGTTTATTTACAACAACCAACTATTGTATTAAATTATAAATTAAAAACAATTAAATAATTTAAAACGAAACAAAAAGTACAATCTATTATTTTTAGTTGTGCTAATTTTTATAAAATGAATGAAAATAATTACGAGAGTATTTTACATTTATTGTGTTATTTCCAGTGATTTTATAATAGTGAATATTTTATTATTTTATAATGCCAATGTTCAAATATTTAAGTTATGTATACATCCTGAAAGTATATTATGAAAACTAGCTGGCGACCAACTTTTCATTATTGCGTAGTTTATTTTTAATAGATAAAAGATTAAAATTTATATGTTTGGTTAGAATCAAATCCTAATATGTCATTTTTCTTATTTCTTTTTATATAGTAGCAGTGAGGGAGAAACTATAATTTTTTTGTGGTAGGTTTTTTTCTTATAGATTTAAAAGAAATTTGCAATAATTGTACAATTTTGAATCAAATGAAAAATTTTCGCACGTCTTTGGGAAGACAAACCGGTTTCTCTCTCAGAGAAATAAAGGAAAACAAACAAACAAAAAAACGATTTGACAGAAGATCATTCACCATTAATATTAGTTATGGTGGTCGGTTGATTGAAAACCTTTTTTATTATTCGGTTTTCCGACGAAGTTTTCGTATAAACACGAACAAGAGTCCGCATAATTTTTTTTAGATCCGCAGAAAAGTTTAACACAAATTGTTTTACCTAAAACTTTTTGAAAGTATTTAGGTCATTATTGAAAAATATACATCACATTCACCACTCACTATTCACACAAATACTTAGAATTAAAAATTTATAAAATTATTTTAACTTTTACTTTTGTATTTTAATGTCACTCTTTTCTTAAGCTTTGACTTTGACTGAATAAGACGCGCTACGAAAGTTAGTTCAAATCAAATTTTTATAATATTTATTAATAATGTAGCATTCTTATAGATGGCATTAAGGTTTTCGTTCAGTTTTTAGTTTTGTTTTCACAGAAATTGTTTTTTATTATATTTTGTTTTATAAACATTATTGAAGAAGAACGACGTTCGAATGTGCGATTAAACTAAAATTAGTTTGGATGATGAAATTTAGTTTTACTTGTGAAAAATTTTACTTTGTCAGACAATAATTTTATTATTATATAATATATTTATAAACTATATATATTGTGATTAAACAATAAATAAAGTGTATTATTATAATTGTGTGTATTCGAGATTGATTAGAAAAAACATTGTAGAGTTTAGTATAGTATATTTTTGATAAAAACAGTTTAAACGTTTATCGATAACATTGTGTTATCGTTGTTCAAAGAGAAACCTTACAAAATATTGAATATACGTTATTGTGAAATGGCTTGATTAGTGAAAAATATCCGGGGACTAACTAGTTTCAATTATGAGGAAGCTTAGAAAATTTGGAATCATCCTGCCAAATACATTTAAAACAACAGGCTGTCCGAATCTACACGATGTTCAACGGATGAGGAACCCAAAAGTAATGATTTAAAGATCGAGTTAACTTGTAACTGAAGAACGGGTTTAATTGGAGATGCTCTTATGGCAAGGGTTTCAGCTTAATGTGTTACATATTGTTGGGATAAAAATATGTCTAAATAACTGTATTAATTATAAATAACTAAAGTGAAAATATGAATTAGAATAAAGTACAATCATAGTTTAGACAGTGGCCGAGTTTCATAATAATGTAATTTTTTGACTTTTGTGTTGTTTAAAATTTCCTCTTAAATGTAATTCTACTGCAAAAGCAGAATCAAAAATTTAACAATTCACAATTTTTAAGAAATCATCAAGTATGCATCGAAAAAAAAAAACAAACCGAACTGCATTTGTTATTTTCGTTTTGTAGAACAGAATGATGAAAGTGAAACTTTAAAAAAATAACAGAACCCGTATTTCAAAATGACAGAAGTGAAACTTCAAAAGATAGCTACAGAATACGGAGTATGGAAAAAAATATTTTTTAAGAGGGAATGATTTTTATTTTACAAAAGTCAAAATTTAACTAAAATAACAGAAACCGAAAAGTCTTAATCCAGTTTTCAAAATGGCGACTTTTATAGATAAATGGAAAAATAAGACCCACTGCCATAATTATGAAAAAAAACATGCGGCGATGTAGCGGTCAAAAGTTAGAGTCTGAAGTTTTTATTACTTTTTTAAACTCAAACAATTTTTTTTTGGTAAATTTAATTTGAATTTCGTTTTTATCATTTATTTAATATTTTAATGAAAACAAAAACCATTCTTAATTTTCAAGCCTGATTGTTTTGTTCGTACAGATAAATCGTGAGTCTTATACATACATATAGTTTAGAATTATACGTCACTAGAACTGAATGTATTCAATTGAATAGAATGAAAAATTACTTTGAAAAGCGAAAGATTCGTAACAAATGTTTTATCTCAATTCCGGAATCGAACCTTCGTCCTTCTGATCTGAGTTTTATGGTTACCCATAAATTTGTTTTTGGATAATCGACTTAACATCACCATTATTTTTAATCCTAAATGTTATTTGAATGTATATTTACTTTATACAAAAGACTATGTTACTGTACATTAAACTGGTTAATAATTTTTAATAACTAGATTTGAATATTGAAAATTTTAAATTATATTAATTCAGTAAATTAGTTGTGATATAACATCACTCCGATGGAAAATCTCCCATCATGAATATAAGAACTGAATCTTAAAAATTATGGTGCAAATTATGAAATTTTCTGCAATCCATACAATTTTCGACCGATCTAGTTTCGAACCAATTTCATAATTTGCACCATAATTTTTTAGATTCAGTTCTTATATTCATGATGGAAGATTTTCCATCGGAGTGATGTTATATCATAACTAATTTACTGAATTGTTGATTCTGTGTCAATAGACACAAATGAAGAATAGTCATCTTCTCGCCGATACAAGCTTGTTGTACAATGCTTACTAGAGAAACTAATACTAGCTACACTGCACTAGCTTGTACAATGATCACTAGAGAAACAAATTGACTAAACCTGAATCTATTAAATATATGTTTATGTAAATTTTTTGTTTTCTTATACTTCGCTAAAAATGTAGATTAATTTTTGTTTTACATTTTTTGGTGTTTATCTAGTCGCCTAGCCCTGAAAAGAATGATAAACTTTTTTAAAGTTTAAAATTTTCTCATTGGTTCGAAACTAGATCGGTCGAAAATTGTGTGGATTGCATAATTTGCACCATAATTTTTTAGATTCAGTTCTTATATTTGAATTATATATTAGAAATTTTTTGAGCACTTAAGCTCAAGTAATTAAGTATTTTGAATTTTTCAATTCGAAAGTATATTTTTAGATTTTTCTTAGAGAAAAACTCCATCTTTCTCTTATGCGTGTTTCGGATTGGGATTCGAACTATCCTCATCAGTGCCATGATTCGAATCCGTTTTGGCAGACACGCTATCCAACTAACCTACCGAGGCGAAGGTATTTGATTAGACTAAACACCTAAAACAGAAATACCTAATGAGAAAAATTCAACTTAAAGTAGTTAAAAATAATGATGAAATTTCAACTTTGAAATACCATCGCCTCATATTCGATTCAAATCTTTGAATTCGTTTTGTGCATTTAGGAATAGGTTTGTTGAAAATGTTTTTTAAGTGATATGTGATCAGTTTCTATTTTCACTTTACTCCTTCCACTAATGTATTGATTGAAAGGTAGACAAGCAAAGGTAATTGCTAATAGTTCAATTTCACATTGTGAGTAATTTTTCTCCGTTTTACATCTTGCAGACTATAATACTTTAATATCGGGACTTGCACTATTAATGATTTAATGTTTTTGAGTTCTTCATCTTCTTGTTTATTCCAATAATATTTTCCAGATTTGATCATATTGCGTAAATATATTGAGGTTTTTGATAAGTTTGTAATAAATTTATTTAGGTAGGTTATCATTCCTAAAAGTTTGAGTTTCAGCAATATCAGTAGGTTTGCTCATATTTTTAATTGTTGAAATCTTCGATTGATCAGGTTTGATTCCATCCGTTGTTAACAAGTGACCATAAAACTACTTCAGTAACAGCTAATTTCATTTTTTCACGATTAATTTCCACATTTGCTTCTCTTAGTATTAAAAATAATTGTTTTAGATTTTGATTGTGATCTTTCAATGCTTCTTCTATAGTATCACCTTTTCCTATTACAAGTATATCAGCAGCAATCAATTCGACTCCAGTAAGTCCTCTAACAATTTCAAACAATTTTTGTTGAAATATTTCAGCAGATGCTTTAGTTCCAAATGGTAGTACTTTAAATCTATAACGACCAAATGGTGTCCAGAAAGTTGTCAAATCCAGGCTGTCTTTGGATAAAGGTATTTGCCAGTAACCGTTTTTAGCATCAATCAGTTTTTAGCTTCAATTCGGTAGTTCAGGCAGCATTTAATCTATAGTTGGCATTTAATATTTCGGACTTTTGATAACTTGATTTGGATATTGAGGATCTAAACAAATTCTTATTTTATCCTTGTCCTTTTTTCTTCACAATTACAATGTTAGATACCCAATCAGTGTGATGTTCCACTTTTTCTATTATATTTATTTCTTCAAGTCTATTCAGTTCTTTTTGTAGAATTTTCCTTACAGCTAATGGTATTCTACGAGGAGATTCTTGGATCGGTAATATATTTTTATCCACATTAAATTTTGCTTCGGATGACTCTATCATCGCCTTCAAATAAATCATTAAATTCGCTAATAATACGTTCAGCTTCCGATTTTATATTTTCACTTTTTGTGACATTTAGTTTTATCAGATTATCCGGGTTAAAAGTCTTATGATTTTCTACACTGTTTATCATATTTACTTCAGAATTAACTTTTTTTACAGATCAAATTTAGTTTTTGGCATACATTTGCAGATAATATAGGTTCTACATTGCCATCAAAAATTTGAAATACTACATTATACACTTTTTTGTTATTTGCAAGACGTTTTATAATAGTTTCTGCAATAGCGGTTACAATTTCACCGTGAAATGGTTTTAATTTGATTACACTTTTTCTATACTTGGGACGTTTTGTAATGTTTAATAAATTATCTTCACCTATCACACAGCATGAAGCTCCAGTATCCTAGCACGCCATTACATTTTTAAATACTTTATCTTCATGTTTCATTTGTATGTTACCTCTCAACATTTGTTTGTTTTACAGCTGCTATATTCTCGGATTTATAAACTATATCATCGCTGTCAGTCTCACTATCTGTGTCTGATATATCTTAAAATTTTTGATGTATTTCTTCTTTGGTTTCTTATTCTTTTTCTCTTCAATTATATTATTCTTTAAGTTGGTACAACAGGATGCAAAATGGTTTTCTTGTTTACAGTTAATATATGTTTTGTCAAATGTTGGACAATTAATTTTTCCAAACATGAGTTTTTTCCACAAAATTTGCATGTTAGTAAATTTACTATTCTCACCACGACGATTTTCAATTTTGTTGACATTTTCTTCAATAATTTCATTTTGATTATTTGATATCGTATTCCTTTTCATCATTTCAAAATTTGTGTTAATTTATTTAATTTATTTTGGCTATGTCAGTAGCAGATGTTAAGGTTAGGTTTTTATCCACGTGTTGCACTAGTTGATTTCTAGTTTTTTCATCACGTAATCCAAAAATAAATTGATTACATAACATTTTATTTTCCATGTTGGCAAAATTAAAGCCTTTTACCATAGATAGTAATCTATTTACATATGTTTCGATGCTTTCATTTTCGTTTTAGTTGATGTGTTGAAATGTGTAGCAACTGTATCTGGATGTTATTTTTGGTAAAACACGTTTTTCAAAGGCTTTCAGTAGTTTGATTGGATTTTCTTTTTTAATGTTTGTAACTTTTCAGTCATTAGTTGTACAAATATAATCCATCTTCATCAAGACAATTTTCCAGGTATGCAAATTGTAACTTGCGTTGTTTGAGTGGACATTTTTTTTACTATGCAATAACTTCTCCATTGTTGCATGAAGATTTTTAGATTTTCCATTTTGGTTGATTCTCAACCATTTTTATTTATTTTCAATTGAAATTTTATTTTTATTTCACATCTGACACCATGTTTTATGCTTAGCTACACGTGATGAATAGCTGTCAAATTTGTTTATATTCGATTACATAGGTTACATAATGGTGTTACCATATTAACATATTTTATTTTATAGTAGTTACAATAACAAAAACTAAATAATGTATAGTTGCCAAATCCTCCACTATTCATAACCCGATTGATTGACGCCATATACAAAAAGCAATGAACCTTGCGATATGCAAAACATTTGATGAGCATTTTGATTTAATTTTTTTATATGGAGTTTTTATATTTCAAGATTGCGTTAAATATTGTTTAAATTTCACGATCTTTTCTGTGCTAAAAAAACAAGCAGGCTTACCATATCGAGGTTTTGATAAATTCATTGTTTACTTTACGTTACATATTTTCTTAGACAAATAAATAAAATTAAATTTATATATATAAACTTGTTTAATTATTAAACTATGAAAAACAAATAAAAGATTCAGCTTGGGCTCTAACAACTGAAAAGAGAAATTTAAACGTCTCCTTTTGGTCAAAACGTTGAATTATCGATATGAGATTGTAGGTGCGTTCGATTTGACTGAAACAACTGAAAAAACAACAACAATTGCATTCAATTTTTCAGTTGTATCAGTTGCTTCAGTCAAATCGAATACGGCTTGTATCGTCTGTCCATTTCCAACTAAAAACATTCCAAACATTTCAGCGATTCATTTTCCATCAAAGAAAAATTCGATTTCCAATTTAAATTCAAATTCAACGATAAATTCCTCTTAACATCTAAATAAAAATAATTAAACACACTCAGAAAAAAACGAAACGATTACTGTTGGTAGCTTTGGTTTTTTCGTTACAAAACGAAACAAAAGGAATTTTTATTATAAAATGCTGTCATGGCAGATTTTCGTAGTTCAGTTCCATTTTTCATCTCGGAATGAAAACAATAAGATTTAAATTGTGAAAAATAATATTAGAAAAATATAAAATGAATTTTTTTCCCATGTTTTTTTTTCATTTAAAGTTATAAAATAAAAAGAAACAAAACCATGAACAGTGGTAAATTATAAGAATGAAAAAAATAATGATAATAAATAAATTAAAACATAGTAAAAATAATAATCGTATTTTAAATGGTTGAATTTTTTTGGACTACTAAACAATGGAGTCCATGTTTGACTCATCAACAAATTCAATTTGTTTTTTTTTAAGATTCCATATTAGTTCTAGATCCTACGAAACGTTCTTCCTAACTTAACAAAGCCAAGCACAACTGTCACGATTAGACCTTAGGCCCATTTCTACTGACCCAAGGAATCACAACTTCCTTAACGTAGAAATAAATTATAATTAAAACTAATGCCTTTTCTTGGAGAACGCTCCCGAACGCCAGACTTCAAGTCTCAAACTCCATAGACATTGTTCTATTGCAAAGCTAAATATAAAAATAGAATTAGATTGAAATTGTGAGGTGGAGCCTCTGATCCTGATAAAATATTAATTGGTTCCCCCTCCTCATTTCACTGAAGAAGCCTCTGAGCAAAGAATGGTTCTACTGGTTTGTACATAAGTACAAACACAGCAGCACCACTCTCCGTCATCTGAGAACTCCCTCGCCGGAATGAAGAGAAGAATCCAATGAACGTCGATCGCATGTCCATGATGGACAGAGGCGACCTAAGAACATAATCGAAGTTAAGGGGTGAAGCCCCATGGATGGCTTCTTAGGCCTACCATTTAACTAATTCCATATTCATCTCGATGAGTATGTCGATTGCGTTTGTAGAAGTTAATGTATTAAATCTAAATAATTAATCTCCACAAACGTAAATGATCCAACGATAATTTACTCGTGACAAAAACCGTCTAAACACTGAAGAGCAGTACTTCAACTGTACAAGATATACAAACGTATCACCTAAGAGGAGCAGATAAATTTAGATTACTCAAATTTTCTAATAGTGGATCATAAATGATCAAAACATGGTAGTGTACAAAGGATTGCAATTATTTAATAATCGTCAGAGATAAGGTTGGAAGAAAAGAGTAAAATATTTAAAAAACTTGAAAAATTATGTGCTTTCTACTTATGATTGAAGTAAATTGAATGCCGATTAGGGTGTAATAGTATATTATGCTACGATCATGTAATGACGGTTATTAATACACGTGCATTAACCGGGATACGAAACGAGCCGTAGGCGAGTTTCGTATGGTATATGCGAGTGTATTAATAACCATTACATGAAAGTGGCATACGCTATTTTTTCTACACCCGGTAAATAACGAAAATTACAACGAAAATTTCAATTTTTAAATTTCAAAGTTCAATTTTTTTCCCATACGAAAATTTCAACAAACGTCAAATACATAGCATGTTTGATTGAAAAACTATGGGTTTCTTTCTATTGATTAAAAATCTATATCGTAATAGAATCTGTATCGAAATGAATATCATTATAAAACGGATTTTGGTCATATAAGTCTACATTTTTTATAGTACGGGTGTAGAAAAACATTATGATTTTTTAAGTTAACTTAAATTAAATTTTATAATAGAATAAGCTCACCATAACTGTTTAAAATTGTGTTATTAAAATAAGATATTGTCATAAGAATAAAAGTTGTAAAACTAATACTAATAATAAATAAATAAAAATAACTTATTATAAGTTACTTCACAATTCCTAAGAATAAACGTCTGCGCTAATTACAAACAAGGTTTGCAAATATCATGATATTTACATAAATATCAAAATATCCGATATATATCAAGTTCTGATATTTATTTTTCAATTATTTGTTTATTTGTAATATTATACAATAATGTAGTAAGGGGCATTCTGGTTTTACGTAAGCGATCTTTCCATGTGTTTAGACCTCATCCGCATGTATAAGCAAAAAGTAAAATTACGAAAACGTAAGATTTTTGATATCCCCTTTTGTTAGCAAAATTGAAAAAAAAAATCGTAGAACAAAAGAAGGAAAACGTCAATTTACAAGCTTTTTCGTTTCCAAGCTTATCACAAGCTTATTATCAAACGTTTGCTTAGACTCGGTAGCTGGAATTGCACTAAGCAGCTGTTCACATTAAGCTAAAAAGCTTGTTGATTTGGCCAATTTGCATCATCAATAGTAATTCCTTTCCTTTATGCCGTTGGTGGTGTATTTCTAAACTGAAATAAAATACAGTTTTTGGAAATGGTGTTATAGATTCAGCTAAAAGCGACATTGCAAATGGAATGAAGTCTGGAGCCTTACTCTGACATTTGATAGCCTTCGTTTTACACCAAATTTCGATAGCCTTCGTTTATTTGGTACTCTGAAATTCAAAGACGAATAAACGCTATCGAATACTTTATTTGACATATAAAAGTCTAGATAGCGTAACAATATTTTCCTAAATTATTTTATAACGATGGCAATATTCTTTTTTAAATTTTTATATCTGTTTTGTATTCGCCTACATTTTCTGGTCGTTTTTAAATTCGAAAAGAAGTTTTTTTTTTATGTTGTGACTTGCCACCCCTCTACGTATCTTCTCATTTTAGCAACATTATTAGTATTATCTGTAACTATATGCTTCGTACTGATACTCCAAATTTTTTTTGTGTCGTTAGAGATTGATTCCAAGGCATTTTCTTTAAGGTATTTTGATTTATGATTTTTACCAGATGCACTAATAGTATCAATAAGTAAGTGGAAATTCACGAAAGTGGGAATGGTGGAAATTCACGTAAGTGGGAATGAGCTACAAAATACGCACATATTATTGGTTCGTTATGTATGTTACTCCCCTCCATCAAGAAAACAATTTTTCCATCATATTTATTTTAACATTCGATCATTGTTTCGGAATAAACTTAGTTCAAAAGTGGAGGACCACTCGGCGTTTCTTCGATGGGAAATAACCGTTTGGTATTTTATTACAATCATAAACAACAAACCAACGATGTACTATTAACAACTCAACACAATACTCATTCATATTTTAAATCTACAAGTTCCCAATTACCTGAAGACAAAATTAAATAAACATTTATTCGATTTTGTTTGTAAAATAACCCGAAACAAATTCGAGGAATTACTTGAATAAACACGTTGTTCCATGATAGGTATGCGTTTTGCGTGCAGATCGTTGCCACTGTTAACAGTTTATCCAACTTAAGGATAGGAACAGCTTAACATTAATTTTTTTATAGATATGGTATATATCAGGGAATAAATATCGTGAATCGTGATATATATTCATGATATATATCGGATATCTATCATTGATATATATCATGTCAACCTTGATTACAAACAATTAATAACACGATCTCAAAAGTTCACACCTAGGTGTGAATTCTTTTCAGTTTAATTTTTTTATAAAACTACTCCTAATTTGTATTATTTTGTGTTATGTTATCTTTGATTATATTCATTTTAGAACAACTGTTTTTCAATACGAAACTGGGACGTTTCAAGAAATTTTTTTTCTCGTGGTTTCTTGAAATATTATTCAACGTTTTGGCTTTGCCTAACTTAACCAATATTTGGACGTTTTTGCCTTTCGAATCAGTCTAGCACTCAATTAGGTACAATCAGACTTAAGTGACAACACATCTTTATTATATCACAACTCGAAAATATATAAACACAGCGTCGATAATAAAACACTTATTTATATTCAATGAGATGCTTGATTTACACTATGCAGCATTACGGTTACATCCAATTACAAGCGGTTAACAATATCACATCCCGTATGTAACTATCGTTAGTTTTGTAAAGGAAATGGTTTAAATACATTTTTCTGCTACCCAGCTTAAAAAATCTACTTTCGATGTTTGTTCATTGCATGGAAAACTTCTTTTTTCGTCACCAGTGATAAAATAAACTATACAAATTCTCTTTGCCTTTTATGACGAAAGTATTTTTTTAAAAGCCATCTCTTTTCGAAACTAGAATAAACCACCCTAGAATCCTCATTTTACTTTTAAATTCTATAATTCTGCTTAGATGATTATTTAATGTTATATGCATTTAATGGAAATCTCAATAATGTTCAAGGTACCTTTCGTACAATTAACAGTACCTAAGAGTTATGGCGATAATTATTATTTTTGAAGATTTTTCGATGTGTCAATTTGCAAATTAACTATGTCTGGCCTTTTCTGAAAATAATGAACGATCAATTCCTTTTGATTTAACTGTTTGACAAAAAATTACGACAGCCGGTATTACGTTTACTTTTTCTGCTTTATTTTTAGCAACAAATGCTGATTTCTGACCACTATCTCTCGTACACCAAAACTTTCAAAAATCGGTCAAAGTTAAAATACTTTAGAAATAAAGTGCTCTTATTCATAACTAGATATCCGGTATTTGTCTCATCTGTTGAGAGACTCATCTGTTGAGAGACTCATCTGTTGAGAGTTATTTTAGTGTGAAGATAACTCCCACCCAAAAGTATTCGTCGTTTTTGTTCAATTTTTGAATGAAATTTTCGGTGGCTCTTCTGTCGATTTCGTTCCATCAAGGAAGTTTTGCAGAGATACGAATAAATGGTAGCTAGATGGCGCAAAATTCGGGGTATATGGTGTATGCATCAAAACATTCAGTCATTTTTTGACGAGTCGTCGAAAATGCCGGACCATTGCCATAATGGAAGAAAACACCATTTCGGTTGGCCAATTCTCTACGCTTTGTTTGTATTTCTTTGAGCTAATTTGGTTAATTGCTGACAAAAGAAAACCGAATTGATCGTTTGGTCGATTCGCGGTCAGTTCACAGAAAACCTAATTCACGGAAAACCAATTCACAGAAAAACAATTCACAGAAACGAATATTTTCCTTAAAGTCGCTGCGACTTTAAGGAAAATATTTTTTCCCTAAACTCCGTTTCTGTGAACTAATTCTTATTCAAGATAAGAAAATATTTACAAAAAAAAAAACAAAGAATAACAAAAAAAAAATAATGATACTCGTATAGTTGTTCAATATTTCAATAGGCAAATTTATTATTTATAATTGATAATTTAGATTATTATATAATGCGCAACAGAACTTAAAAAATCAGTTATGGCCCTTGTGGAGTAAGAGGCTACAGTTTTTTGTAACCTTTGATCGTAATCCCGATATTTTTTCTTTTTTGGCGGCATAGACATACCAGCAAAAATTTGTTGTAAAGTTATTTCATTTTTTGATTGTTCCAGATTGCAACTTTTCTAAAAAAAACACTATATTGAAGGATACTCTGAGCCAACCAATTTTTTGAAACCACTGTGCCATCCCTCGACATTATTATTTGTTCGCGGGAATCCTTCTTGTACAGCTTCATAAGCATTCCATGCTTTAATGACATATCTAGGATCCCTCCTACCCAGCGATGCCAGATTTTCAAAAATGAATTTCCCGTTGACGTATCGAAAATTCCCGATTTTTTTAAGGAAATAGTCCCTCAGAAATTCCCATCATGTTTTCAATAAAAATATACTTACATATAAATTCAATTGTTTATTGAAAAAACTTCAAAAACCACCACAATTATAACAATATTTATCCTTCCGACAACTATAAATATAGGTTTATCTCTGTTTTTACGACTATATTTGTGTACGTTATTAGTCTTAATATATAGAATGAAACAAACAGCTGTTAATTTTATGCTGTACCGCGAATGTGGCGCAACACAATAAAACAATTTATTTGATTGTATTGAATGCTGAAATAAATTTTATTTATTTTATAAAAATTTGATTGCATGTTATAAAAAATCAAACATTTTCAACCAAAAAGCAAACATTTTCGACCTGTGGCCCTGTTCCGGTACATCGTGAAATAGGAATTGGGAGATAAATTGTAGCAATTTTTCATAACTAGTATATGTCCGTGCAGCGGAAAATAACAAATTCGTATTAGAAAATATTTCGTTATTTCATTTCTGCACTTTTTTCTCAATTCACAATTCCCAGAGAAATGCCGGAATAGACGTACTGATTATATAAAAACAGTCAATTCAAACTGAAGCGCATGTCCCCCTCTCGAATATTAAAAAAGGCAAAGACTACTATGATTAAATTGAATTAAATTTCCAAATGATTGTTTTTTGGTTTCTCATTAGTATAAAATTTGATGTCTTTCATCAGGTAGGGCTTTCATTAGGCTTTTTATAGACTTTTCATTTTCAAAATGGCAAATAATTAAATAGATATCGAAATTGATTCAAATTTATTTAATTGTTTGGAATTAATTATTCAAAAAAATACAATAAAATTCATTGTTTTTCTTTATTCGTTTTACTTGTTTTATCAACAAATTTTAAAATAATTCAATTTAAATTAATAAATGTTACTCTCTCGAAAGGATAAAACGTTGTATTGGGTTCGTTTTTAATGAATTTTATTCTATCGAAAATTTGTAATGCTCGCTTGTTTTCCTTGAAAAATAAAATATTGCATTAAACACTTACACATATTACTATTGTTTCGATTCTCCATACAACTTGTGGAATAAAAAAGAACTGCTAAAAAATGGAGCTTTAAATCTATTAAAATTGAGAAGGACATTTTTTAATAAAGAAAATATGTCTTGATTTCATGATTTTCAAAAAATTTTAAAATTGTAATAGCTCTTTTTCGATACGTAAACAACTGCTCAGAAATAAAATAGTGATGCCAAACATCCCAATTTTAATATGTTTAAAAGAGATGGATGCATAGAGAGCCAATTTGTAGTTCCAGGGGATTTCATTTCTCGTTTCGCAGCATCAAAATATTCCTGAAATTCAGAAAGCATGGTGGTCCGTTGGGGTTTTCAAAACGTACCTATCCCCCTAAAAAATATTTAAACAGCAGAAGGCTTAAATTCTATCGCGGATTTGACAATACTAAAGCCGATAGATGGCATATGCATTTAATTAAAATTATCGGGTGATCGACAACTTTCTGAAGCCTGGTAAAACATTGGTTGGTGCAACCATTTCAAAATAAGTTTTAACTTAAAACGATTCTATTATTAAATGTGAAAAATCCCGCACTTTCCAAATTTTTTCCCGCTTTCCCGTTTTATATGAAATATCCAGCAAACGGGAAAAAATCACGCGATCTGGCAACACTGCTCCTACCTGTTGTCTTTTTAGTGCGAACATCTAATCTACCCACATAATTATCTTCGAAATAGTCTAACAATTCGTTGACTGATTCAGAAATTATATTTTGTTGTTTCAAATGCTTGTATAACGTCTCCAGAAGGAACAAACGCAAGTCCTAATAACATTTTAATCTTGTGAACAAACTCCGCATCTTCATTGTATTCACTTTTGAACCCAATTTCACATAATTTCCGATATAAATTTTGGGAAAAATGAAAGAGACAATAATGTTGTCTGGCACCAACAAAAGAAAACTGTACAGCATTCACAATAGCTTGTTCAAAATCAGACGTAATGCTGGTAGGATTTAAACCGGGTGGTAAAATTTTCAACTGTTCAAATAAATTCTTATAAGTTTCTGTTGTCTTATTTGGTAGTAGTGCATATACAAGTGGTAAAGATACATTTTATTTGATGCCATGAATTGTAAACAATTGATTGAAAATCAAAGGCACTGTTTTAAATGTGCCGTCCACGAACCAATTATTTGCATTGCTCAAAAACTTCAAATTTTCTTCCGTTGAGAACAGCTAAATACGATTTTCTAGAACTTTAGAGTCATATAACAAAAATGGCTTGTGTATAACAAAAATGCGGTTTAACTGCGTTCGTTATTTAAGTTGAACAATTAGCTATTATTAATTGAGTAGAATCGTGAGTCAACTCTGCTTTAGCCTTTAGATCAGCAATACTTTTTTTTACACCAACATTATTTGCGTTGGCAGCATGGTTGTGAACACCAATAGCTTTTATTGTTTCTCCATTAATTTTATTGGTATGAATTCTTGCTTTGAATATAAATTGTGACTTTCATGCGGTTACTACTAGGTTAATACACTAATATGTTGTATAACGTATGTATCTAAGAAGTACTCGTATTTATTTTAAAATTTCTATTCTATGAATTGTTTTTCTGTGAACTGACCGCGAATCCTTTTCTATGAATTGTTTTCTGTGAATTGTTTTTCTGTGAATTGTTTTTCTGTGAATTGGGTTTTCTGTGAACTGACCGGATACCGTTTGGTCAGAAGGTAGCAACTCTTAATGAACAAATGGTCTCCAACAGCATCATTTTATTAGATGTCAATCCAAACTTTGGCGTCGTTTGTGGTTCGTTACCAGCCTTTGGCTATGATCATTTGCGTTTTATGTTATCACACTTAAACCATTTTTATCACCCGCGACGTTTTAGCAGAATTTTACTGATGGAAATTCGATTAATTCGTGTGCACCCAAATTTCGATGTTTAGTGTATCTGTTATATGCTAACAACTTGCATGGCACTCTAGCTCAACCAGTTGCAAAATTTCAGTAACTTTTCCAGCGACTAGTCGGTCAAACTGAGGTGGATATTTAACATCAAAATTTCCAGAACGGTATAGAACAAAACAACCCACAAGTTCTGGTTTCACTTACTGCTTTTGGCATGTTTGTGCAACGTTTTTGAAGTTTTATAGTAAAAACCATCACATTTCGTATTTACTCAAAAATTTCGCTAATTTTCAAACAAATATCACTTTTAACACAAATGACGAAGTTGATTTAACGAAAAATGTAAATTGAAATTTTATATTCCAAACGCGCGTTTGTTTGACCCAATCGAATTAGCGATGCGAAATATATGGGCACCAACACCATCTAGTGACAAAACGACGAATTCTTTTCATATCACTTGAAATAAGTGAGCACTTTTCCAAGTCCCATAGTAATTTTACATTCAACAATTTACTTTTAAAGTTTCTGCTTTAGAAAACGGTTATAGGAAACTCGATAGAATTGAATCTATGTTCCTTTTACTTTTTTTCATATTCCCATATGGTGTACCATTATTCATAATTTTGGTACTTCAATTGAAATTTTTTAGTAAAGCCCGCAATTTTATTTTTTCTATACGTACTTGTTATTTATTAGAATTAGTGATAGTATAATCACATGCACAAATATAACACTACACGATATTTCCGAAAAACTTATTTGATTAGATTCATGCAAAGAATAATTTTTCCAAACAACTTAATGAAATAATTCTGAACGATTTTTTAGAACATCTTGATTAAATTTGATAGCTTCATGTAATGATAATATAATAAACAATTTTCATAATAAATTAAAAACGAGTTTTTTTTATAAGTAAAAAATGGCGGTGTTTAAGTTACCAACCATTTTAGAATTGAGTAGCACACCTTCGGATATCAATACAAACACGCTTTAAATGAGTCGAATAAAAAAAAGAAAAAAATTTTTTTAAAAATAGATCAATAAAAATTTCGAGAAAAAAAAAACGAATGTACCGAACCCGTTTACAATAATTTCTAAATTTTAATCACATGAAAAAAAAAAGATAAAATATTCAACAAAAATTGAAATAAATATTTTCTCATTGCAAATTAAAATCAATCAATAAACAGAATTTGTTGTTTTTATAAATTTTACAATCAAGTTTTCCATTTTATAAGGCAGCACTTACTAATTACTTGTTACAAAGAGAAACATAAAACACTTCACTTATACAGTTATAATTACTTTGTCTTTTTAAATGACCTATTTTTCGACAAAATAGACATACTCAAGCTAAATTAATTTTAATTATAAACAGTTACAATTTTTCAATATTTTATTATTAAAAATTTAATCACTTTAAACAATATTCCATTAATAAGAATATCACGTAGTCTAAAATTATCTTATCCTTTATGGCGGCAAAACAATGACATGTATTTAATTGATTTATAATGAACACACGTACAATGTTCTACATTAATTATTTTTATTACTAACAGTTGTTTGAATTTTATATCACAGATGTCACTAGCAATTTCGTTCAGTTTTATTCTAGAAAATTTTCATGTTATAAATTACGCAGTCATTAATTATCATTCGTCAGTAGTCAACATGTATCACATAATTTTATATGTGTTACTATAAAATATTATTTTTGAGCATAATTATTTAAGAATACATAATATAAAAAATATTAACTTTAGTTTTTATTGAATTTTAGATTGGGTTTGTATAATTTGTTACTTCGATAGAAACGAAAACAGTTCAATTGAATTGCTCTATTCCAATCATAATTTCAGATTCAATCCAATAGGAGTTTGATCTCGGTTACGAATTACTATATACGGTCTTATTATATAAGTAATGTACGATAGAAAATGACTCAAAACTTGTTGCACCGCAGATTCAAATCAATTATGCATAATCGGAATTCTCACAAATGACAGGTTTTGGTTTCGTTTATAAGGAAGTTCAATTCTATTTATTTATCTATTAAGCAAACCACCTGCCTGTTCTAGTAGTGTTCTTGTCGATCTGATAGAGGGATCAGTTTTTGTTGATTTGTAAATTTTTTCTACGGTACTTACCCCGCGTACTTCAGTCCCTGCTGTTGGCATACGAGTTAACGTGAGATATCACACACCACTGGCAATAACAGTGAGATACACTATCCAAGGTGTTATCTTAGGGGTGCTGACTGATGAACTCTTCAGTCATCGATAGTTCCATCAATCTTAGCTATCGATTACACCTTGATGATGGCATGTTATTGTTTGCTCGAAGAATCTAGCTTTCATATAACAATGTGTGTGGACTTAAATCACTGAAGAAGACGGCGTCACATGATCAAGAAATATGGCGCTAGTTAAGATTATTTAACCTTTTAGTTTTGTTTCTACAAATTTTTAAAATAAATTAAAGAAGTAAAAAGTCTTATTTTCTTTATCTCAAGTTATATTTTATAATTTATTGTTTAGATTAAACTTAGAAAAATATTACAAAACGACGATTGCGTCCATCAGCACTTTAGAACGCATGTTTTTATGGTACCTTGGTACATATTGTAATTCCTACTACACAACACATTTTATGAAAAACTATATTTTTCTCGTATTCTTTTGACGCTTTGCTCTGAACTCCACTATTTTGGAAACTCCTAAAGAAATACACCAAATCCAGTCTTCAGGCGTTAATATGAATGAACTCTACTTCAAACCCTAAACTTTTAAAGGGGTTAAATATCAACAAAGCCTCAGGAATGGACAACATTCCACCCATTATTTTAAAAACCTTTCCTACAGAACTTGCACCAACTTTGACTAAAATATTCTACTAATCCTACAAATCTGGTATTATTCCCTCGTGCTGGAAGTTGGCAAATGTCCAGCCCGTCCCCAAAAAGGGACCAAAATCCTATATCTCAAATTATAGGCCAATAGCTTTACTATCGGTCCTATCCAAAGTCTAAGAGCAATATCACACATTTCAAAATTTCTGGAAGTAAATCATTTAATAGCCGACAGCCAATACGGTTTTCGAAACAAAAGATCAACTACCGATATATTAAACTATGTAGCGCATTGTTGGAACAGCATACTTGATAAAGGTGGTGAAACTCGTTATCGCTTTAGACATCTCCAAGGCATTCGATCCAGTCTGGCATGTCAATTTAATCAACAAGCTCGTTGTGTATGATTTTCATCCCAATGCTGTGAGGCTGATTCAAAATTTTCTATCTAAGCGATACATTTCTCAAAGACCGAGTTCCCCAAAGATATTTTATTCAGTATGTGTGATGAACCAATAGGTGAGTGTAAAAAACATTCGTTTATTGGGTGTCACAGTTTCAAATGACCTACTCTGGAACGATCACTACCCCTCATTACCCGTTGATCTTACCCCCGTTCCACTCGGCAATCGGCTACCGGAACCGTCAAACGGTCCAGATCCCGCGCTGGCAGATCGCAGAAAAACTTTTTTGTTCGAACTGCATACAAATGGAATAGTTTGCCGGAATCCATAGTCTCAGGCGGCTTCAATCCGCAAAGGTTTAAAAAAAAGCGTTCAACACCTTAGAACGGAAGTTGTTGTGGGACCTAGGTCTTAAAAGGTATTTATGTGTTGTTGTGACACATATTCTAAACCCTATAACACAACACTTTTTATTTAAAACAAAAAAAAATACAGCTCTTTCAGCGGTTCTTTTGTATGTTTCATGGTTTAGTTCTGGTTTTCTATGCCTTGACTGTAGGGCCTATTTTGTGATGTTTCGGCGATGATGGTGTGAAAATAAATCGTTCGATTTCATTGGTAGAATTTCAGTCTCTCTATGTAGATGATCTTCGTCAGTTATGCGGTTTGTAGCCAGTTATGCGGTTTGTAGCCAGTTATGCGGTTTGTAACTGCCAGTTATGCGGTTTGTAACTTTTTCTAAAAACTTTGATTCAGCTGTGATTAGAAGGATGCCGCATAATTCGATTATTTCACAACATGTGCTGGACGACCAAATTTTAAAGCCCGAGGATGTCTCTAAAGTGATGAACATATTAAAACTGAAAAGCAAAATAAACTGGATTAATATTTTCTTTTAAAACAAAATGAAAGAAAGAATTAGAATTACCGATAGAACGTCCATTTGGTAAACTTAAAAATATACAGAAAATATATATTTTCCTTTCAAATTTGGCTTTAGGTGCAGCTAACCTTTAGTTAAATAGATACGTTAACAAAAAATATTGCCGGATACGACCAGAAGTAAATTTAAAAGCAGTTTATACAAGTGTTACCAAATCTTAGAATTACTTACCAATTATTCATTATTGTAGATAATATAAATTTCTGCTCTTAACCTAAGCCCGTGATTAAATAACTTGATAACCACTTAAATATGTCATTTTCGTTAATTTAGGATTATAAAATTATAATTTATATAAAAACATTTAATTTCTTATTAAATTTACTTGATTTCACTACAATTGGTTATGCAATTTTTTATTGTTAGTTAAATTAGTTTAAATGAATATAAGGTAAAAATTTAAGAATCAAGTTATATTAAAATTTGATAATTTTTGTTTTAATTTTAAATCGGATTTAAAAACAAAAGTAGGTTTACACTTACAGTTAACTTGGGGAAACATTGAAAACATGTAATGTTAAGTGTAAGTTTGATAAGTTCATCCCATAATTGAAACGTCATTTAATTTCAGAGATGAAATCTTATGCTCCCCTTTGTAAGAAGCCCGCAATTTATACGGTTAAAAGGTCTCTATTACCTGTTTCATTCGGTTTTTCGTAAATATACCCCATTATGTCTGTATGTCTTAAATGTGTGACGACTTTAAATAAAAGCAATGCTGTCCACCAATATTTTTAATATTTAAAAAAAAAATTAACTCTTTGCTTCGTATTCGAAATTCCTCTTGTCTCGTTGCGAACATGGCATATAATCGTAACTAGATGCCATCACTACCTTGCGGTGGATACGCTCAATGGTACTTGCTCGTACAAGGACCAGGTAGGGAAATCTGCAAGAAATAATTAGTATTTTCTAATTAAAATAGAAGTTGTAGGTGATATTAGGGTTGTATCGTATACTACATTTACTTTAATGTTTGAATAACTTTCAATTTTGCCCCGTAAGTTCAGGGTTCTTGTATAGCGCCAGCCCTAGTTGTTGTTTAATGAACAACACAAATTGCCATAGTTATCGTTGCCATGGCGTTGTGAACGTTCACTAGAGCTTCGCGCAATTTCGTTGATTAATTCATGGAAGCGTGTTGATAGGGAAGGATGACACTAGTCACTACCCCATCTGACTTTTTTGCATCGGAGATACTTGAGGGGCTGTCATTGGCGGCTTTTGTATCTTCTGACCCTATTTTATTCCGAACAGTGGATAATACCTTCAGTGTTTCGTCAGCAGGTGGGTCATCTGAGCTATCCTCAGTATCCGCTATATTTACATTTCGTAGTCCATTCACCTTAACTCGTTCGAATTTGTAGAAAAGAAGCGTTCCGGCTTTCAAGATTACATTGACTGATCGCTTGTCAATCTCTAAACGCAGAAATTGACCTTTCTTGTCATCTCGACAATCAATGATCTTCCATTCACTAATGCACAGACCATCATTTTGGGCGTCTAACAGGGCGAGAGATTTTTCAATTCCCTGACCTGCGCTTCTCGGTAGGTAGATAGTCACCGTGTAACGAGGTGAATCTCTCTTAGTGACAAGTTCACACAGACCTACCTTTATTTTAGGTAAGACTTCCTGCACCCAACTGGCCGACATCGCGTCAGCACAGTTTACAACAATATAGCCAGACTCTTCCAAAATACATTTAAACTGGATATTGAGTTTCCCGCTCTTAGAGAGCTCGTCTACTAGTGCATCCGCAACCTTTATCACGTCATTCTCATGCAACTTAATCTGAGGGTACTCTTTTGCCATGATTGTCACATTCGTTGGTTTTTTCGAAAAATCATTAGGATCTGGTTCTTGGTGCGATTTTGGCTTCTCAATATCCGATAACTCCCAGTTAATTTGTGACACACGTTTTATTTTACGATCTAGAACCTTTGTTCTTGCATCAAATGGTGACATGCCTTCAGCAAGGAATCTCAGATACCACTTAGTTGCTGCTCCACTAAGTCCACGCCTCTTTGGATCGTCCAGTCCTCCTGGCTGACCTTTTGGTGGTACCGGATAACGGGTGCGCTTAGATGAAGGCACCCAGTTGCTATTTTGAAGTGCCTTAGAAACTGAATCCATGTTTTTCCAGGTTTCCCCACCACTACTGTTGTCGCAATTTGTGGTAATTTCCATACTGCTAGTCTGTGCAATAGGACTCCCCTTACTACTAAGCTGTGCTGTGGGACTTTCCTTACTGCTAGTTTCTACTGTTGAACTCTCCATACTGCTAGTCTGAGCTGTGGAACTTTCTTTATTGCTAGTCTGTACTGTTGGACCCTCCATACTGCTAATCTGTGCTGTGGGACTTTCCTTATTGCTAGTATCTACTGTTGGACTCTCCATACTGCTATTCTGTGCTGTGGGACTTTCTTTATTGATAGTCTGTACATTTGGACTCTCCATTCTGCTAGTCTGTGCTGTGGGACTCTTCTTACTGCTAGTCTGTGCTGTGGAACTCTCCTTACTACCATCCTGTGTTGGACACTCTTTAGGGCTGATCTACATTATTGGAAATATGGTGTATAGCTATTAAATACAAAAATATTTTTAGTTCCTTTATATACCTTATCATATTTTTCGTAGAGTTTAACTAATACTGTTTCACATCGCACCAGGTTTCCAGGTGTTATACTGTGTGGAAAAAATAAAACAAGTATTAAACAATAAACCAAATTAGACTTTATTCAAACTTACGGTTTCTCTTTATTTGTTAACATTTCATGCAGCTGTAACAGTTTTTGGTATTGGTTACTCAATGGGTTAGTTTCCAACTTCTTCACAAGTTTTTCCACAAACGGAATATATTTTTCCAATTCTTTTACTTTACGCTCATATATTTTGTTGTCCATATTTCAAAACTGTAAAATAAGTAGAACGGTACTAAAATTTAAACGTTATCTTTATGAATTAGAAGTTATACGAATTATATTAATATTACTATGGGACGAGATTGTGCTGATATAATAGGTGAGAATTTTTTATTTAAAAGTGATAAATTTTTTGTGAATGTGTGTGTGCCTGACATATGACAGATTTCACTTGTATTTCGCTAGAATCGCTAGACTGCGACCAAAAAGATTATTGTACCCCACCTTTGTGCTCCCCAGGAGTACTTATGCTGCTTTAGTAACTTTAGGATATGGAAAAGATTAATTGTATGCTGTCAATATAAAACTACCTCAGAATTCACATTCGGCTTCTCTCCCTCAATGTTTTTTAGGGTTTTTCTTGATCTGAAATGCCCTGTAAGAGCACGTGTCCGTTTTTACTGTCATAATCCCGTCCACAGGTTTAAGGCAACTCCTTTCGTGGAATTTTGGTTAGAATCGGAGCTAATTGTCTAGCAAAGTTTTTTAGAATAATGGAATACCATCAGGGTCAACAGATTTGTTGATATTGAGGGATAAAAGCATTTCAGGAGGAAAAGGTAGGTTCAGTTATGTTAGAGTTTATTGCGAAAATGCGACCCAAAAGGTCCGCCTTTTCCTTTGAGTCACTCACTGGAATGTCATTTAATACTAAGGCTGGAAATAGATGATCGAGTGAAATTGCGCTGCACTGATTTAACTGCCTGAAAGAAATTACGAGAGCCAGATGAATATTCGGCGAATTTGTTTGCTCTGCCTGCATAACTCCAAACGCGACGATGGTTGGCTTTAATTGGATTTGGTGATGTGAATTTTACTAGTGCTGCTATTAACAGATGGTCCGATGATCCGAGGGGCTGATCAACATTTGTATGCGTTGTTTCTGGCTCGTTTGTCAAAAACAAGTCCAACAAATTGATGTTATGATTAATATTATCTGAAATTCTCGTTGGATGCTCTATCATTTGGGTTAAACCGTGAAAGTCTGCCAGTAATAGTTCCGCTTATCTTCCCACGTCGTCGGTGCGGGATGAGTATTTCAACTAGTCTGTATTATGTACATTGAAATCGCCAAGAATAAACAGTCTTGCATTGGGATAGTTTTCGATAATTTTGTTAAGATTGGATGATAATTTTTCGAAAAAGGAACAACCTAAGAGGGAGTTCGGGGATCTGTATATTCCTATTATGAACAAGGTTTCATCAACACCTGAGATCTTCAATGCAAGAGAGTTCTGGTCATTAGAGTTCATCTCGTAAACCTTAATTCTCATACAAGGAAGTGAATCTCGCACAAATACACAAACACCAATAGAATACAAAATGCTAAACCAAACTTTTCACAGGGACCGCTTGGTACCTAAAATAATGGCATCTATATTACAGATTTAACTAGCTCAAGAAGCGCGTATCTTAATAATCAAATTAATAGATTAGTAACGGACCACAATGAAATGATGAAATTAATATAGATGAGGGGCACTTGTTTCGTTTCTATATGAAACATAAACGGCAAAAAAAAACTGAACACATCAGAAATAAATGGAGAGAACTTGGGAGTAAATCAAACTTTGGTACAAATAAGTCTTTGAAAGGTCATTAAAAGAACTTAACCTATCCCTGACAAATAACAGCATGATCTCTTCAATGATATTCTAACTGAAAATCATAAAAATGCCCAACAAAATATACACTTTTACAAAAAATACATAAACACATCGCTAAATACTCTGCAGATACCACAAATTTGAAAAACGACCAGAATCAGAGCCTTATCTAAGTCCGAGAAACCTGAAGAAAAGAAAAAAATCATACAGACTCTACTTTTCATCGGTCACAAAAGTGTTTCAAGCACTTCTACTCCTATTGCCAACAAGATCCTTCATTTTAGTGTCACACAAACATGCCTTCCGGACAGCACATATTACAATAACCGCTCTTTAGAGAATTCAAAACCAAATCAGTGATGGTGTGAACCAAAAATGACCCAGTGCTAGAACAATCTTAGTCGCACTTGACTTACATATATGGTGTTCGTTTGCTAAGTCAGATTAAAAAAATCGAGTTTTTTAGGGTTCCGTTTTTTATAACGAACCCTATTGGTTTTTTTTTGGTGAACGTAAAACGAGAGTTTATCACATTATACCGATTGCGAGGTGCGTATGAAACTAACCTGTCCACATAAGATGACAGATAAAAATAAAACTAAAGTTGTTTTCGTTTGGTTTACACTTTACAGGGTTACGATGTGAGACCTTTGAGAAAATACATGTTTTTTTTAGATTCAAGTAGGCTATCATATGAAAGGGCTTCATTCCAGTATTCCTTAAAAATTTATTTTGGAATTTTACACCTCACCATTTTTTATATAATTTTGAATAATGACGTTTTCTTCGTGTTTTCTTACCTCTCTCAGCTCCGAACCCAACTGATCGAAAATCTTCAAATTTATTTGAAATGATAGAAAAATTAGTAAGTTTTTAATAAAAAATATGTAAAAGTGTTACATATTCATAATTATATTTATTAAAGGGGTGGAAATGAGAAGGGGTAAAAACATTATTTAAAACCAGGTCAAGTGGGGTGTCATTTGTAGGAGCACCTAATTTAGAAAACATTGCAATTTTTTTAGAATTTTGCGGTGCACAGTTTTTGAATTTTTGTCAAAAAAGTTCGACTTTTAGACCGTTCCGTTCTACGTTTCGACACTGATTGACAGAAAAATTTGTCAAAATTCACAGAGTTAGGAAGTTTGGTAAATTTTCAATGAAAATCATAGCGAAGTCTCAAATAATTATATTTCTGTGTGTTTAGGGGACGGGGGTGGAGAGTAAAAAAAACCATTTATAACCCAAGAGCACCTAATTTAGAAATCATTGCAATTCATTTTCAGAATATTGCAGTGCACAGTTCTTGAGTTATTTCAAAAAGCGCAACTTTCAGACCGTTCGCACCCCTACGTTTCGACGATAATTGACTGAAAAACTTTAAAAATTTCACAGAGACAGGAAGACTCATAAATTTTGAATGAAAATCATAGCGAAGTTTCAAATAACTATATTTCTGTGTGTTTAGGGGATGGTTGTGGAGAGAGTAAAAAAACCATTTTTGACCCAAATGAATCATATGAACGAGCACTTAATTTAAGAAGCATTACATTTGTTTTTAGAATTTTGCAATGCACAGTTTTTGCGTTATTGTAAAAAAAAATATTTTTAGTATGTAGCCTCTCCTCTCTACCCCCTAAATTTCGACACTTGATTGAGCGATAAAAAAAATCAAATTGAAATCATTTACAAGCTGGTGTAATTGAATCTTTCTTGAGTTACCATAATCAGCTATAGATAAGATTTAACCTGAAGCAACATTTTTGATGTGATTTTCGATCAATGTATATACGTGATGTGATAGTAATTTACTATTGATATTTACGATTAAAAATTTATTTTGTTATGCGTCTTTGGTCTGGCAATATAAAGACATTACAACACAAATTTTTGTCAATTATTTTTGATATGTGTTCTTTTACATTCACGGAACAGTTGGCGAGCGCCAACCCTTATCTGACTTTTTTTATCTAAGATCGTTTTTTAAAATCTGAAATTTTAACAGAATTTACCTTTCAAATCAAGTCTTCTTCACTATTACTATTACGATCTAAGATTAGTAAAGCACCGGGTCTTAAAAATACAAAGAGTCGGGTATCGGGTACCCGCTTTATATTTCATATTACCCGACTGGGTATTAGATTTAATTTTTGTTTACAAACAAACCGAGAATTCTTTAAATTTTTACTAATTTCATTGCTTTAAAGGGTGAAAAGTAGAAAACAACAAGAATATGTATTGTGTTACAATAAAATTTATAGAATAGACTTTTAATATGAATGGAGTTCGAATGACTTTCAATTACAGTATAACGAGACAAATTTCATACTTTAATTTAAAAGCTTTAAACTGGGCTTTAACTAGGGTGACCAACTCACCGTGTTAACTCAGAGTCTCCGAGTTATAGGCGTGAACATTTCTTGGCTCCCGGTTTGACAACCCACTCTGGATGATACAATATTAATTATTTCCAAACGATAAATTTTCAACATTCACAAATTTTATAGCTAAATTAAAATCTTATGGCAAAGATGATCTTACTGTCCTGTCTCATGAATCTATGAAAGAATTCTACTATCCATATTTCGCATATTAAAATCCAGCTATATATAGTTATTACAGTGAATACGTTGATTTTTATTTACGATTTTTTAATTGATTTTACCGACTTCTGACCAATCTGGTTTCTGCCACGTCATACCTGGACTACACTAAACCGAATAAGAACGAATCATGGACGTTGTGCTGATTCTTTCTACAAGTGGGTCATCTCAGAGTCCCCTCAATGTGACTGCGGAGCTCCACAACAAACCATAAAAAACATTGCAACTGTGTGTCCACTTCGACGATACAATGGCGACATCTCAGACATCCTATTGGCAACTCCCGATGTAGTAGCATGGATAGACTCACTCAATGTAAACATCTTATGTTCAAATATACTGCCCAAAGTTCAAATATTTTAATATTTAATTTTTAACTAAAAGACGTGCAATCAAATCGATTGTAAGCTCATTTAATGTGTATTCATGTTTTGTTTTATGTAGATTTCATAGGAAAATCTACCTATTTTATGTTTTATTTTTGTTTTTAATGTGTCACAACAAAAACCATACGCTAAATAAATTGATTTTATTTATTTATTTATTTAATTCACAAAAAGGTTACAAAATGGCCATTGGCCCGTATTAATGTACAGAAGAACTGTTAAATTTCAAACTAACTAATAAGTAATTTGTATAACGGAAAATAAAGTTTAGAATAAAATTCAAAACAAACTACATTACTAGATATTTTATTATATAGGTTTTATATGTCTTAAACCCGACAAGGTAGGAATTTTTTATTGAAAGAGATAATTAATTCTCTGAACGTGTTTCGGTTAGGATTCGAACTCAGAACCTCATCAGTACCAACTGAGTTTGAATGATTTGGTAGACACGCTATCAACTGCCCCTCGGCGTCGACATTTAGAAACATTTTTAATTACGATGTTGTAATCTCTTTTTTCTTAGTGAAAAACTTTTTGTCATACTTCACTGGCTACAGAGTTAGTATTTTATTATATAGGTTTTATACGTCTTAAACCCGACAACTTACTCAGGTTGTCAACCCGTAACCAGGTTTAATTGCCTTCTAGAGTGACCAGCCGAAAACCATCTGAGAAGAAACGAAGGAGATTGAAACTTAATGACTCTATATAGTTGGCACAGAAGACGAATTTTGGTGTGATCAAAAAAAGAGGTCCCGAGGAGTTGCAAAACAAAAGGTGAGATACGGTCACGAAATCTTACATTGTAAACAAGCACAGACTGCAGAGTTGAAGACTCTCCTGAGTATGGAAATGATTTCATCTGTGCACCCTGAAAAAACCTCTATACCATAGTCAATCAGTGGAAGAATAAGTGATAGAACGAGTTGCTTCCGAATGTGTAGAGGAAGGAAGCTGTTTAGACAACGGAATCTCCTACTGATACCAAAAAATTTCCCAGCTAGAAGAACATAGAGGCTTCCAGCTTAGCTTGTAGTCAACATTAATCCCCAGATTTTAAGCTTGATTAGCAGAGTAAATAGCATTGCCATCCAGACTAAGATGCATTGGATTTGGAGAGATAACTGAATTGGAAATAAAGAACACTGTCTGCGCTTTCGCTGGATTCAGCACCAAACGATTGTCACGAGCCCACTCAGAGATGGACTTAAGGTCATGATTAATCTCCTCAATACAGTCATTGAGACTTGTCCGTGGCCCCGCATGAATGATCTGAACATCGTCTGCAAAGAGGTGTATAGTAACAAATGAGCAAGACTTAGCAATGTCATTGATAAAGAGCGATAAAAGCAAGGGGCCCAGAATCGACCCCTGAGGAACTCCCTTGGTAATAGGCAGCAGATCGGAAAACTTACCATCAGAGTAGACGCTTTGAAAACGGCCTGTTAGATAGGAATAGATACAGGGTACAAGCAGAAGACGAAAGCAAAAACTGAGACTTGAGTTTGGAGACCAACAGAGGATGGTCCATAGAGTCAAAGGCCTTGCTATAAAGTCCAAGAAAAGAAGAATCGAAAGCAGTTTCCTGTTAATATTGCATCTTATCTAATCAGAAACACCCTACAGAGTAGATGTAGTACTATTATGCATACGAAAGCCTATCTGTCTATAGTAGATCAATTCGAGTCTGGCAACATGGTCAAATAGTTGGACATATGTAAGCCTCTCAAAGACCTTCGCCAGAACAGGCAGAATGCTGATAGGGCGGAAATCAACATTACCCGTTTTTGGAAAGCACGCCACCATAATGACGTGGACCAGATGCAAGATATGGGGAAGAATAAATGGGAAGATAAGCTTCAGGAACTTCAGAGGAATATTGTCCAACCCAACGGAGTTGGAATTAATTGATTGAAATGTTAACAACCACTCTTCACAGGTAACAGAACGAAAGGAGAAGGCATTCACATCATCAGGCAGATCAAAATCTGACCTGTCAAGAGGAGGAGGTTTAACGAAGGTTCTATTAATGCAATTGAGCTCTGCTACGCTGAGGGAGGGAGCTTTTAGGTAGATTTCATACACTATATTAGACAACATTAAAATATTGGCCTATGTCATATTTTGTCAGTGATAGGATTTTTGTTTAGTTATCCATTCTTTAACTAAAAATATAAAAAATCAAAACAAGAAAGATTTACGCTTATCAACACCTTTGAACGTATGTTGTTGTGGGACCTTGGTCGTAAAAGGTTTTTGTGTTATTGTGACACATATTGCAATTCCTACTGCACAACACATTTTATAAAAAAAAATATTATCTATTTATTATTATTCTCATTATTTTATTTCAAAAGAATAAATTTAATTTATAAATTTTAAACTTTTTTTTTATTTTTGAAAAAAATATTGCCGGTTCCGGGTAAATACCGGGTAATTCAAAATTGGACTTGGTAAGCCGAGTAATTTTCGGGTACTCGGTGCATTACTATCTAAGATCGTATTTTAAAATCTAAAATTTTAGCAGGATTTACCTTTCAGATCAAGTCCCCCTCACTATTACGAATTAAAATGAAATTTGAACATTCGTTCAGGAAAAAATTTCGAAAATTACAAGAAAAATCGTTTTGGACTAGAAAAAAATTCACCTTTCATATGACACCCCACTCAAGGTATAAATATTTTTGTTTGAAATTTTTCAATAAGACCACATCTCGCCACCCCTATTATTTTTATAAAATGAGACGACCGCAATAATTCCAAACACTCCCAACCCTAAAAAGCTGATTTCCATTTCGTTTGGTCACCAAAATCTGTATTTTTTCGATTAAATCTGATATACCAAACAAAAACCATATTATCAAAAGCTTTGGACAGTGTTCCGAGCTGCACTGTTAAATAATATCTTTAACCCTAATCTGCCAGATATAAAAAATAAACTGCTGTCTGTGCAACAGCTTTAGCTAGAGGTCGTCAAACATAAACATCTTAAAACTCAACGTAACTCCAAATCCAAGATGAGAGTGTCAAGACAAAACGTTTCGCTAGGTGGATTTCTCATCTTCATTATTCAATTTCTACGTAAGCAGTTTGCCTGCTCCTCCACCTGAAGGAATAACCATCACGTCGTATGCAGATGAGTGCACGGTACTTGCAACAGGAGAAGACCTGGAACAACTGAACAATATTTCTGAATACCGATCTGAACATTTTGAATGAATGGTTTGAAACCTGTAAACTGGAGCTTTCTACAGAAAAGCCCACATCTACACTTTTCATGGACGAAAGAGCTAAATACAACATAAAACATCCGGCTTGACAACATGCTGATTCCTACGGAAAAAACCTACAATTTGGGGGTAACATTCGATCAACTACTTAAATTCAATGGCATGAGCACAACAGGTGAATTCTAGAGCGAAAAACAGGAATAATGCACAGAAAGCACAAGCTGGTCGTTCTCGAGGCAAAGCTAAAAATATAATTATCACAACGTACAAAGAAATGGAAGACCTATGACACATTACACTCCACTCCTATGGACACTTCTAGTCGGAATCTCACTGGAATATATTACAAACACAAAACGCAGCCTTCCAAACCGAACCCGGACGTCATCTGTTGGCACAAATATTACCGGTGCGCAAACAATGAAATGCTGACCAGCATTACCTATAGGTGTGTCACAAGGAGTAAAATCCTTGCAATGCTACTTTATCATGGACCTTACTACCTAAAGATATAAGGAAAACTATAACATGTTTCTAACAAGTTATCAGATATGACCAACTCAATGAAAACATTGACGAATTTACTTACAAAACTGGTCTAAAATGACCACACTAAAACTGTTAGGTACAATAAAAAATTACACCCCAAATCGGTTTCTCATTGGAGTCACCAATCGCTGCTGAAGAAATTCAATTTTAAATGAACCAATCAAAGACAATTGTATATATTTTAGTTCATCTCTCTAGAAGAGATAATGGTACAAAATCACTACCCAGATACAGTTGTCTCTAAAGTTCCAACCACATTATTAGTGAATTATTTTGAACTGTACCAAACAAATTTCAATACAGTTCCAACACCGAATTATTTTTTTGTATTGAAATTTATTCCAAAAGAATACAAAATTCGGTGTTGGAACTTGTTCGGTGCAATCGAAAAGAATTCACTATATGTTTTGTATGACGCTTCATAAAATTTTCATAATGGTGATGTGGTTGATACTTATTATAGTGAATTCTTTTCTGCTTGTTCGTTACAAGTTTCAACACCGAATTATCGAAATTTATATTTTTTGTGTTGCCTTTTTACAAAAGAATACAAATTTCGATAATTCTATGTCGGAACTTGTACCGAACAGGTAGAAAAGAATTCACTATTAGTATAGGCTTCTGCCATTAATTCTCAAATCTCAAGACAATTTATTTTTTAATTTTGTGGTCCATACAAAACAAAAACAAAGTAAGAATCGCATGAAAATCTCTTGTCTCTGTATATTATTAATGTTTCCTATCGAACTCGAATGGAATAAAATAAATCTCGGCTTGTAGCAATTCACACTTGCTTAGATATATATTTATAAACTCGCGTCGGTCGCCAGTCTTGAACAAAAAAATCGTAAACCATTGATTAGTTTGTCAATTCTTTTCGTACCTAGTAGATTTCTTAAACAAACAATGATAATGCCTTGCAAATATACCGACAATAGTTTTCTTTAACTTCTAGGTTAGGAATACGAAAATAATGACTGGTACAAAAACAATATTTCAATTTAATTTACCTGAATTGTTTTAGCAATTGATTTTATTTCACAACTAAATTGTTATTTTGAAATGAATGAAAATACAATAATTAGTAATTGTAATTTAAAACAAGATTAATAAAAATATGCACTTTTGATCACTATCTTGACATATTAAATTTTCTCTTGGACTTTCATTTTCTTCGTTCATTTTTGTTTCGTTGAATAAACAAGATACGTTTACACTGATATTCTAGCCTACTTCAATCTGAATGTTTTGATTGAAAATATTTTACGACAGATTATTGCGTTGAAAATTGTTAATTTAATTAGTAAACAAATAATTGCCGCGAATATAACACGTTGACGTGTTATATTCGCGGTGAATTATCAAATTTAAAATTGTTATTGTGAATTTCTTGTATATAAAACATATTTTAATTTTAATATAAGAAAGTGTGATGCCGGTATTGTTCTTTCATTCTTCATTACAACTAAGGTAAACGTGAAGTAACCGATTTCAAATTTTGTTTTAATAAATCCGTTGATCTACTGCGGTAGTTATATGCAAGACAAGAAACTGCCATACGTTATTTTATGTTGTGTGTGCGGTTATGTATGTTTTGTTATTTTATCTTATGTTAGTAATGTGTAGTGTTGATACTGGCTGTTTTGGAAATTTATAATATCCGACTTTATGGTTTTGATAATTCGAATTCTTTTAAAGGGGATGGAGAAAACTTTATGTATTCGCGTCACCGTCACGCTATCTTTTTAATGTCGATTTCTTTTTGACAAAAAAAGTGATCTAAGAGCAAAAAAAGCAGCTGTCAGATCACTTTTTTTTGCATTTCGTATTCTTTTTGTAAAAAAAATTGCTCTTTTTTTGATCTGAAAATATTTTTTCTGAATCTAGATTTTTTGGTAGATCAAGTTGCAAATACAATAAATTTACACAAATACATTTACAAATCTGAAAAATTAATAAACAAACAAGACGCCATTTATTTATTATTATTTTTTTAAAGTGAAATAGTTATTAGTTTAAATAAATGTTTTGTTTAAATCGTGTTGTAAATCCAAAATTAATAAAAAATTATTTAATTAAATTCTAATAATTAACAAAAACATTAAATGAGAGTTCACAAACACAACTACAAAACTAGATCAAATGTTTTCATATTCGTTTTGTGGAAAAAAAATCACTTTTTCTGCTCTGGCAAAAAGAAAACGACATAAAATAAATATTAAAAGAGAGGGTGAGATAAATTGTAATAATTTGTTATTTTCTTATTCTGGCTTTTTCGATTCATCATTTGTTCTTCTTTTTTATTGAAAACGACGGTAAACTTAAAAAAATGATAGGAAGAAGCAAAAAATATGGCATCTTGCTCCAATATATAATAGATACACCTACAGCGTTTATATTTATTGTATTAGTTATAAATGTGACGTGTTGTGCTTGATCAGCAGTCAAAATTACGCAGACGCTTTACATGATATATGAATGCGTAAAATCTCATGAGTTGAGAATGCTTTGCATGATATATGAATGCGTAAAATCCCATGAGTAAAGTGTAACCGTCACGCTATAGCTAAATATATTTGTATTAGCTTTAAGTATAACGTGTTGTGCTTGGCCGGTATTGCTGAAATGAATGATAACGATGAAAACAAGGACAATATTGTTGAGTCAGCTTACACCTGATCAAGTTCGAATATTTGCAGATGAGACTGCTTTATTTTATGAAACCGAAGATCCCATGAGTATATTAGATTGGATTGGTTTTAAATATAAATATTAAAAACCAAATTTCTTTGTTTCACTGGGAACATAAATGAATAGATTTCTTACATCAACTTCAAGTCTGTCGTCTCACTATTGACAGACAGAACTCGTACTCAGTGTACACAGATAATTATCTGGGTATGTTCCTACGAATGTCTTGCTAATGATCTATCTCGCATTTATTCAATCGCTGATAAATTATGGCATCCTAGTTTATAGTACTTCTTCGGAAACGAGGATCAAGTAATTACAGGTCTTTTCATATGTCAATTATTACTATTTTGTAATTGTGCTGGGCTTACTACGCCACGTATAAGTGATATTTTCGGGCGAATGAACTTTGTTCATTCATACGGTATCATTCACTCTTAGTTATGGAATATCTCTTGGTGCTGCTCAGCGGGAAAGTTTATATGTGGGCTTTAAACCATTGAGAAAGATAGCGTGTTACTTGATCAAGGAATATGTCAAGCTGAATTATTGGCAGCCTCATTTTGGTTGTGTTTCGTATTGTTTGCATTATCAATTTTAATTTGTACGTCACACACACCCCTTTATCAGTGATATTGATTCGACAACATCATGTCATAAGGTTTTAGTCACATTTTTGTTACGTATGAAGCTCAGTATGCATTTAAAAAAAAATTAATATTGTTATTGTGTGATCTAGGATTTAAAAAATATATATGTGTTATTGTGACACTAATGGTAATTGTGACATATTGGGAACGAAGCAAAATAGCTAGCAATCACTCTAGATTGGTAGCTCCCGAAAACCAATCACAACAAACCAGAACTAGAACTTGTACCAACCGCACAAGTCTAACTGTCTGCAAAAACAAAGCAGCTTTCACCTTTCATTGAATGATATTTTTCTCAGAACCCATATCATTAACAATCCCACCACTGTCACCAACTGTAACAAACTCGGGTTTTTAACTGGAAGTAGATTTTGTCATCTATTAAAAATACCGAGTGCCTGCGTTTGAAATTATTATTACATGACTTAGTGGTATTATTATTACATGGTTTGGTGGTGTTGAAATTATCACGTTTTGGTCACCTATCTATATATTCTAAATCCTCGCTCAAGTTTTTATTTGAATTTTTCGTTTTACGCAAGATAAGGGAACAAGAATATTTTTAGAACAAGAATATTTCTCCTTCAACATTCAAAAATGTCTCTGGTAAAATTTAAAATTGACCCTAATGATAACAGAGACCTATCTATCTCGTACTGTGCTGCTGTGCATTCACGATGAAAGTAAATTATAATTTTTTTGTTTGTTTTAATTTGTTTTTAATTAAATAATTATTTATTTTACAGAGATTCTTAAGAGTTAAACGGACATTTCATAAAATAAAAATTTATAAAAATGTTCTGACTTATTCTAAAAACTAAAAATCAACAAAATCACAGTCTACTATCGACAGCACGTAAGCTTGGTCTATGACCATTTGTTGTATATGTAGGAAGTCCTGTTTCATCTGCTGTTGTAAATGTATTATTATCATAACCATTTGATGTTACCGTTTTCTTAGGTTCTTCTTTTTTAGGACCGTCCATTAAGAATATTGTGATAAAGAACATAAGAGAACCTAAAAAAATTAAATATTGTAGTGTAAGCTGTGATAAATATTTTTGTTTGTATATAGTCTTACTTAATAAATAGAATCCGGCATATAAAATGCATATAGCTCCTCTATATCCAATCGACTTAGCAATAGGGTCAATTAAAATTGGAAGATTTCCTCCAATGTTGTTCATAACGAATAAGAAAATTCCTACAGTTGTTGAACGTACAGATAATGGCACAATTTCTACAAGAATAGCAAAAACGATTCCAAACCACATTTCAGCGAAGAAATAACTGATTCCTAATGTAATCATAGCACCGACTGGCTCAAGAAGAACTGATCCGAACGCAAACGGTGTTGAAATTAATTGACTTAAAGCAAGTACAGCTACTCTGGATCGTATTCCCATTTTTGCTACAATTTTATCGGAAACAATTCCACCAACAATAACACCAATACTTCCAATAACAATAGTCACTCCAAACAACCACCATCCTAAATCAACATCGGGAAAATAGGCATTGTAGTATAAATCAGCGTTGTAAGCAAATGTCATTCCTCCACAATGTCGAATGGATGCCGCTAGTACAAGCATAATAACTCGTGGTTGTTTTAATACATCCCAAATTGAGTCTTTTTCCTTATCTTTACCATCATCTGCATTTGTATTTGTATTCTGCTCACCAATTTTTTGACGTTCAGGTTCTTTCAATGATACCAATGTCAAAATTGCAGTAATAAATGCTAATATACCACAACCAAAATAACAAATTCTCCATCCTAAGTCCATAATATTCATTTTAGTTATATATTTTCCCACAGGAAATGCAATACCGTATCCTCCATAGATTCCCCAATTAAAAATTGCCATTACAAGAGCACGTTTATCTTCAGGAAAAATATCTGACATAATACCAGTTGCCAATGGATTACAACCAGATTCTCTGTAAATATATAATTTCAGTTGTCTGTTTATATATGCTTTAATTTTAAAAATATGAAATCTTACCCAGCAGCCATTATCATTCTTAATAATATCAATTGCCAATAGGTTTTGACAAATCCTTGTAAGAAGATTGCAATAGAAAACACAAACGTACAAATCCATAGTATACGTACCCTATTGTATTTATCGGCTGCAATTCCCATGAATATTCCAACAATTGTAAATACTGCAATAAAACTAGGACCAGCTAATAATTGATAATCAATCCCCAGGCCATTGTAATTCCATTCACAATATGTTGTTCCATTTACATTTAAATCTACGCACCTGGAAAAAAATAGTGAAATTATAAATTCGAATGAATTTATGGGTCTTTCTATTTTGATATATTATATGGTCGATTGGTGACTTCTAGAAAACCTCTAATCTGATTTTAATAAAATTTGGCGCAAATGATGCTGAAAACTTTGGAATATATTCATAAATTCAAATTAAAAAAGAATAGGTTTGAAAGCCACCATTTTTGAAGATAAAGGTTAATTGCTTAATTGCAAATATATCAAAAAGTATAGTTTAAATATTGTTTATTTTTGAAAATATGTTTGTTTTTTTTTCTGACGTTCTCCAATTTTCAAAATACGTTATTATTGTTAGCTCGCAAGAAAAGTTTGTATTAAAACAATAATAATAATTTCGTGACAATTATGGAGTACAAATAACGCAAGAACAAGATTACAAAAACAAAAAAAACACGCAACAGGAAATTGTAGTTTATCTAATAAAAAAATAAAATAAAACTACGAAGTCTATGATAGAAAATCCATTGTTTTAATTTAAAGATTTAAAGATCGAACCGCATCGAAGTAACTCAGCCAGAAACGTAACAACATGTAGAATGGACTTCAGTCTTGCACTTGAGAACCAAATCTATATAGGAATTACAACAACAAAAAAATACTTACACATTTTCATCAAATATTTCTCCACACTGAGTTGGTAATTCAGCCCTATGAAACTCTGTACTATTCAATTGACATGCATGATCTCCATAATCTAATTCTATTGCAGTTTGTTTTGACGTTACACCTATTAAATAATGTCCTAATTCACCTAATACATAACCTATTGTCATAATAGCCATAGCATATGGATTGTACAGGAACTCAAGT
The DNA here is from genome assembly GCA_963693315.1 of Diogma glabrata. Taxonomy (NCBI): domain Eukaryota; kingdom Metazoa; phylum Arthropoda; class Insecta; order Diptera; family Cylindrotomidae; genus Diogma; species Diogma glabrata. The sequence continues at coordinate 52,822,914 of OY856188.1, forward strand.
TTTTTAAATATTTTCAACATTTTGATGCTGTAAATAGAAAATAGAAATAATTAATAAATTATATTAAAATTATGATGTAAGAAAAGTTTATTTCACGTTTTGCTATATACTGTTAATAGCGCATATTTTACAGTGTCCCTGTTTTAAGACTAAACTATAAACACAATATACATATAGCTTCTAATTTCATTTTTTGTTTCATAACCTTTTTGGGTTAACAATCTAAGGTACCCATACCTTTTATTTTGTCTTTTATAAATAATTTTGGGATGTCTGTTGGGTCTATGACTTTTGACATATGATATGTGTATTTGTGTTTTGGTGATCGACTTGGATATAAGGTTTTTGGGGGGCTCAGAATACTTCCGTATTCCAACTTTTGGTTTACCACTTTTGATAAACCGAAATTTTGATTATCGATTTTTTTTGTACTTTTAATTGTTGTACTTTCAGTCATCGCAGCATGAAGGGTTTATATATAATAAAATAGATATTCATAGCACTCCTGTTGATCAGAATGTTTGTGTTGTGGTTAACCAACCATAATTGTGTTAATACACTATTAATTAATCATATCAATAATATAACAATTACTTGAATTTGTATATAACAAACAAACAAGAATTGTAACTATAATTCGTGCACAGTTTGTTTTTACAATAAAGAAAATATAAAAAATACTTTCAATTTACGACTAGAGGTCAGTCAAAATATTAAAATAATAAGCAAAAATGTCGAGAGCTTAGGTGCGGAAATTATTTTATTATTCATACATTTTATCGTAATTTCAATCTAGTTTATCTTAACATATAACTATAAAGTTGTTTTGGATTTTATTACAAGAAATTGCAGTCATATCGGCAGACAGCTAACGGATATTAAAAAAAATGGAATAAAGTAAATATTTGTATGTAAAACTTCATAAAACTTTAAAGCCAATCTGACTCGCGATCCACGTACCATATGGCGTAACATATGGCGCCCAATCGACTTTTTGATCACAAATACAAATGGAACATTTAAAATTTTTATTAGACACCGCCGCAATCAATTAGAATTTTCATTCAGAAATTCGTCTTAAACGCACTTTTTTGAAATCAAAACTACGAAAACAAAATGTTTTGATTCGAAAAACAAGATATCTATCTATATATAAATACGTAAGCAATATTTTTGTAGTACAATTTTAAAATATTTGTCCCATGTGTGGCAATATGTATATCGTTGGAAAGGTCATGAGTAGTAGATAATTTGCCGATAAATACTTTTTTTTTGGATTTTGACGATTTTTTCAGAAAAAATGGCAAAAATGTGATAGGGGTGTTTTTTGAGATTTTTGTTCGGTTATTTTGTTTTTTTTTTTCAAGGTATTTATTTCACAATTCAAAATCAATCTATATCAATTAATTAAACTCTGAAAGAATGTGTTGTAGCTATTTGGTTGGGAGGTCTATTTGCAATTTCTATTTACAATGGCCGAATTCCGGCCACTGGGTGATTCCTAGTTTGTGATAAAACATTAGCAACTCCTATTTTATTATTAATTTTGAGTCTTTTATACGCTCAAGTTTTAAGTACATTTCTTTCACTTGCTTGATGCTAGCTTATTTTTGGATTTTGTCTCAGTTTAAAATTTGCTACAAAACTGTTCCTGTGTAATATTTTGAAGTTTTCGATTGTTAGAGTTATTTTTGTTTTATTTTCCTATTCCACTACTATTTTTGTTTGTGGAGTCCATGCTCCATGTAGGAGCGTTTCCAAGCTCATGAGTTTCGAATATTCACCACGGTCATTTATCATAGCGGCATAATTATCATGGCGGCCGATTTTTTTAAGGTCGTTTATTACACGCCCGTAGCCCAAAGTAAGCAATCCTATTAAACGGATGCAACCTATTATATCAGGACGCTCAAAAAAGTCTCTGATTTTAAAGTTATATTGGGTTCTATACTCTCCATAATCTGTATTAAGTGGACCAAAAATGAAGCGTAGGATCTAACGCTCTAATACACTTAAATTCGTCATTTTCTGTAGAGGTTCACATCTGTGACCCATACATCACCAACGATCTAATCAAAGTCTTGTATAACTTGAATTTGGTGATAGTTGACACATAAAGTGATCCAAGGGGAGGAATATTTGAGTACAAAGTTCGGTTACCTGCAGCACTTCAAGTTTTTATATCTGTAAGTATGCTGTTGTTTGAATCAAGCAATTTTTAAACAATTTAACTCCCTCAGGGGTAGCGAAAGCCGAAAATTGACGTCCACGCCGTACTTCCTGGGTAATGGGTAATGCTGACAGAATTAGGTAGGTGTATCGGATACAGACAGACTGCTTAGTCAATGATGCAAAATCGCGGCGTCTGTTCTTCATGTTAGCGGCGTCTGTTCAATGTCTTGGATCCATGCATTTCTTAAAAAAAATAAAGTAAAATATAAAATTATATTTCGTTGATGGAAAATTGTGTACTGATTTCCTTTTCATCCCTTCGCAATTACATATTGAAATGAACCCGCTTTGTAGCTTGTAGATGCTCAGTTCTTATAGTATCAGTCATGTGTGGTAGCTTAAGTCGGTCCTAAGAAATTAAAATTTTTTTTTCGGCCTTTCCCAGTTTGTTTGGGTATAAGGTAGCGCATTGTCTGCATTAAAATACTGACCAGCGTTGAAGGATCTGACGAATTACCTTTAGAATGCATAGTTAACTCTCCCGGGATCCTATGGCTTTGTCCGTAGACAAGATCACCTGGAGTGCATTTAAGATCAGATTTGATCGACGAGTAAATACCGAGTAGAACTATAGGGAGTGTATCACTCCAGTTAAGGGTATTACCGTGCGCCTTTAAAGAATCTTTCAGCTTTCTATGGAACCTTTTCGCTGTTTCATTGGCTTTAGGATTGTAGACCGCGGTTCGAATTTTGTGCATTCTAAGTAAACTTATTAGCTCCTGAAATAACCCAGATTCAAATTACGCACCTTGATCTGTGTAATATACAACGGTACTTCAAATCGCGAGATGTGCTGATCGACTAAGGCTCTAGCTTAGGGTGGCCTTTAAAAAAAAAAATTTTAATTTTTTGTACGGCCCCCTCCCATTTCGTGGGATCACCCATAAAAGACTCACCCATAAAAATTTAAAACCGCAAACTGTACAATGAAAAAAAAAATTCTAGAGTAACCTAAGGGACACCCTACTCTAGCTACAGTCGTTGTTTGCATATCAACAATCGGAATAGCTTCTGGCCATCTAGTAAAACGGCAGTTATTAACATGTATTTATATCCATAAGACGGAGGTAGACGCCCCACGATGTCTATACGGATATGATCAAACCGACCGCTTGGAATATCGAACCTAAAATCGTTGATTTTGGATCGCTAACATGCCCGACATGTTTTAGACCAAAAACCAACATCGATATTCAATGGATAGCCAAAAAATCGTGAAAGTATATCCGCCACCACATCCCCTTTTCTTGAAATATGTTTAACATCAGTAGTAAACTGCGCCACATAGCCCAAATAATGAGCCTGTCTGGGACTACGTTCCGTCTTGGATGTTATAGCAGTAGTCAGAGATTTGTGGTCAGTGAACACAGTGAACTTGCGAGATTGCGACCCTCGAAGAAATATCGACAATGTTTGATCGCAGCAAATATTGGTAAAAGCTCACGATCGAAACCAGAATATTTAGTTTCAGCAAGCGAAAGCTTGCGAGAGAAACATGCTAACCGCTGCCAACATTTATCTGCATACTGTTCTAGAACTGCTCCTATGGCAGCACCTAAAGCTACTGTTTTTAAACAGAAAAATAAGTTCTGTTGAGGATGTGCCAGAAGCGTTGCATGCCACAGTGCTTGATTGACAATTGACCTTGTGCACTACATTAAAAAGGCCAAGAAATTTTACTTTCTTGCCTTGTTTTATAAGGGCTGCGAGGTGGGTGTGAACTGATGCTAGTAATTTTGCCAAATTTGGTACAAATCTATGGTACTAATTTATCATACCCACAAACCGCTGAGCCTGTTGAACGGATTTTGGTTGAGGACATTGTCTAACAGCCAGGATTCGATCCGTAGATGGTAATTTGCCATCTGCCAAAATCTCATAGCATAAAAATTTAAGGTAGGACCACCAAAAACGCATTTAGACAGCTAGATATTAATATTAAAATCAGTAAGTCATTTGAAGAGAATGCGTAAATGTTTCTGGTGTTCGTCTGCATTTTTACTGCCCACTAAAATATCGTCAATGTACCCGAAAACAAAATCCAGCCCTTTTGTAACTTCGTCCATAAAACGCTGAACGACCTGGGCCGCTTCACTCAAACTATAAGGTATTCTAATGAACTTGAAGAGACCAAATGCAACCGTTATTGCAGTTTTGTGTATACATCTTCTGCATCTTCTTCTTCTATACAGGTATTTCGTGTTAAACCGCAAGGCCTTGAATTATTTGCATCTTTTTTGAGAACAAGATAGAGCGGCGACGAAACATATGAGTTTGAAGATTTTGCTAATCCTATAAGTTGAACCATCGAATCAAACTCATTCTTCATCAAACTCAGGGGAACATCCGGTGTTGTTCCAGCCGGCGGTAGAATCTGCATTCAGAATATTTCCTATGTCACCCTTAGAAATCAATCCCCGAATTCGCTTAGACTCAGTTTCTATTGTGTGACTGAGAACTGCGTTTTAATAACGTTTTTAACTGATTTCTCCTATTCCATTTGTGTTTTGGTTTTCCTTTTTGTTTAAAAACTTTGATGTTCATATTCCAAAACTTCAAATCCTTAGATAAAAAGGTGTAGTTTTGTTGTAAATTTTGAGTTAAGAAAAGACTAAATGTTGATTAACTTAAACTGCTTTTCTTGTCGTAAAAACACCTTATTATTTTATTAACGTTCAAACATGTTCTTAATATATAACGCCAAGAATCCAACGGCAAACAAAACTGTCTTATTATAAATAATCTGAAACTAAAAACCTTAACAGGCAAACAGTAGAAAGAAAGGACTCTGGCATTTTTGTAAAAAATTGGAAATGTTTAGGCTCAGATGTTTCTAGATATTAATGTACTGCTATATACTGAAGACAAACAATTCCATAAAAGTGAGTTGAGCGTAAGTAAGTGGTTCTTTGAGTTCTAGAGTTCTAGGTTCCTCGAGTTCTTTGAGTTCTTCCACTAACCACTAGGCCTTTCGATTTTCTTTTCCACTTATTATATAAAGTCATTTGGCATCAGTTTTTTCGAAATTCTCAAATGATGCACCTTAGAGTATTTGTGTTAGAAATATACATAAAGTAAACATTTTAACTTAATAGCTTACAAAAGAAATAAAAAAACCTCTCGTCTCTTTTTGACAGTGCCGTCAATCCTTTGGACGTTGTTGGGGTCTTAGCCATAAAATTATCCTGTGGATCTACACAGCAATAATCAGACCAACACTTGTTTTTGCATGACCAAAGACTGAGAAATACAGAGAATGGCATGTGTAGGTCGTTGGGTGCCGTGTTGGGTCTGAGTCCTTTAAATCTACATGCAGAGTGGATAGCTAAAAAGGCTGTCTTCAGACTACATGTAGCAGGAAAGTGGGAACGGAGGGAAAACATGTGTCATGGTCACATATTTGACAAACTACGGACAAATTGTCCGAAAATTGATATGTATAGTGATATCTATAATTTTAAGAAACCCGCTGAATGTGAGGGATCTTGGCTAAACCGGATCTCCAGCGAGATCTATGTTTTCTATACGAATGACTCTCTGTTGAATGGAAATGCTTCAGCTGACATGTACCTGAATTCTAATAATGTCACAAGTAAGAAATTTTCTCTTGGACGGTTTTGTACAACTTGCCTGAAGCAGCGGTGTTAGATTTCAGGTCATAGTGACAGTCCGGAAAATGAAAAGTGGATGAACTCGCAAGGGCTAGCGCGGCCCGTCCAATGGTTATCCAAAACGTTTGCCTTGTCATTATTAAAGGATGATGTGGACCTCAAGATAAAACGCTTGTAGAATGCGTCATCAACAGGCAGGCAAAGTACGATGTTTATCAGCATTTCAGAAAAAAATGTTAATTTTCTTTTAAGCTTAAATAGAAAAACTCTCAACACTATGGTCGGCGTCCTGGAGGTCCGCACAATCAAACTGTCGCCAATACAGTCGGTTTTAGATTTCATCAATCAGATAGAAAGGTTTGTAGAGTAGTTGTTATTAGATCAAACTCGGACATAGCGCTATGGACTGTAGAGTCTGCCTGCTAGGGCAAGTTCCACCTTTGTGCAACCTGTCAATCCCTATTTAATCTATACATAAAAATATATATAACTAAAATAACATCTGCTAAACCAATAAATTTGTTCAAATATTACAAAAGCAAAGCTTTGAAATGGTCGGATTGCGTTTCAGATGAACAAATGATTAAAACGAGAAAAAAATTTGCGTTTGTATTGCACAATTTTGATCGAGTTAAAATTAAAACCAGATAACGGTTCCATTTCCATTTCCATTAAAAAAATCGCCGGCCTATCAGAATCATGTGCCGGATACCAACAAAAGAGATCCAATATTTCGTTTTGAAGTAGAAAACATTCGACAAATCGACCAAAATTTAACAAACATTACCAATTTATGCTTCGCCTTTTCAGATTTGTGTTAACTGAAAATATTCAAATTCGTTCTCCAATCGCAATAGTGTTTTCAGAAAACAACAACTACCTTTAATATTCCAATTTTCTAACTTAGAATGATTATTATGAATAACAGGTTTATTGTAAATAATTTCACGAATTTTTACGATGTTTGTCTTAACAGGGCGAAATTAATGACTTCATTTACCGAAAGGGTTTTTTATTTGTTCGGTGACTAAAATCTTTTTGACTCGTACACACATTTGAATTTTTTAAACAATGTTATCGTGAGTTTTTAGATTTCATAGATTTGCAACATATACCCATCCCCTGCCATCAAAATCTGTACAGTCAGGTTTCGATACTCAAAATTTTAGTTATTCACCCGGTTTGAAACATTCTCAGAGTGTGGGACATCCCCACGATTTGTGACGGAATCTTTTAAACAAACTCTGGCAATATTTTTTTAAGGTGACGAATTAACAACAACCCTAGAGAAAAAAATACTTGGAACTGGAACTTCCAAAAAAAAAATCACTAATAAACTTAGTTTTAATAACCGGATAACCGAAGTTGGTTTTAATTTAGATAATTTAAGTATTCATTTTGCTGATTTTCTTTTAAAAAATCTGAACAGAAGATTAATAAAATTAATATTGTTAGCCAAACCGGCCAGTAGTTTTTAGTGATTGCAAATAAGTTGACAATATTTTGCTCACGACCTCTGTAACTCCTATGGAAGAATGAAAAGATTTTAAAGAAAAAGACAAATTTTATTCTTGAGCTGCGTCAACTACTATCGTTCTGATGAAGTCTCAGATTGAGGAATCCATAAGTATATTTGTATCAACAACGAAATCGTGCATTCGATCGGTCCAGCAAACAAATAAAAATTGTAAATCAAGCAAAGAATTGATAAACTAATAGATTAGGTTAGTAGTTTAGTTTGGTTAAAAGTTCTCATCGTGTCTAAAGTTAAACCATGATTCTCGTAGAAACAAATTAAAATGCGGCTGAAGTCACGTGACTATTTTACTATGTTTTAAGAATAAGGAAAACATTTGAAGACAAATTATATTTATTCAGATAGCATAATCCAAAATTCAACAATCATAATTAATCATTAGTTTTATTAACCAATCTTAAACGTAATTAATAAATATTTCCTGGCCAACCTTCATTTTTTACCAAAATTGTTGTCAGACATATAAATTCCTTACTCAAATTCTAAAACGGCTGCTATCAATCAGTTTTATGTGTTAATCTTGCGATAAACAAAATGTTGAGGTGATAAGTAACTACCCTTCCGATTAATTTCATACTGAGTGCATATGAAGTACTTAGTTTTGTAATGTCAGTCAACTAATTGAAAGAAGAAGAATTTATTTCTAACCGATTATAGGTATAAAAAGTGAAAGTGGCTCACCATTAATCAATTAAACCCAAGTTGTTATATCAATTACAGTTTTTTTTCTAACACTAAATCATAAAAATAATACTTTGACTCCCCACACAAAATGGATAGGTCATAGAATTTTCAATTTTTATTTTGTTATTTTAATATTTTATTAGGCAACTGATTTAATTCAATCGGTTGTATTGGGTAATCCAAGGTAATCAGGATTTGTAATACTCAATAATAATGTAATAAATGTTGATGAAATGAATAATTAAATCCGGAATTTTAATTATTTGTATTAAGTCTAAATCATGACATTTATTTATTTTTTATTGAATTAATAATTTATTAGAATAAGAACTATAGATCAATCAAAAAGTTTATAAGTTATCTTATATTTTAGTGAAGTTAGGAGTATCAAATAACTACTAACAATAAATTGAGTATAAAGGTGTGAATAATAGTTTTTAATGATTGAATTGAAAATGTAGGTAAGTAACTAGTTAGTTATTTTTTTCTTCATAACTTTAAGGGATTGGTTGTGATCGTACCCTAAATATCTTTAAAATATTTTGTAAGCTTCAACTGATAATTACAGACATTTTCTCAAAAATACTTGTTTGGTAGGTTGTCAGAATTTATAGTTGTAATGTCATTGCGTATCCTGTTTCGTTGTTTTGTGGGTTGTCAACATTTGTTACAACGATTTTTACTGACATGAATTTTACTAACGTCGTTCAAATTTAAAATTACATATGTACATATTAAGAAGTCTTTCAAATAAGCCGCTGTTTATATCTGCTTTAGAAAATGCTGAGAAAAGGAAATGTTTTAAATTTGTACTTAGGGCTATTAAATGTCAAAAAAATAGAAGGAGTTTTTGAGATTTATAAGCAATGAGCGATGAGTCCAAGAAGAGCTTGGATGTGAACCTGTCAATAAAAAAGCTGTTTTTACCAAGTCAAATTTTGGTATCACATAAAAAGTCTATCGTGATTGAATAACAAAATATTCAAACCTATATAGAAAATTGTGTAATATCAAGATTAATTCAATTAATTAGTTGTGATATAACATCACTCCAATGGAAAGTTATCCCAAGTAAACCCGAATAATAATCTAATAAATACATGTTTATGTAAATTTTTTGTTTTTTTATACTTTGCTGGACTAGAACTTTGTGTTAACATTTTTTGGGAGTTTATCTGATTGGCTAGTCTTGTGTAATGCTCAATGCATTGACCAATGATTAGGATGATGATCTGTATCATATACAAGATCATGTTTAAATATTAGTAGAAAAGTCAATCAATGATTTATATCATGTATATCAAGTTAATATATTAATAGTAAGATTAAGATAATTCTAAACATATATATTGATTCTCATTAATTCTCATACCTGAAATAAAACAAGCAAATTCATACATGTCATGTGTTGTAGTTTTATTTTGCAACTGAACTTAATTTTGATATAAAATTAAAACTAATTTCACAAAACTTATAAACAACAATAATATGCAAGGTGTACGATTTCAAAACAATATTATTGTCTTTTTAAAAATTTGTTGTTGATAATGACATCAAATTTGTTGATATTTTTTTGCTTGATATAATTTAAATTATATAACAAACTTACATAACTTAAAATTATAACAACAATTAATATGTGTCACCGGAACACAAATTAAAATTGTTTTCTTTTTTTTAATTTACCAAAACAAACAATGGAATTTTATTCTTGTGTAATATTTACGAATAAAATTTTATTTATTGTTTTGGGATAATATGATGATTTAAATGTTTAGGAAGATAATTTGTATAGATGAGGAATTTTTAAGAGAAAATAAATACGGATATAAAATGTAGGTATATATGTAAGGTAATTTTTAAGTTTTAGATAAGATAAGTTTTGGACATTATCAAATAGTGATGTTCATCTAAAGATAATCAGGTTTTTTGGACATTGTAAAAATTAGAGATAATAAGCTAGTTATCATCAGTGAAAGATTATCAGTTAAAAAAATAACAGTTAAAAATAAAGAAAAGATTAGCAGTGTTTCTATTAATCATAGATTTGAAGAGATCGAAAGATAAAAATAGCCTAAGATCTGGAATGACCCTTCCTTGGTCATCCGTTCTTCAATCTACCATCTCTTAGCTCATCGACCACCTGCAAGAATTGAACCAGTTTACATGATGAGAATGATAAACTTTTATAAGTTCAAAAAAAAATTTTTTATCGGTTTGAAACAATATTACGAGACTGTGCCAGAAAAAATAAAAAAATTCATCTGTCCGTAAAACTTTCTTTTGCATGAATCAGCGCGATCAATACAACTTATCGTCGTTTTATTCATACCTTTGATAACCCTGTTTGCAATGATTTTGTTTTCATCGATTGCTGTCTCGTTTTTTGATATGTTGTTGATTTATGATTTTTTTACTTGGTCATTTGTAATTTTTAACGATGCATGATCTCGAGACTCAAAGGATGGAGTTAATTTTTTTTGGTCGTTTAAAAATTTAATTCGGTGGGCATTTTGTTCTTTTTTTCTGCAAGTTGATATCATTGAGAACTTAATGAACTGTTAAATGAGCTCCGAAGTGCGGGTGTTTACACTTAAAGATTAATTTGTTATTTTTATAACTGCGCATAATAATTATTAAATTGTAATAGGTTGTTAATAGCTCGTGCGGTGTGGTTGAGTTAAGGCATATTGTGGCAGATTTACATAAACTTATCAGCGACATTGTGTTTGTTTTATTTTGTTACAAAAGTAAGTTAGTTAGTTACAAAAACATTAGTGTTATGATTAAACACGAACAAAAAAAATTGTATTACGAATAATACATTTTTTTGTACACCCAAACATTTTAAAACTGTAAAAAATTAAAACTGTTATACCTATAAAATCAGAAGAACAAAATTTTTTGACTGTTTTGTGTTGTTGGGTGTGTTAATAAAATTTTTCCGTTGTTCTATTTTTTTTGTGATGATAATTCCTAAATCATGTAAGTGTAAATGGAGAATTTAGATTTAACAGCGATCTTATTACAAAATTATTTCAAAAGTACAGAGCATATGACGTAGTGTCGTAGCTTTGACACATGGAAAATAAATATTCTAACATTCATATTGATTTGATATACAATCATCACTTATGCATGAAGAGGGGATCTAGGGCAACATTTTAATCTATATACAATTTTTTTTAAATGCAACCATTGTAATCGTACGGGTGTGTGTATGTGATGATCTCGGTTTCTTCCCGGGAAATAAAGGGAAGTTTTTCAGAGTCCCTACTGTTTTTTTCGCTTATTTAAATCCGTTTACACAGTCTCATTTCTGTGCATATCTGCATATTTTTACTGAACTGGGGGAAATTACTTCTCGAACACACATGGCTGAACCTCGCTCGCACAAAATCTTGCTTGGGACGCAGTCCTCCTATTGCTTTCTGTTCGACCGACAATTTTATGGATTAAAAAAAATTTCATAAACTGACCACCATGTTTTGTTAGATTCAGTCTTATTATAAGAATTGAATAATATATTAAATAAAAAGCGTATATTCTTTAGTCTGACGCAAAACAATTAATATTTTATTTCCAAAAAATCAAAATAGGAACAAACAACATATACTACATTCATCTAAATTTGTCCGCAGACACTGTCACTTTATAAAAAATCTTTTAGGTGTGGCTAAGATCGCATTCTTTACACCAATTTTTCTGGGTCTAATAAGGTGTTTTTGAGAGGATATACAAGTGAGTAGCAATGGCATTTCTGTTTATTTTGTTTGAATAAAAACATCACGAGAAAATTTTTAAGGAAAATAAGCCTATCCCAAGCGTTGAAAATAGAGTAATACTGCTGATACTGATAATTTTCAAAAACTGTCCATCTAAAACCCATCATTCAACGTGATGCTGAAATTTTTCGATGCAACAATCTGATTTTAAAATTTATTCTGATTAGCGTCGACAAATCAGTGTTTGACAACTCATTGAAAAACGGAAACGAGTTTCCCTTCATAGAGGCGACAATCCCTCGTACTCCAGTTCTTGCTATTGACATATGAGTTAACTTGAGGTACGCATGGAGGGATCAGTTTTTATTAATTTGTTAATTTTTTTCTATTTTTTGATCCACGGGTGTGACAACCCCGCGCACTCCAGTCCCTGTTATTGGCACATGAGTTAACGTGAGATATCACATACCACTGGCAATAGCAGTGAGATATCACTAGCCAAGGTGATATCTTAGGGGTGCTGGCGGATGAACTGTATTCAGTCAACGGTAGCACTCTCAATCTTAGCTAATGAATATTCCTTGATGCTGGAACGCTGTAGCTTGCTCGAAGAAACGAGCTTTCTTATAACTATATATCTGAGCTTTAATCATTGAAAAATATACTGCGTCCCATAATCAAGGATTATGCCATTAGCTGGACTATTGGCAAACCAATTCTAGTTTTGTTCCTGCAAATTTTTAAAACAAATTTGCTTTTTATCTCTTATTTTATTTTTATTTTCCCTATCCTATCACGAAATATTGGCCTATGTCATATTTTATATGTGATAGGATTTAAAGTTTAGTTGTCCATTATTTAACAAAAAATATTAAAAAAACAAAAAAAACAGATTTGCGTCCATTAACATCCTTAGAACGCATGTTGTTGTGGGACCTTGGTCTTAAAAGGTTTTTATGTGTTGTTGTGACACATATTGTAATACCTACTACACATCACATTTTATTAAAAAAAAAAAAAAAAAAAAAAAAAAAAAAGTGATATATTTAGTCAACGGTACCACGCTTAACCTTAGTTACGGTATATTTTTTAATAATAGAACGTTATTCCTTGCTTGAAGAAACGAGCTTCCATATAAATTCCTGTGTGGGCATTAATAATTGAGGAAGACAGTGCGTCACTTGATCAAGGAATATGCCACTAGAGATATTATTGGCAACCCCATTTTAGTTCTGTTGTTCCAAAATAATAAAAAAAATTTGCTGTTTATATCTTATTTTATTTTTATTTTCTATATCATGAATTATTTATTGGTCTGTCATATTTTATATGCCTTAGGACTTATTGTTTAGATGATTCTTTAAAAATTATATAACAACATGTTGCGTCCATCAACACCTCAGAACACAAGTTGTTGTGAGGAAAAAGGTATAAAAATCTGAAGTTCAGCTTTAGTGAACCAAAAGACTTTGTACCAGTGATCTCTTGCATTGGGAAACAAACATGAACTATACATAGGGTGATCACCTAGGTCAATCATTTCCTCCGAAGCTTTTTAGGGTTCCGTTTTTTATACGGAACACTATTGGTGAGAGTAAAACGTGTTTTTCACATTATATCGATTATCTCGTAAACTATAAATGCTATGGACTTGAAATTTGGCATGTGTATAAAACTAACCTGTCCACATGAAATGACGGATACAAATAAAACTAAAGTGGTTTTCGTTTGGTTTACAGGGCTGAGATGTGAGACCTTTGAGAAAATACATTTTTTTTTATAGATTCAAGTAGGGTATCATATGAAAGGGCTTTATTTTAGTATTCCATAAAAATTTATTTTGGAATTTTACACCTCACCCTTTTTTGTATAATTTTGAATAATGACTTTTTTTTCGCGTTTTCTTACCTCGATTAGCTCCGAACCTATCTGATCGAAAATTTTCAAATGTACTTGGAATGATAGAAAAATTAGTACGTTTTTAATAAACAATATAAAAAAGTGTCATATTTCCATACTTAGATTTATTAAGGGGGTGGAAATGAGGAGGGGTAAAAACACTATTTAAAATGTGGTCAAGTGGGGTGTCATTTGAAAGAGCATTTAATTTAAAAAACAAAGCAATTTTTTTAGAATTTTGCGATGCCCAGGTTTTGAGTTATAGTAAAAAAAGTGCGAATTTAGACCGTTCCCTACGTTTCGACACTGATTGACAGAAAAATTTGTAAAAATTCACAGAGTTAGGAAATTCGGTAAATTTTGTACGAAAACCATAGCGAAGTCTCCAATAATTATATTTCTGTGTGTTTAGAGGACCGGGGTAGAGGGGGTAAAAAAAAACTTTTTTTGACCCAAGCGAGTGGGGTGTCATTTGATAGAGCACCTAATTTGGAATTCGCTGCAATTTTTTTTAGAATTTTGCGGTGGCCAGTTTTTGAGTTATTGTCGAAAAAGTGCAAAGTCCAGACCGTTCCCCCCCCCCATGCGTTTCGACACTGATTGACAGAAAAATTTGTAAAAATTCACAGAGCTAGGAAATTTGCTAAATTTTGTAAGAAAACTATAGCGAAGTCTCCAATAATTATATTTCTGTGAGTTTAGAGGACCGGGGTAGAGGGGGTAAAAAAAAACTTTTTTTGACCCAAGCGAGTGGGGTGTAATTTGAAAGAGCACCTAATTTGGAATTCGTTGCAGTTTTTTTTAAAATTTTGCGGTGCCCAGTTTTTGAGATATTATCGAAAAAGTGCAAAGTCCTGACCGTTCCCCTCCCATGCGTTTCGGCACTGATAGACAAAAAAATTTGTAAAAATTCACAGATTTAGGAAATTTGGTAAATTTTGTACGAAAACTATAGCGAAGTCTCCAATAATTATATTTCTGAGTGTTTAGAGGACCGCGGTAGAGGGGGTAAAAAAAACTTTTTTTGACCCAAGCGAGTGGGGTGTCATTTGAAAGAGCACCTAATTTGAAATTTGTTGCAGTTTTTTTTAGAATTTTGCTATGCCCAGTTTTTGAGATATTGTCAAAAAAGTGCAAAATTCAGACCGTCCCCCCCATACGTTTCGACACTGATTGACAGAAAAATTTGTAAAAATTCACAGAGTTAGGAAATTTGCTAAATTTTGTATGAAAACTAACTTGTATGAAAATAACTTTTTTTACCCAAGCGAGTGGGGTGTCATTTGAAAGAACATCTAATTTAAAATTCGTTGCAATTTTTTTTAGAATTTTTCGGTGCCCAGTTTTTGAGTTATTGTGAAAAAAGTGCAAAATTCACACCGTTCCCCCCCATACGTTTCGACACTGGTAGACAGAAAAATTTGTAAAAATTCACAGAGTTAGGTAATTTGGTAAATTTTGTACAAAAACTATAGCGAAGTCTCCAATAATTATATTTCTGTATGTTTAGAAGACCGGGGTAGAGGGGGTAAAAAAAAACTTTTTTTTACCCAAGCGAGTGGGGTGTCATTTGAAAGAACATCTAATTTAAAATTCGTTGCAATTTTCTTTAGAATTTTGCGTTGCCCAGTTTTTGAGTTACTGTTGAAAAAGTGCAAAATTCAGACCGTCCTCCCCTCCATACGTTTCGATACTAAATGACAGAAAAATTTGGAAAATTTCACAGAGTTAGGAAATTTGGTAAGTTTTGTATGAAAACTACAGCACAGTTTTTGAGTTATGGATAAGAAAGGGCTAAATTCAGATCGTGCCGCCGCCTACCTTCCGACGATGACTGACTGAAAAATTTGAAAATATTCACAGAGACAGGAATATTGGTAAATTTTGAATGAAAATCATATCGAAGACTCAAATAATTATATTTCTGTGTGTTTATGGGATGGGTGTGGGGAGGGAAAAAAACCATTTTTGACCCAAATGAGTGGGGTGTCATATGAAAGAACACTTAATTTAAGAAATGTTACAATTTTTTTAGAATTTTGCAATGCAGAGTTTTTGTGTTATTAAAAAAAAAATATTTTTAGTATGTAGCCTTTCCCCACCCCTAAATTTCAACACTCGATTGACCGAAAAAATAATCAAATTTAATCCATTTACAAGCTGGTGTAATTGAATCTTTTTTAAGTTACCAAAAACATCTATGGATAATATTTAACCTGAATTAACATTTTTTTTGCCATTTTTGATCAATGTAGATTTGATTGTAATTTACTATTGACATTTATAATTTAACATTTATTTTGTTATGTGTCTATGGTCTGAAAATATAAGGACATTACAACACAACTTTTTGTCAATAATTTTTGATATTGTGTTCTTTTACATTCACGGAACCCTTGACGAGCGAATTTTTTATCTTACCCACTCTTTGGCAAAAGGATACTTTATTTTGGCGATTTTAAAAAATAAAAAGAAGACACTCCATAACAAATTACGCAAAATCTTTCCACGACGCACTTTGATCCACAGTACAATTGTGCATATCTTCGAATATTTGAAGTGGAACAAACCAGTAAAACTTTTGCTATAGTAAGGATAGATCAATGGGATAAATAATATAGCAACACGCACAGCTGTTTTAATTTTGTCAAATTTTTGTTGTTTTATCTAATCGGTTAACCCTGATGGGGAATGATAAACTTATTTAAAGTTTGTGTTTTCTTATTAGTTTGACCTTACAAAAAAAAGACGCCAGGTGTAGTATTTATGGATTTGGTACTTTCACACGGAAGTACTGAATGGGGAAAAAATTTCAAAAAAATAAGACTGCACAAACATATATGTCAGTATTCTATCCTGGCAGCAGACTCAGAGCCTAGAGAAACATATGTGTGGGGAGGTACTGTGGGATATACCCCAATCACAATTAATCTAATACCAAAATTGCTGGGAATTTCCATTTTCAATTGCTAAAATACGCTTCATAACTTCTTGATTTTGCAACGTTTAAGATACCGGCTTCTGCGGCCAGTTGAAAAATATGCCCGTTCGAAAGACACACTCAAATTCATTAGTTCCCAAAACAATAAAGTCGCTAGATAATAGAGAAGGTTTACTTGTTGAAGAGAATGTATTCGATGATCTAATATAGTACTTGAGCATAAACACAGAAGCAAAACTAATCGTTTAACTTTATAATGAAATTAATTCTAAATGATGCGGCAAGAATTGAACTAAATTATAAAAAATTTTTAAATTTTGAACTATTTTATACATAAAAAGAAGAAAACATATTAATCATTGTTTTTTATCAACGCACATATGATAATTTTTACTGTATAGACCGAAACCGTTTAAAATTGGTCTGTTATAGCTCATTGACCTGGAATCCAGTATGTCCTTCAATCGTATAAAAAAATCGCCACATTTCTCATGCACGGTTAACTTCTTATATAATAATTACATAAAAATAGTTTAATTAAAATAACGCATTAAGCGCTTTATATTGAAAGAGTTGGCCCATCAAAACCTAGATTATCAAAATAAAAAAAAAATACAAACAATTGTTGGCAGAAAAACTTTGTCCCTCCGGATATTTTGTACTTAAATCCGGAGCCTAGAGATTACCGTGCATAACCCGAAAATGAAAACCAGGCGATGTGGTCACCCTATCTATATATTAAAGATTTTAAAGACCGACTTCATTGAATGATACTGGAATATAACACATGGAATAGGTTCTTTGATAAGCGTTTTCTTCAACGTCGTTAAAAATATTTATCGCAAAAGTTGACTCAAAACTCTGTGTTGTGAAATCATAATGCTATACACCAGTGTATGAATCTCAACTGATTTCATGCTGCGGACCAATAAAATTTTAATATTCTATTGCGGATCTTTTCTTTTTTTTTTAATCCATAGCGTTTTCACTGTAGACAACTATATTTTATTAACTATTCATTTACTAAGGGCGTAATGTGGATCTCATAGGCTTCAGAGTAAAATTGTTGCTCGAGGCGACAGCGGAGGGCCTTAAAAACTCGACCGCATGTTGGTTTTATTTTATTTTTAGTTTTTTCGCCCTTGCTCTTAGAAAAAATAAAAGAATTTATGAAAAAACTTTTTGTGAGCAAAGTAAAAAATTACAAGCAAGATCTTGTTGGGAGATAATTATTTGAAAAAAATATCTTTAATCCTCTCACAAATGTTTTTTATAATAAGTTTTTTGTTTTTCTTTTCTTTTGATTAAAATTTGTAAGAAAATAAGTGCATTCGATATGACTGAAAAAATAACAAAGATTACTGAAAGAACAAAACAATTCCTCAGAGTTTTTACATTTGCATCAGATAATGTATAGTTACTTCAGTCAAATTGAACGCGGCTAATGTTTTTAATGTTCATTCATGTTCATGTTTTTGTTGTTCATTTGTAAATTCGATCAGTAAATAATGACAATAAATAATTTTTTTAGCTACATAATTAAATTCATGAACAACAAATTAAAAATTGTTCATTTATAAATTATGTAATTTATTACAAAAACATGAAATCATTATCTAAAATTATGATCCAATCATACAATTTCTAAAATCTTTCTTATTAAACAACGACACATGGCGAAAACTAACGAAAATAAACAAAGGAAACAAACAAAAATATTTATAATAACGGATAGTTAGAAAACAAATAGATTTTATTCCTCTTTCTTTTGAGCGAAATAAAATAAAAGAAAAGATAATTTACCACGCACAAAAATTTATTTTTAAAATAAAAACTTTTTTGTACGGGTATTGTTTTGTTCGCAGAGAAAAACTACAAATATGCATTTACATACATATGATTAGTAAAATATTTTTTAGAAAATTGTTTAATCCAAGTAGAAATATGATTAGTAAAATACTTTTTGAGAAAATTGTTTAATCCAAGTAATAGTATTTTGTTTGTTATTTTCATCCTAAATTTCTATAGCAACCAATTTATTTTTTTAAGTTTCTAAATTAATTTATTAAAACCACTTTGTTTATCATTTCTATTTGTTCTATCATATTACTTCCATTCTCAAAATTTGTGTTACTCGCTCTGAAAGAACTACAGAATAAATTAGTTTTTTAAATGTTTTGTTCAACTATGCAAGTTTTTTTTTAAATAGATAAAAAAGATGACGAAAAAGTTCTAGTTTTGATTTTTATAAATAGAATGAAAGAAAATAAAAATGGCTCCAAAAGAGTGAAATCAAAAAAATTAAAATTTTACTCTTACGAGTAAGAACGATATTAAACATATAAAACTCCAATTTTTGTATACTATTTTGAGGAGTAATAAAGAAGAAAATCTGTTGATAAATATAAAGTTGCGTTATTATGGTAGTAAATATAAAGAAGTTCGCGGATCATTGAACTTTTTCTGCGGACCGTTAATGGTTCGCGGACCACCGGTTGAGAAACACAGCTATAGACGATTTCATAATTGACTTTTAAAGTGAATAGGTTTTGATGATAAAAGGTAAGATAAGCTAATTGGAACTCGTTGGTTGATGTTTTGGGTATGAAGAAGCTCTGCGTACTATAGGTCCGTTTATCACAGGGGACTAAAATTTTTTCATGTTGAAAGTTCTCCGAAGTGTCCAAAAACTGAGCAATGGATCGAAAAGACTATAACATCCGTATTTTGGAATGCGCATGGAATAATATTCATTGACTATCTTGAAAAAGGTAAAATCATAATTGACAATACGCCTCCTCATTCATCATTAGTATTGCAAGCAAAATTGCACGAAACAAACTTTGAACTGGTTCCTCACCCATCTCGCCAGACCTGGCTGAAAACTTTTTTGCCGGTTTCCAAACCTGACGATGGCTAACCGGTAAGCGATTTGACTTAAAAGCAGAGATAATATAGCTGAAAATGGGGCTATATTTTATAAAAAATTTAGGAAAACGTTAGACTTGCTGTATCGACTTAAAAGGAATGTATGTATGTTGAAAATTAAAACCGAATTTTGTAACATAAATATTTTCTTGTTTCACTTATTTCACACTTATTGATTCCCATGGTAGAGAAACTTTGTCACATCTAGTGTTAAATTAAGTAGTGATACCAAAGTAATATGTAATTTTTATTAATTATATTATGAGTAAATTAACAACCTGCTCTTCCAACATTCAGATTTTTTTAAAAACAAAACTCATAAATATTCAATACTGACAATGAACTTGTCATTCCTAAATCAAGAACATCAATTTGAAACAGTAACATAACTATTTTATTTATTACAAAATGTGAATGAACACAGTTAATTTTAATTTAACATTGAAGCCGCATGTTATGGAGTCATGAAATGAAAAGAAAAGTAAATTTTTTTGTAACTTTTCACTGTCAAGTTTATTATGAAAATATTTTCTGTGGTTTGACTTCTTTTAAAGTTTTTGTTTTGTTATAAGCTTATCCAGTTATTGTGACATTATAATTTTTATGCATATTCAATGAACGAGAAAAATCACATAACGATTTTTTTTGGTGTCCAAAAGAATATTAGTTTATCTTTTTAATAACCGTCTAATTCTAATTTTTACAATTTACCCATTTTTTTGATCGATTTTAAATTGGTGACTTAATTCAATCGATTATATTTATTCACATTTATTCAAAATAATAAAAATTGAAATCTAGTAAGTAGTATCCGAACCCGGGTTCGACTTCTCGCCAAGTCATTGTATAAGTGTGGTTCGTTCTCTGTAGTTCGTTATCTACTCATACATAGCGCGATTGAGTATAGGCCTGTTTGAAATTACCATCGCTGCACATCATTGACCGATTATTGACTATGTAGCATTTTTTATATTATTATCTAACCCACATTATCGTACATTTATCTTAAATTTGATTTAATAATTTTATAACAAAACTATCAATTAAACATCTATTTATTCTTATTTTAACAGCTAATTTTAATTCAATAACATAATGGAATTAAAATAACCATGAACAAAATATTTTTTAGTTTTAGCATGTTGGTAGTAAACAAAACAAAACAAAAGGTTATTTAATTAGTTAAACCAATTGCTATTAATGGTATTTAATTTAATGTTTTTTTCCCAGCAGTATTAAAATATGCATAAATTTCGGAAAGGTAAAAATTGAAAATTAAACCGTTTAACAAATAATTAAAATGTTGGTTTTGAGGAAGTTGTTCGTTTCCTTGTACGTTTAAAACTATCTTAAACAAATTGTGTTGGTTGATTTCCCAAAAGAGCAAAGCATTTATAAATACAAGAATTATTTTTCAAAGATCAAACTAGAAATTACCAATTATGATACAATATTCGATTACAATTTCGATACAATAAAAACAACTAAGTAACGGTAACGTAATGAATTTATTATACACTAGTGTATAATAAAAAATAATTCAAGATAATGTCGTTACAAGATTTTAATAATAGTGAAAAGTGTACATTTTTATGAACAAAATTAACACAGTTATGTTCTTTTATTCTAGAAATCTCTCGAACTTCTCAAACAACTCTAATACTCCTTACAAACAATTCAGTTAGGATAAAATATTGCATTATTTCATTTTAATTGCAAATATTCTAATTAAAAATAAAAACAGAAATTGAAACGTATAGAATTCATACCGTATCATAATATTATTACAATTGTGACGGTATTTTGAGTGAATTCAGTTACCTCCAATCAAGATATTTAATTACATTTTTCATTGTCACTAGAAATGTCATAATAGACGTCTATGTTATACAGGAAAAAAAATTCTTGCAAACATTTGATACATATAGTGAATGTATAATTCATAATTTCAGCACACAAAAGAAACCTTCGTTGAGGTTAATATAATTAATAACATGAAATGTTATAACATCAATATATGGGGCATTCCACGTCAACCTGGATACCTGGATGACCAACATTTCAGGTAACCTAGAATATTTGTTTTGGGCTTAAATTGTTACCATAATTATAGGCTTTTGAAAGTTATCTGGCACAAATTCAAAATGGCGGTACAAATTCAAAATTTTTCAAAAACATAAATAATAGCCGAAACGAGCCCAAACTCAGGGGTTTTTGGGGTCGCTGATCACGAATATGATGTCTAAAACTCATACCGTGGACCTGGAGGTCAGGGCGCCCTTACTATATAGCTTCTCCTTGACTTTTGTCAACATTTTCTATACAAAGTTCCAATATTTGTTATTGGGGGGTTTTCGGGATCGCTGATCATCATTATGATATTTAAAAATGTACCTGATGTACCTGGGGATCATAGCGACCCGATAATGTAGATCATCTACTGGAGTTTTCTTTAAATTTTTTATGGATACCATTAAAAATCATTACCCGAGGGTTTTTGGGGTCGCTGATCACGAATATGATGTTTAAAACTTCACCCGACATACCTGGGAATCATATCGACCCGATTATGTAGAACATCTACTGGAGTTTCCTTAATTTTTTTATCAAAATCATTAAAAATCATTACTCGGGTGTTTTTGGGGTCGCTGATCATGATTGTATCATGATTGGATCGCTGATCATGTATTAAAAAAATTCCCTGACATACCGGGGACTTATAATGACTTTATTTTTAATATCATCTCCCGGAGTTTTCTTACCCGGTTATTATATTGTAATATTATAATATTATAAATATTATTATCATTATATAATAATAATATTTATAATATTATAATATTACAATATAATATTATAATAATATTTATAATAATAATAATAATATTTATAAAATTATTATTATTAGTATATTTATTATTATATATTATTATATTATATTATTATTATAAAATAATTTATTTAAAAAAACTTGAATTTTTTATAGCCCCTTGTCAACTAAAATATTTAAAAATAAATTAAATTTAAAATATTTTGAAAAATTATTTTAAAAGTTTAAAAAAATAGGTAGTACGTGCTTGTATATTATATTATATTATATAAAACTGTATTATATTTATATTATATTATATAAATTGTATATTATATTATATATTATAAAATTAATCATATTATATAAAAATTATATTATATAAATATTGTTACGTTTTTCCAAACTTCCTTCGAATTGGCCTAACTCACAATTCGATAAACGCAATCCCCAATCTCTTCCTGAGTTCGATCACTGATTAGTAAGCACAAACACCAGGTTTTATTAAGTCTTCAACTCCTTGATTGTTCCACAACAACAGGAAAACAATACAGCAAACAATATTCCTAACTAGAATATTCTTCCAACAGCTTCGAAACTACAACGGCTTATTGTAGAAATTTCCAGTTCACAACGTTCAAAATAATACACAAAGTATTTCTACTCAATAACACAATTATAACTTTATTTACAAAAACTAATTTTAAATATCACTTTTATAATTTTAACTTCACTGTCACACGTTTAAAATAAAACTAATTCCAACTTCACTATCGCAGGTTTAAAATAACACTAATTCAAAACTACAAGAAGTAATTTTCTTATATACCTTCTGCAATACTTCTAGATAATTCGACATCACTTTCCAGAAACCTTGAGAAAATATTAGAATATTCGACCACTTTACGTTACGTTGATTTGATTCATAAAATCGTTTATGTTGACCCTATTTCTAAGAAGAGACAACAACAACAATATTCATTTCATTAATTTGTCTGTTGTGTTTTGTTGATTTTATTTTCCTGGAAGTGACCGTAATCGTCTAGATTTTTCTGAATCGTAACAATATATTATATTATATAAAACAAAAATAAAATTTTAGGACGTCATTTTTTTTAATTTTTGTTTTTTTTTCAATTATAATTTAGATATGAACCATACACGAAGAAAAAAAAAAGAAATGACGTCTTAGATTTCATTTTTGTTTTGGGAAAATGAAGTCCTAAAAAAAATGACATCCTAAAAAAATGATGTCCGTTTGAGCCAAAAACGGACATCATTCAGGACGTCATTTATGATGACGTCTTTTGTTTTATCTGGGTATATGCTGTATTATATTTTACACAAGTTCCAGGAGATGATTTTAGTAATCAAATCTTCCTGATCTCCAGGTATGTCAGATAATTTTTGTAATATAATAATCATGATCAGCGACCCCAAAAACCCTCGAGTAATGATTTTTAATGATATCCATAAAAAATTTAAAGAAAACTCCAGTAGATGATCTACATTATCGGGTCGTTGATATCCCCAGGTGCGTTAGATGAATTTTTAAACCTCATATTCGTGATCAGCGACCTCGAAAACCCCCGAGTAAAGATTTTTAATGCTTTTGATAAGAAATTTAAAGAAAACTCCAGGAGATGATCTTCATAATCGGGTCGCTATGATCCCCAGGTACGTCATGTACATTTTAAAATATCACAATGATGATCAGCTATCCCGAAAACCCCCCAATAACAAATATTGGATCTTTTGTATAGAAAATTTTCACAAAAGTCAAGGAGAAGCTGTATAGTAGGGTGCCCTGACCTCCAGGTCCACGGTATGACTTTTTCGGACCCCAAAAACCCTTGAGTAATGAATTTGGGCCCGTTTCGGCTTTTATTTACCGAATTATAATATATTTTTTTGCTGCAGAAATGCAATAAAGCCGATCTTGGTTTGCAAAACACCAAACAAATTTTATAATTGACTTTCTGAATCGAATGCAAAAAACCGCATTCAAATCCGTTTAACTATACAGGTTTTCGAAAGTTCAATACGCTAATCCCTCGTCTAAATACATTATCAAAAATTGTTACTGTAATTATTTTTACTAAAAATGACTCATTTTCACCATTGAAACAAACAAAAAATTTAAAAATCCGTCAAGTAGTTCTTGAGATACATTAAATTGAAAACATATAAACCCGTGGTTTTCAAAAACTATCCCTAGCACTATTGACCATATTGACCATATTTTAAAACCATATATTTTGCATATTTGAAAAGTTATGGGAATTACAATGCTTTTTCAAGGTTATGTTCTGTAGCCATAGATTCGGACGATGCAGAACATGATATTCTCGACAAAATAATTATTTGGACAAAAATCATTTTTGATCCGTCATTTTTGATCCGCCATTTAGAATTCGCCAAACAATCAAATGACTTTCAAAAGCTTATGATTATTCAAAGAATTTAAGCCCAAAACGAATATTCTAGGTTTCGTCAAATTTTGGTCATCCAGGTATCCCGGTTGACGTAGAATTTCCCGGGATATATTTTTTATATAATATATATTTTTTTTAAAGACGGCAGGAACACTAATGTACGAAGAAAGAAAAAGCCCTTCAACAGTGTAAGACTCGTATGGTGTCTACTCACTAAAACCCTTTTTCCTTTATCCTGTCTATAGCACTGCAGTTAGGTACTACTTCACAGGTTGGATTAAACGTTATTGGTTCCTTCGTTGAATTACATCTGTAAAATCTGCTCAAATTGCTTTTGTTGTAATTGTTATGCAGAGTGTGCCAACCGCATTCCGATTCCTTGCCGGTTGGGTCATCTGACATTGTAATATCTTCGTTCTAATCTTCGTATATAGCCTTCGTTCAAACAATCTTTTGATTTTCGACAATCTTTCGATTTTGGGAAATGTCTTTGGAAAGCAGTCCTGTCTTCTATTGTCTCACTGGACAATGATGTTCGTTCTTATGTGAAAGTTACTATTTTGGAGAAAAAGTGTGTTGGTTTTCTAGCCAGTGGAGCATCCATTAATGTTGTAGGTGGTAAACTAGGGACTGTACTTTTAACATCAAACTTAAAATTAATAAGATCTTCAGCAAGAATAAAAACAGCTGATGGTACTATCCAAAAAGTTTGTGGTCAGCTGGTAACCGATGTTTTCTTTCGCGAATAATATCTTAGCCATTTACACTTTTTATAATACCATCACTGACACAGGAATAATATTTCGAAGTACATTTTTTTCGAATCTATAAAACATTTTCGTTTACTTTTACTGAGTCTTATTTCGTGCCAGTAAATTCAATCGTGACAAGTCTTTCCTGCGACGATGTAGAACAATTGCAAAACGTAATCAAGTCAATTCCATCCTATGCAAAGTTAGGTCTTGGTAGAACAAGCCTAGTAGAACACGTAATAGATGTCGATGGTGCAAGTTTCGTTAAACAACGACATTGCCCCATCTCGCCAGAAATTAAAAAACTAATGGGTGATGAAGTAGATCGGATGTCTGAGCTCGGGATTATAGAAGATAGCGGAAGCACTTGAAGCTCACCAGTGGTGTTCTAGTCCGAAAGCCTGGGAAAGTATGATTATGTCCTTAACGAGAAAATTGACAGCAGTTAAAAAAAGAGACGTATATCCATTGCCATAAATTGATGGGATCTTGAGCCGACTTCCTAAGACGAATGATATTTTGAGCCTTGACCTTAAGGATGCCTTCTGTCGAATTCCTCTGGAATTGCAGGTACACAGTTATATCATTTTACACGAATGCCTTTTGGGCGTTGTAATGATTCCCGATCAATGACAAAATTTATGGATAAAGTCATCCCGCCGAACTTAAAAGATAGGGTATTCGTATATCTGGATGACTTATTGGTCATTTCTAATACTTTCGAATCTCATTTACAGACCTTGAAGGAAGTGGCTTGTCAATTACAAAGAGCCATACGGACAATATATGAAAGAGTAAGTTTTTTACCAGACGTTAGTTATCTGGTATATATTGTACTCGTAGGTAAAGGAGGAATAAAAATCAAAAGAGATAAGGTCCCAGCCATGGTTGACAAGTTAGGTGGAGTCTGAAACTACAAGGTTTCATTTTTTCCATAGAACACCGGCGAAGTAGCCTGACGCTCTTTCTAAAGGTGCTGCTGCAGCTATGGAAATCGATCTAGAATCCGAATTCTTCAGTTCCTCGGGTTAAAAGCAACTGAAAGAAAATGTAGAAGGTAATAAGTCTATCATAAACGATCTTAAAGTTCAGGATGGGATTTTATATAAACGAACTTGGTTTGTAGGTAATAAACCTTTTCAAGAGAAGAGTTTCTATTTACTCTTACTTACGGTTTTCTATAGAAATAACAGATAGTCTGATTGCAGATGCACATGATCCACCTATTATACTTCACATGAAGGTGTTGCCGAAACCCTAAATAGGCTTCGACAGTTTTTTTGGCCAAAAATGGTGCAGCAAGTACAGAAATATGTTAGTAGCTGTAAGGTCTGTAAGGAGACTAATGCACCTAATACTATGCTTAGATCCCTAATAATCACTACTTTTTAAGCTGAGTCAATAATTTTATGCAGATGATAGGAACCCAATTTAATTCCAAAGCCTTTGAATCGTTCCTTTTAAGACATGGTGTAATACACACACTTGCTACTCTTTATTCGCCAAATCCAAATCGTAATGCCAAACATGACAATGTACGGTCAAGTGATTAGAAATTTTCAATCGAAACCGAAGTATTTGCGACGAAACTTTATTTTAAGTGATGCTATAAAAGAAATTAGTGCAAAGCTGACTTCAAAATGTATCAAGAACACAGTACTAAATCAAGCTGGAAATTCTCAATAACAACTACAAGATGTTAAAGGAGATAGACTTGGAATTTACCACTCCAAAGATATTGGAAACTAGTAAATCAGTAAGGGATAAGCATGACACAGCATAAGCCTCCTAATCTCATGGTCCTGTTGTCGAGTCGCATAAGTGGCCTAATCGTTCTTGTACAACTTACATTTCTTCTTAGTTCCTTCAGATTTAACGTAGTTTGACTTACGCGTTAAACCTGCCCTGTAATAAACTCTAATTTGATTTATCCGAATTAATAAGTATTAATTTATGATTTTAGTTATCTTCTACAATATTTTGCTTTGATAATATTATTGTTACATTCGTTTGGCAAAGAAAGGTGGTGGAAGAAACGGTAGTTGTCCGGCTATATAAGAAAAATTCGAAAAAAACGAAGATAAAAAAAGAAGTCCGGTTTTATTTTTAGAATGATGAGTTAAATAAAAATATACATAATTTTTGAAAAGTTTTTGATTTGTTCTTTGAAATCAACCGCCGCAAAAGGGTTAGATTTACTAAAACTGTAACGTTGAATTAAATAGAAAGAAACTCAAAAAGTAATAAAACCCAGGTATTTAATTTTGGACTATGGGATGATCTCCTGCCCGCTAATATTGATCATAATCGTTTTACGCTTTTTCTTTCTTTTGACTCTATCTTATGGTCAGCTAATTTGAGACCTGTTATAGAAAACCAAACTAACACCCCACCTGCTCAAGGTGTTTGCCTACCGCAACTTTGCCTATGATGAGCTCATGCTGTTTATGTTTTAAGCAAGTGCAGTTTCGACATTTATATAAGGAATTTAATTTATC
This sequence comes from Diogma glabrata, assembly GCA_963693315.1. Classification (NCBI taxonomy): domain Eukaryota; kingdom Metazoa; phylum Arthropoda; class Insecta; order Diptera; family Cylindrotomidae; genus Diogma; species Diogma glabrata. Next base: position 52,850,965 of record OY856188.1, read on the forward strand.
TAATCCATACTAAATCATATGAAACATTTCTTCACATTCTGATATCTTAAAAAATGTCAATGCCGACAATAAACCATTTTATAGTATCTATTTTTTTTAATATTATCAATATTGCTTTTATCCATTTTACGAGTGTAATAATTTCCATAAAACTGTTTCTTATTCAAATTTTCCCAAAAAAAAAACTATAAATATATTTCAATATCATTTCGAAAAACCACACAATAACCTCAAGCAACCAAAAAAATTTGATAAATCTTTTTTCATCCAAACTTAATTCTTAAGGCGAATGATATGATGAAATTTACACTCAACGAAAAATAAAAAAAAATTGATGACAAATTACTATAAACAATGCACGTGAGAAGCAAGAAATCTCTATATTTCGATTTCCATATTTTGGAATTTCATTGTTATTATTATTACAAATTAACTAAAATTTTTGCTGATTTTGTTTTTATTAATTCAATCATATGATTTTGATGGTTTGTAACACAACTCTGTTTCAGGTTCTTGTAATAAGGTTATTTCGTGTTTTGTTAAAATTAATTGAAGGTTGAATTAAGAATACTGGGGGTGGATTTTAACTGTGGGATTGCGGAAGATGAAATAATGATACCGTAAACTATATGTTATAAATATATAAATATATTTATATATATATATATATATATATATATATATATATATATATATATATATATATATATATATATATATATATATATTTTAATAATAAAAAATTGTTTGTTTAGTATATAGCCTATTTAATTGATAAATATTTTAACAAACTAAAATATTTTAGTTTGTTAAAATATTTATCAATTAAATTAGTTTGTTAAAATATTTATCAATTAAATAGGCTATATACCAAACAAACAATTTTTTATTATTAAAATAATATTAAAGCCTAATAACCTTATATACATATATATATATATATATATATATATATATATATATATATATATATATATATATATATATATATATACATATATATATATATATATATATATATATATATATATATATATATATATATATATATATATATATATATATATATATATATATATATATATATATATATATATATATATATATATATATATATATATATATATATATATATATATATATATATATATATATATATATATATATATATATATATATATATATATATATATATATATATACAAAAATTGGCTTTCGAGAAGTTGAAGGCAGCATTAATAACCAAGCCAGTTTTATCTATTTTCACTTTTCAGATCAGAGGCCGAAACGGAACTACATACCGACGCTTCGAAAATTGGATTTGGGGCAATTTTGTTGCAAAAAGGCAGAAATGATGATCAATTTCATCCGAATTTTTATTTTAGTAAAAAACAACACCAGCCCAAGAGTTAAATATTGTTCATATGAATTAGAAGTACTGGCCATAGTTAAAGCATTAATAAAATTACGGGTGTATTTACTAGGAATGCAGTTTAAAATCTTCACTGATTGTGCAGCTTTCAAGATGACCATGTTAAAAAAATATATTGCTCCTAGAATTGCTGGTTTGGCTCTATGCCTGGAAGACTACAACTACTCTTTAGAACATCGCAATAGTACTAAAATGAAGCACGTTGATGCACTAAGTCGTTCTCCGGTAGTAATGGTTATCCAAGATGATTTAGTGCAGAGAATTAAGGTAGATAAGGACAAGATAAGGACGGACGATTTAAGTTGAATCAAAAAACTGCTTGAGTTTGGTCAACATGAGGATTACTATATTGAAAACGGAATCCTATTTAAAATGGATGATGAAGGATGAAAATTATTTTGTGTTCCACGGCTTTGCTGTCAGAAACTATTAAAGGTGCACATGAGCAAGGTCATTTCGGTGTTAAAAAGATGACAGAGATAATAAAAAAAGGACTATTATATACCAAAACTTCGAGAAAAGTGTGAGCTCTGTAGGCGAAACTGTATTTCCTGCATTATAAATGAGAGGAAATCTGGCGTACAGGAAGGATTTCTACACACCATAAAAAAAGATGAGTATCCACTATTAACCTATCACATTGACCATCTTGGGCCAATGCATTTAACTGCCAAATATTACAAATATATACTTTGTGTTATAGATGCCTTTTCCAAATATGTTTGGTTTCATCCATGAAAGCTGTTACATCAACTGAGACAATTGCCAAGCTGGAAACGCAGCAAACGATGTTTGGAAACCCTCAAAGAATAATTACAGATCAGGGGACAGCTTTTACGTCAGATGAATTTTCGAAGCATTGTCAGGATAACAGCATAAAACGTTCGTTAATAATTATGGGAGTACCAAGAGGAAATGGGCAAGTTGAAACAAAGCTTAAACAAAGCTTTCAGTTGAGTCGCCGGAGCAATGGTATAAATACACAGCAAAACTACAAATATTTTTAAACGCTACCTGGCAACGAAGCATCGCTGCAACACCGTTTGAGGTAATATTTGGGCCTTGGGGTTAAGATGAGGAATCCGGAAGACCTAACTATTTCCGAAATTATAGAGGAGCAGCTAACTAACGATTTTCTTTTAGAACGAGATACTATTCGAAAAGAGGCTAGGAATAATATACTGAAGGTGCAAGAAGAAAATTGTAGGAGTTTTAACAAACAGAGAAAAAAATCAACAATATACAAAATTAGAGATTTGGTGTCAATAAAGAGAACCCAATTTGATACGGGAATCAAGCTGAGTACCAAATATTTAGGTCCATACAAAGTTACTGAGGTCAACCGAAATGAGCACTATAAAGTGGAGAAAATTGGTGAATTTGCCGGACCGATACGAACTGCAACTAGAGCTGATAACATGAAATTCTGGAAGCATAGATCTACTGATGGACAAGATTGGCAAGGGTTGTCTTCAGATAAGACGAATAAGAAGAGTCCGCAGGAGCGGCTGTTTGTAGGATTTCCCCTCTTCCACAGTAAAAAATTTTTAGGAGGTTTTGATTATTTTGGATCCGCCATTTTGAATTTGTCAAAGTACATGATGACTTTCAACAGCCTATGATTGTGTGAACAGTTTAACACCAAAACAGATATTGTAGGGTGCGTCAAATTTTGACCATCGCAATTTTGACATTCCCGGTTGACGTGGAACGTCTCATATACATAAACTTTTGTATAGGTCAACTGCATTAAATTTTTTGTAAAATGCAGAGATGAAGCCTCCTGCAAAATGGGCCTAATATTTACATAGCGTTATGTGTTTCATACTTATGAAATTCACCTAAAATCCCGTTTTACTAAAAATATGAGTTTTTTTACTATTGCTGGTTTGTATACAAAATATAATCCAAAAAAAAGATAAACGGCCACTATAAAAAACGATGGAATTAAGAAATGTGTACCACCAATCAGCTGAATTAATATAAATTGAACTGGTCTTCCAAAAATCGAGAATTTTCTTTTAAGATTAAGGCGTATGAAACAAAAACTTCTATACCAAAAGAAACATTAGTTTCTATTTGTATTTAGTCTAAATTCAAAGTATACAAAAACATTTGTATAAACTTTTAATCTGACCGTAAATTTTTTTAAAATCTAAGAAAATCAAATTCCTTCAATTCCTTATTTGCCACAAATTCATAGTTCAATGCCATAGTTTAAGTTTTATTTTCTAATAACATCAACAGTTCATATATTTCATGAAAAGTTAAGAAATATCAAATTTAATCCATAACAATTTTCAATTTTCTTAACACTTTCAATTTTTTTTTTCAACACATAAACAAAACAAAAAATTCAAGAATTTTCATCAACTGTTTATTTCTTAATAACACATAAATATTTTACCTTGTTTTTTTTTTTCTAAATTCACAAATTAAATACTAAACAGTTTTTCTTAAACAAAAATTCACAATATTTTAAATATTATTAATTTTTCATTTAAACTTTTACAAGCACATAATGAAAAGTTATTTTAAAAAAAAAAACTAGATAAATTCAACCCAATCAATTGGATAAACCACAAGAAACTAAAAATATAATATTTTTAAAATAAATATTATGTTTAATTGTAACAAAGAAATAAAATTAAAATTAATTTATTTTTTTCCTAATTATAATTTAACGAAATAGATGAAAGAAGTTAACTAAATTTAAAACGTGAAAATTATTATTTTTTTAACGTAAAACAAAAGTTTCAATCAAAACAATATCAACTTGAATAAAATTGGTATTTAACACAAATACATAAAACAAAAATAAGATAAAAATAATTAGAATACATGAAACTGAAAAGGAATCTAGTGGCAAGCGGGTACGAGTGTCTCCCCTCCTCTTAACGTTTTTTTATGTTTGATAATAATATAGTTATTCAAGCACAATTTTGCAGAAATAACTACAACAATACTAAAAATAAAAACATGGAAATATAATTTTCTGGTAGATTATTATTCTATTATATCATACCCTCCCCTCCATCAAAGTCGTTTTTTTTATTATTTTCTTGCAAGCTTGTCTTATTTGAACTTGAATTTAACTATGTTGAAAAAAATACACCAGCGTTATATTGTATTAAGGAAAATTTAGATAGTTTGATAGCGTGTTATAGAATCATGTTAATGTAGTTTTAATTAATATTTACGATATGTTTTGATAGAAAACCATTGAATCAATTGTTTTTCCTTTCTTGACAAATGAAGGGGATGGAAAGAATAAAAATTATATCGATAGTGTCAACAGAGCCAACATGATAGCAATTGGTATGTTGTTGGATGTTAAACCAAATGATCTGATACCCCGCCTAATCAAGGATATTAATTCTTTAAAGCCCTACTGATCCAGCTTGGCCAGTTTTTCCAGCTTATCTTGTAGGTGCAAGTGTTATTTTATATTTCCGCTTCTGTTTGAAGTATGTTAAGTCTGGAAGACGAAATAAGTTATTAATGTTTAACTGCTGAGAGTAGTGATGTGTCGGTTGGTGAACAACCAGTTCTTATTGAACGAATCACTTCACTGAACGATTACCGATCGTTCAGTTAATAATAGAAACGTCGTTCGGACGTTTCGAAACGAACGATTCTTTTAAAAAAAATGACCGATCTAAAAACAAATAAAAATGATTGCTAAAAATAAATCAAACAAAAAACGCTACAAAATGAACGACCGATTCAAATGAACGACAGTGTAAAAATGATTCTTAATGATTACTTTTTATATTGTGTTATAGTGGTTGTAAAATTGGCTGGTATACTAATTAATTCATTGATTTTTTAAATTAAAATTCAATGCACCTTTTCTCAGCCTTATTTATTTTATTTAAGTAATTATTAAGTTTTTTATTTAATAATTACTAAACTTTTTAATTAGTTACTACATTTTACCTTACTGTGAATAATAAAACGGCAAAAAATTAAAATTAAAAGTTTAAATTCAAATAATTTTATAATTAACTTTAAATTTTTAACATTTTTATTATTAAACATGTTTTAAAAATATTGCTTTACTTGGTAATGTCACAATGAAGCGAAATATAGTAATTTATTAAAAAATTTAATAATTAATTAAATAAAATAAATAAGGCTGAAAAAGAGGCATTTAATTTTTATTTAAAAAATCAATGGATTACTTTCTGTTAAGAACGAACGACCGATCCAACATGAACGATCGATATAAAAAGAACGACCGATTTAAAAACTAAACTGATTCGTTCTTTAAAAAAAATGATTGCTCATAAAATTGTAATGGGCAACATGCTCTGTGCCAACCGTACTTTGATTTCCCGTACTCTTTACATGTAGTAATATGCTATAGTGTAATTAGTTCGAAAATGTATATATTCATTTTCAAATACTTTTTAGCCTATTTTGTGTGCAACACACTTATTTTTTCTTATAAGTACATTTGACATTTCTGGGAAGCCAGTATCAAATTCGTTTTCTATTTTTTTTCTTTTCGCCAATTATGAAAAAACTGAATAGAATTCACAAAGGTACGAAATAAATAATTTTGTACAAAAACAATTTATGCTGATTTATTTTTCTATTTGGTTCGTGCCGTGGAAATGAATTGAACAAATTATTTTTTGATAGAGCTAGGTAGTCGGTCTGAGAATTTTCAAAAGTTGAGTTGGTTTAGTTTTTTTGGAATAAGTTGTGGTCTGGACAGTTGGTCTTTTTGTTTGTAGTTGGTTTTGTAATTCGAAGTTATGCTGTGAATTCTTGAGTAGGGGACTTAGTTTGTTTTTTATAATAAATTTAAGTGGTTATAAAATTTTGTTTTTTTAGACACGCTATTTCTTTGTTATTTTAATTTAATTTCTAGTAAAGTCTGGTTGGTCCGAAGAATCTTCGCTCAACCGAGCTAGCGACAGGATATATTACGTGCCCGACCAATTGGTAGACCTTCACGGTCTAATAAACCTCATACTACAAGATGGCGTCCAACGCGGCCTCTAGAAGACAATGGATGGTTCCTTGGATTCAAACAGTGTTGTTCTAGAGACAACAATTTTTTGATTCGGTTTTAGTTTTATAAATTGTATTAAACTTTGTGTTATTGTGTACCGCAGGAGTAAGTATTAGCCCTTCAGGCTAATGTTATCGAGATTTTACGATTCCGGAGACTCCGAGTTAAAGTAAAGTTTGTATATTGTCAGGGAGGTCAAGGGTGGCGCCACAATAGACGATGGATCTGTTGGTCAATGGTGGTTTCCGCCAATACCATTCCACTCTGCAAATGGTTCGTTAGGCCTTGGGTCCTTGCTGTGAGGAAAAGTTTATATTGCTATGCTCATTTAAATTGTTTTTACCATGGTCTTTGATTTTGGTCTTTAGAGCATAACCTGTTAGAGTGTTATTGGGTGTAGTACCTGTGGTCGATAACAGAGATGTATTCGTCTGTCTTTCGTGCCACTGTTGTTACATCCAAGGCAACACCAAGACTAACAACTTTTTCTCCTTACAGGTTGTTTGGGTGTTGGTATTGGGCCGACAGGGGAACATATATTGAAAAATGCTAACATTTGGCTTTCTGGGCCATAACAACCTTATGTGTTTGCTTTTCGTAGTGATATCATAACCTGGTCAGTCTATCAAATGCCCGTTAGAAAAATTTGTTTTGATCCTAGGTTCTGAAAGTGGTTGAGCTGTCAATTACAACTCCATCCTTATTTTTTATGAAATAATTTTTATTGAAGTATTTTGGAAAATGTTGGTATTTTATTGAAAAAATTAAATTTTGGTTTAAATTTTGAAATTTTTTGTATACATATTTGAAAATTTTGAATTTTGAGGAAGTTTTGTTAGTTAATTTTAGAAAAATTTCAGCAATTTTAAGTTTCATAATTTTAAATAATTCTTTTTATTGAAATTTTCTTTTTAAGTTCTAATTTTTAAATATTTTTGTAGGTTTTTAATTTTAAATACTTTTCAAATTTTTGTGAATTTTTGTACATTTTTGATTTTAATATCTTTTTAATATCTCTTTTACACAAATAGTGTTGTTTTTGAATTTTGTTTTTGAAAATTTTTGATAAATCATATATTTATTTGTTTAGTAATATTTTATTTAATTTTAAGTTTTAGTTAAGATTCAGATTTTTAAGTTAAGATTCAGCTCGATTATGCCTATTTCCACCTATCCAAATGGTTTTCTCATTTCCTCGTTTGTCTTGATAATTTTATATATATTTTTATTAGGTTTTCTCCGTTCAATGTATACACTTTCGTATGTACATTGACACTGATCTCTTTGATAAAATTGTATTACCGTCTTTGTTTCCTATTGAAACCACCAATAAGAAACAAAGACGGTAATACAAATATATTTTTATATTTTTTTGTGTTTGACCTTACTTTAGTTTTATTTTGCTCTTTATGCTGTGTTGTTTTTAGTTTGATTTTGATTGTTTTGTCTGGCCTGGCTAGCTTAATCTGGAGAGCCGGAGAGTCTATTTCGTGGTTTGGGTTCTAGCCTGACTCCCATTTCGTTGGTTTTTTCATTATGATTCTCAGGGCGAATGTAGTTGTAGTCAGACCTCCTCCTTTCGTCCTGTGCTGTAATAGAAAAGTTATTCTGTGTCAACCGTACTTTCATTTTTCGTCCTCTATACCTATAGTAATATACTATAGAGTAGTTAAAAAATGTGAATATACAATTTGAAATACTTTTTAACCTTTTTTGTGTGCAACACATTTATTATTTCTTGCAAGTAAAGGGTGGGCCATCTGTTGGTCTTTTTTTCAATCGATTAGTGTAAGTACTAAATGTTGTCTGATGTAAAAATGTGTTTGAAATACGAAACGTCAAAACCATGCCATTATTAATCATGGAGTCGCTTACAACACAACAACGCATTTTAACCGTCCAAGTTTATTGTGAAAATTTTTCGTTCAAAAAAGACAAAAAAGACATGGACGTCCTACCGAGCACGCAATTGGCAAAATTATTGATCGTTTTGAAGAAACTGGTTCAGTGGAAGGTCGTAGACCGTATCAACATGTTCATCCAGTTCGTACTCGTGATGCAATAGCAGCTGTTAGTGAAAGTGTTCGTAATCCAAGCACATCAACAAGCCATCGCTCACAGGAGTTAAACATTCCACGAACCAACTTACGACGCATTTTGCATGTTGATCTTCATCTTACTAACTCAAGAATTGAAGCGAGCAGACCATTTGAAACGTCGCTGTTTTGTTAATTGGATGCTTGAACGAAATGAAGAATTTTCATCAAAAATCATCTTTAGCGATAAGGCTCATTTTCATCTCAATGGGTACGTCAATAAGGGAAATTGTCGCATCTAGGGAGCGGAGAATCCTCATTTTATTCACGAACAACTTTATCGTGCAAAAGTCACTGTTTGGTGTGGTCTGTGGGTTGGTGGAGTCATCGGACCATTTTTTTTTGAAAATGACGAGAAAGAAGCTGTCATTTAAAACTATCCTAATTCCTAGTTGCCAATAGCATCTTCGGATATTTAATGCTTACCTTAACTTGAAATAAAAAAAGTGATGGTGTATGCTATGTCAACTCGGCCACCACTGTTTGTTCAAAAATTGTAGCAAACTGAGAAATCCCACTTAGACCTTTTTTTGTGGCTATGCCCTTCTAGTTTTTTTTGAGCTTTTAACCTTTTTAGAAAATCCAAAATGCTGGTCCCGTATGGCGGGTACAAGTCAACCACCTTACCATGAAAGAATAGTTTTTTTGATATCATGCTAGTAAAATCCATCGAACTACAGATGTATATAAACAGATGATATAACGGATACCCCAATTATCGTAGAAGTTTTAAAAACTTTATGTCGATGTAGTTTGGTTCACTGAGTTCACGAATCTATAACTATACCTTGTACTAAAAATTCAACTTTTTCCTCTTGACCCTCAATGGTTTCTATCAAATGATCTGATGAGTTTTACAAGTGCAGCATCGAAAAAATTGCGTTGCACAAAAATCCAACTTTTCGACATATACATAATGCACCACATCCTCTTTTGCAATTACAGAAAATCATTTTTAAAAGCTTTTTCCGCAGGAATTTTTGGCATTCTGATAGACTGCAAAAATAATTCTTATGTATTCTTATGAGGTAAATTTTTGTGAAAGATGGGTTTGTTTGTATTACCTTCATACTTTGTTCATAATAACTATCGAATACTACAGTATATTATTACCAAATTACCAAAATTCATTTATTACCAAAATTTCTTCTCAAATAATAGATATATTCCCGGAAAAAACCGCTGTAAATGCGCTGTTATACAAAAGCATATTTCAAAAAAGGTTTATGAACATGAAACGCAATCAAATAAAATTACTAAATGTACTAAATCTTCTAATAATATTACCGCAGCAAGTTTTAAAGTAGCAAGAGATATTGCCAAACATGGAAAAGCATTAACGGATTTATTAAATCAACTATTTTCAGTTGTGGTGAAACACTTTGCGTAGATTTTGAAGCAAAAATAAAATCCTCACCCATAGCCAAAGTATGCAGTTAAGTGCAAATACCGTAAGAGATAGAATTATAAAATACGTGAAAATATTTCTCAACAGTCAAAATATGATCTTCATGGGGTTGAAGTATTTGCATTGGCAGTTGAAGAAATTACAGATATTTACTCCGATGCCAGACTGGTAATTTATTTTCGTTGTATTACAGTTGGGAATTGCGCAAGAACTCCTAAAACTAGAAACTTTGCTGGAACGAATTTTTATTTACTCATTTTACGTTCGTGAAATCGTCTTCCTCGACGCTAACGCGTCTTGTGAACAAATTTTCACTCACGAAAAAGCAACGTTTTCATCTCTTGTTGCTAAATGTACTATTTCATAATTGGGTTGTCTCGTAAAAATAGCGATTATTAAAAAAAAATTGTTTTGGCACGCCAATAAAATTCAGTTGCGAATCCTGATTAGATATTTATCACAAAAGTGAAAAGAAGAACTTTTTACCGAACTATATAATTATGGAATGTAACGAAACCTTTACCGTTAAACAAAGCATCTTAGCAAACTTCTTGTTGATGTTTTGTTTTTTGAGGAATGACACCGTAAAAATTTAAATTTTAATTATGAATAACAATTGAATAAAGTTTAGATTTAGATGATAACAAAATGCACAAAAACAATTAAAAATACAATCTAATAATAATATTAAATTTAATTAAATTTAATTTAATTAGAAACATCAACAATCCAACATAAAATGGGCGTGTTTCGTCAAATAAATTTTGTCTTATTGAATTGCGTGCTGAGAATAAAAAAAGTATTCATTGCAGATGATTGCGTTTGCCTTGATTTAAAAAAATTGTGTTAATCGGCCACTATAAGCTTTACTTTAACGAAATAATTTTAACAAAAGTGTTTTAAACAAATACAGTACTAGCTGTTTAGAAATTTTGTTTTTTATTTTCCAATAGATCATGAATTTGAAATTTGACACTCCTTTAGGAAATGACAAAACCTTTAAAATTCCAATATTTCCTTCTTTCGAAATAATGTAAAGTTAAAAAAATTAAACTATCTAACTACTATGATCTGAAATGCAGCTATATCGAGTTTAATAACTTTTTATAGTTTAACTGCTGAAGGACATAAAAAGAATATAATCATTTCTTCCTTACATTTTAAGTTCGTATATTTTTTCTACTTTTGTAATGTTGTGGTTTGTTATTAAAATAAAATAAAAATCAGAAAACCACAACACAATGTGGAGAAAATCACATATAAAGTGAGAAACATGAAAAAAATTGTTTCAAATTTAAAAATAAGTTAGTTCCAACTTATTCTTAATGAAGATAATACAGGATTGGCCAAACTACCTTAAACGTGTAAAATTTAGAACGAGTATAAATGTGTATAATTTAGAAACAAAAATGAAACCACTGTGTGGAGTCATTTAAAAAAAAATATCAATTTTGGACAACTGTATTGCCAGATTTCAGCATCTTACTCTAACTACCATTGTAAGGGTGATATTATAATTCGTTAATAAATTTGCATATTATCGAATTAATTTCAATGTTTTCAGTTAAAAATATGAATAAAGTATGGAAATAAAAAATATCAGAAATAGATATGGAAAGTAAAAGTAATCAAATTGATTCATAAAAATTTTTGAAGGCCGCACTTAAATTTTATATCCTACTTCTACTTCATACAAATTAATGTTTAAGGAAATAAATTTTTATGTTTTAAATTTTTGCTTTGCTTTTTGCAAAAATTTGTATCATCTTTATTTTAATGTTAAAATTTTTGTAACGCAGAACCTTGATCTCACTACTTAGATCAAAGCTCTGTTATTAGTTAGGGAATATAGTTGACAGATCTCGGCAATTGAACTATCAAAAAATTGAAAAATTGATTTTTATTTAATTTTTGCTTCACCACATTTTTAATTTGTGTGAAGTAATGCAATCTATCGTGAAACAAAAATCTTACATACCCCAAATTTTATTTTTTCGTTTGTTTTGGACCATCCTTTATCTAGGGGTGGGTGGGTGAGTTTTCTGTATAGGATCTTTATAAAACTTTGGCAAATGATACAAGTTCACTTGAAAATTGAAGATCTGGATTCATTTCAAATTTGGACAAAATGGCAGGGGGTCTCCCGAACACTTTTAAGTTTAAATCTTGAATAACTTCTGATTCCGGACTATGATATCATTGAAACTTAGTATATAAGGTTTTAGTACAGTTTCAAATATTTCTGCATACCAACTTTCGGTTTCTCACTTCCGGCTAAAAAGTTTTTTTTCCAGGTGTTTATCCCTACTGTAGCCTAGAATTACCGATCGATTTTCATGAAGCGTTGGTAAAAGCTTTCTTATAACATAAGAAAGATTCTATCAGCTTTTGGAGTACATTGGATAAAGGGTTGAGGGGTTCACCATACAGCAGGTGGTTTTTTCCACAATGTTTTTATGTTTGTTGGGAGCATAAAACATTCATTCGTGAATGAATTTTGATGACACTTTGGAAAAAGATGCAAACATGTATGACAAGAAACTGATTAGTTTTTGTGCGATAGTGAACAAAATGGTGTGGGGTCCGTGGAGCACCTGTTTTTTTTGAAAGCTCAATAACATCTGTACCTGATAATTGAATTGGATGAAACTTGGTACATGAGCATTTAGTTTCACAACAGTTCTGCATCCCAACTTCCGGTTTTTCACTTCCGATGAAAACATTTTTTTTGTACTTTTTTGAAGTTTTTTCAGTGGGTTTATGCACACTACAGCCTACAATAATGAAGTGATTATGATGAAACTTATGGAAAAGGGTCCAATTAGTGTAAGAAGATAATTATCATCTTTTGGGACACATTGATCAAAGTGGCGGGGGGTCTACCATACAACTGCTGACTTTTCACACTTTGTTTTTAAAGTTTGTTGGGAGCATACTGACTTCATTCATTTATCAATTCTAATGACACTTTGAAAAAAGATGGAGACTTAAATGACAAAGAACTAATTAGTTTTTGGACGATATTAGAATAAGTGGCGGGGGTCCTCTCGAACACCTGTTTAATGTGTCACAATTTTTTCAATGTTTGTTGGGAGCACACAGCATTCGTTCGTGAACGAATATTTATGACACTTAGGAAAAAGATGCAAACATGTATAGCAAGGAACTGATTAGTTTTTTAGCGATAGTGAACAAAGTGGTGGGGGCTGTCCCATACATCTGTTTTTTTGATAGCTTAATAACATCTGTACCTGATAATTGAATTGGATGAAACTTTGTACATAAGCATTTAGTACGGTTCAAAACATTTCTGCATCCCTACTTCCGGTTTTTCACTTCCGGTAAAAAATTTTTTTTTGTAAATTTTCAATTTTTTTCAGTGTGTTTATTTATGCACAATACAGTCTACAATAGTGAAGTGATTATGATGAAACTTATGGAAAAGGTTTCAATTAGTATGAGAAGATAATTATCATCTTTTGGGACACATTGATCAAAGTGGCGGGAGGTCTACCATACAAATGCTGACTTTTCACACTTTGTTTTTAAAGTTTGTTGGGAGCATACAGACTTCATTCATTAATTATTTTAATGACAATTAGAAAAAAGATGGAGATTTAAATAACAAAAAACTGATTAGTTTTTGGACAATATTGAAGTAAGTGGCGGGGGGCCTCCCGAACACCTGTTTACTGTGTCACAATTTTTTCAATGTTAGTTGGGAGCACACAGCATTCGTTCGTGAATAAATTTTGATGACACTTTGGAAAAAGATGCAACTATGTATGGCAAGGAACTGATTAGTTTTTGAGCGATAGTGAACAAAGTAGTGGGGACTGTCCCATATACCTGTTTTTTTGATAGCTCAATAACATCTGTACCTGATAATCGAATTAGATGAAACTTGATACATAAGCATTTAGTACCATTCAAAACATTTCTGCATCCCAACTTCCTGTTTGTCACTTCCGGTTAAAATTTTTTTTTGCTTTTTCTTGTACAACAGAATTTATGTTTGATGGGATACTACTGCTTTCTTTAGTATTTTTATAATTAGAACTACGCGAAATCTATAACATTGGTTAGCTTTTTATTAAAGTATTTGATGGATATTAGCTCATTATATATCCAGAACACTATGTTTCCAGAGCTGTGGTGAAGTCAGCCTATGCATCTGCGTCGCAATATTTTTTTATTGTGTCTTATCTTATGGTAATCCTATTCAACATTTACAAATCAAATAATTTGTAATTTAATATTTAATATATTCCAAATTTTTTATTTTAATGGTTCTGTGCGAAAAAAAAACTGTTTATCAATTCGGTTGCCAAGAAAAAAACTACAATGGTAAACTTAATTTTTTTTTCATATTTGATTGTGTTTTTTGTTTTTGCGATATAAGATTATGAAATCGCCATGTTTTCAATTCAAATAGTTTCAATGAATAAATTAAAACACGAATCGATATGCCCATAAACAATTTTTATTTATTTTTAATTCACGTTTATTTTGCAATTGCATTTTGGTATTTTTTTACTATTTTTTAAATTTAAAATCGAAAATGTTCAGAAATTTAGTGATAAGAAATTCTCAAAAGTTTTCGTTTTGTCTAGATATATATCTGATCACTATTGGAATTCTATTCAAGGATTAATGAAAACAGTAAATTTTCGGGAAATACTATATGATAGAAGGAAAATTAAAAATTTCTTTAATATTAAAAAGAAACAGTTGTGTAACTTTAAACAATTTTTAGCACAACAATATAATATCACCAAATCAAGGAGAAATATTCAAATGAGATGCAATGTTTTCTATGGCATTGGTAATTTAAATTTAGCTGATAAAGATAAAAACATAAATATATTAACCATCGTGAGGTAAATAAAATGGGGTATTTGATAAATTATGTAACATTGTTGACAGTGGTGGAATTCTAAAAAAAAAGTAAAAGTAAAAATTAAAGATTTCTGAGATATGGAAATATGTAAAAACGTATTGGTGTAAACAATCATTAGAAGCCAAATCAATTTTTTATCTCGATATTTTGCTGCATTAAATTGTTTTTATCTTTTTCTTTAGAATAATTAAGATTATTAAGCTATAAGTTTCTAGTTTTTGTCATTTATAACTGCGATTGAACTCCTTATGGGACAGTGTAACACACTTGTACAATTTATGCTAACGGAATCAAGAAATCCAGATTCAAGTCTTATATTTTGGCATGAATACCAGCTGTTTTGTCTTAGAATTGACGAAGAAGTACATCCTTAATGTTTGACTACTTGGCTACTGAGATGTGAAACAAAAAATATAATTGGCAAAATTATATAAATTATTCAAATGATAATTTTTGAATAAAATCTTGGAAAGTCGTACAAGAACTAGAATGAGTATCTATTGATATTTAAAATTTGATAATTTGAGTATTTTGCAATGCTTTTTGTACTATTTGTCTGCTTTCAAATTTGGTTCGGTAAATTAATGTTTATAAAAATGGTAATTTTCGACATTTTTACAGTTAAGATTCGCCACGAGCTGCTCCAAATATATGTTGCTCCGGAACGAATATCAAAGATACAACACTGTCTAAATTTAAAAGTAACCAAGCTCCTGATATCGATGGTAATATTCGAAATTATTGCAAAGTGTTACTTTATCTTCAAGATTGTTTTGAGACATCGAAGAACTGTGCTGATACCAACTCGACTAGTTTTATTTTAAGGTGCAGATTTAAAATTATAACTAAACAAAAAGTATACTAATTTAATACAAAAAGGAACTAAAATACAAAAATTATATAATTCAAATAAAAATGCTTACATTAATGTACTTAGTTGTTTTCTTCGAAATCCAGTCCTGTGGAACATAAGTTGATTGTAGGCTGTTACAAATTGCATTTCAAACATAAGATATCCCTAAAATCTGAAGCGTCATCCATAGACGCTTTGTTGAATGCAAAACACGTGATATCATTTTCATGTCCAGCTTCTGGTCCACTTTTATGCGAAGAGCTATTTTCACCTTTTCGTACACCATTTCGGCCCTCCAATTCATATTCGTCCGTTGAATTTTTTATCAGCCACCATCGAGATTTATTCCTATACCCGGAATGGTAGAACAACGGTTTCGCTATCATCAAAGCCGTTTTCTGATACAAACATGCTCATGTATAAATATACAAAAATATGTATTTTTCAACAACTCAAAAATGTTGAAATTTGTTTAGGTTATTTGTATGATTTTCAAAAAAAATTGATGCCAAAGTTAAACATTTTAATTTTTCTTAAGCTTAACACTGTTAGAATAATAAACAAAAAACACCAATGCTTACAATTCTGATTCTGAAAATTTAATATAAACAAATATAAATATACGTTATTTTTTTTCCTTCTTTTATCACAACAACATGCACTTATTGAATTTAATTTTTATAATAATTTTAATTTTAATTTTAGTTTTTAAGTTCTAAACACAACTCACGAGTTTGAAGAATCATTCTTCCTTATATATTTCAAAAATTGAAAATAAACATGAGGGAGTAGGAGTGATTGCACGAAACAGCTGCTCGTTATTCATATTGTTTGTAATCAATACATTTAAAATTTAGAAAACGTAACCAGTTAATAACAGATTGCCTCATTTTTTTCCATAACATTTTTCCTGTTCTTCTATGAAGTCTTTCACCCTCCATAAGAAACAGTTCGGAAAATCAAAGCTATCGACATTTTAATACTGGCCGATTTAAAAATATAGAAATAGCAAAATACTTTAAAACATAGAATTCCCGAAAGATCGAATAAAATTTTGCCATGTTTATTTTAATTAAAATTAAATAGCTTCCTTTTACGACAAACAATCAGCTAGTCAACATCAGATTATCAAACTTGTATTTTTACATTGTGTAAAGTTGATATTTTATTACAATTAATAATATTTTTTGAACAAGGTAAATAAAATTACTATATTTATATTTATCATTTTCGAACAAATTTAAACTTAAATTATATTAAGATAATTGTTAAATTATTGTAACATTTTAACATATATGTAATTGTAATTTTTTATAAGATATCATTGTAATCTTTTTTATGTTTGTTCAAATATAATTCCGTCGAAACTAATTTCTGTGTTTCGAATTTATTTGGAAAAGAAAAGGAATCGCACAACTTTGGTGGTGAATTTGGGAAATTGGAACCGCAGAGCCCAGAACCACCACACTTCTACCAATTTATAAAACATAAACAAAAGTAAGAACCAACCGTTTATCAATTAAATATGTTCATGTATTGTAAAATTTCATTTCTATCTCCGATTCATTATTATAATATGAAGAGAAAAATTAAAACGTTCGTGTTTTTAGTAAAAACAAGGAAAGTAAACAAAATTTGAAACGTTGTAAAGAGAATTCACAAAACTATTATAACTTTGATATTTTTACAGGGTGTCCGAAGATTAGGTATACCGATTGTTTGTTAATCACAAATGTTAATGAAAAATGTAATGATGTCGCATCATATATGAAAAATGGAAAAGTATGTTGATCAGGACTGTTAGGTTTTTGTTCAAACGATAGATGTTTAACATCACGTAATTTGGCGGGCATAACAAGAGGTTGGATCAGGCTCAGATGAGAAAAGATTTTTATAATCTTTCCTCAAGCTGTTCACATTGGATTTGGAAAGCCTATCAATTTCGAGGCAATGATCTTGGCGTACAATGACTTTTCGACAGTTGAACTTGGATTGTTATGGTTTTCATTGTAGTGATTTTTAGCTCCTTGTGTTACATTGAACTTTTATTAAAAAAATGCCGGTTTTTGTTACAAGCGCATCTCGGTTTGAGATCTCTCTTATAAACTTAAAAAAATATTACATTTACAAAAAGTAACAATAACAAGATTTAATTAAAGAAAACTTAAGGGAAATAATAATTAAATAATAGTAATAAATAATATATAAAAAAGGCTCACTTTAACATGTCTCCCTTATTTTTTGTATCGTTGTCACATTGCCTAGACTCCCATAGCTATAATCTTTCCAGAGCTATCCAACTGCATTGCACTTATATTTCTTACATTAAACCAAACAGATTGTTCAGTTGGTGATGTCCATAAAATTAAATTAGGTTAACCAATTTGGAATTCATCCCTCATGAATCCCTTTGATCGAATCTAAATACACGCCAATAACAATTTTCACCAATATTCGTTACATTAAAAATAAAAAAAATAACACAATAATTAATTTCAATATCACAATTAAGCAACAAGTAATTAAATTTTAGATGTAAATTAAATTTGTAAAACTATATTCTATCCCAAATTGATACGTTATACGAATTCTACAGAGCAGATTGCTCAAAGTTTTATTACGAGAATTTTCTATCCTTGTTTCTTTTTTTATATACATTAGTCACTTTTACGCCCAATAATTATTCATTATTTCCCTTAAATGATTTCAAAATACAGTTAAATGAGAGAAAAGAAAAGGAAAAAATCATAAACATTTCTTTTTTCTATCAAATTATAAATATAAGTTAATTTTTTTAAAAAATGTCTATAATTTTTTTAAAACAAACGCAAAAATCCAAATCTTTGGTATTATGTAGAAAAATAATGAAATTATAAAATTATTTGAAAAAAATAATAAGACGAAAAACAACGGGATATCAACCCTCCAATCCTCCAACCATTATTTATCGTCCACTCTTTCTAATATTTTACGGGGTTACTTTTTGAATGAAATAAGCTGAAGTTTTTGAAGACATTTATTAGACTTATTATTTATTTATGTTTTATGTTTTTATAATAATATTTAAAATTTTAAAATTTTTACCATTTTTAAATATTTTTACCAAAAAGAACTTCAACTTTTAATATAGAATAAAAATTTTTAAAATCAGTCAAGCATTTCATGATTTGCATTAAATTGAACATACATGAAACCCATAGTGCGTTAATCTACTTCGGCCATCAGACCGTGAAGGTGTACCAGTTAGCTGTGCACGCTAAATGTTCTCCACCCGTAACTAGCTCTTTCGGGGATAAATTCTGCAGCCTACCTCACTCACAAGAAATTTAAAAAACAATCTAAAACAAACTACGTGTGAATGATTTGCCACCTAGGTTCTCCAGATGGGAGAACTGTTATACCACAAAATTCAACGATTCAAAAAGAAACTGCACAGTTCAAAATTTTTATTTAAAAAGCCAAAATTTAACAGTTTTCACCAAAATTATAACCAAAAAAATTACAAAATATTCAAGAATCCAATTTTCAAAAATAAAATAATGGACAAAATCTCAAAAAAAACATTTACATTTAAAAACATAACATAAAATGTAAACAAATCAAAAAATTTAAATTGTCAAAAATTTCAAAATATTCTAAACTTTAAAATTATTATAAATTTTCTAAAATTATAAAATTTTCAAAACAAGTATCAAAAAAATTATTCAAAATTTCATTTACAATAATCAATATAAAAATTTCAAAAATCTAATATCTAAAATCAAAAAACTAATTTTCAAAAATCAATAAACAAAATATTCCATAGATAAAAAAAATTATAAATTGAACAACCATATTTAAAACTACAGAGATTTTCTATAATCACAACAAAAAATTCAAGAAAAAATTACTAAATACAGTTATAAAATATTTAAAAAATCTACAAAATGTTAAAATATTTCGAAATTACAAAAAAACAATTATCAATTACTATATAAACTATTTAAATAAAACACACTACAAATTTTCAAAATTACTTAAAAACTAATTTAAAATTTCCAAAAACATTACACAAAAAATTTTCAAATTTATTCGAAATTTCTTAAAAATTTGAAACACTAAAAACTTCAGCAATTCCAAAAAAAAACCCATAAAATATAACAAAAATCCAACAAAAATCAAACCACAAAATTTTTCAACATTACTTACCATAATTTTAAAATTCAAATTTAATATTTTTAAAAAGATTAGGGTAGAGTTGTGGTTGACAGTTCAACCAGTCCAAAAAAACTAGGCGGTTATAAAAAAATTTCATCTAAAGAGTTTTTAACAGGTTGTTTCAGTGGTCTGACAAGCCAACACACATGGTCTAGCTATGGCTCAGAGCGCCAAATGCTAGCATTTTTTATTAATGAGTGCGCTTACCACCCAATACCAACACCCAAACAACCTGTAAAGAGAAATAAAGTTGTTAGTCTTGATGTTGCACTGGATGTAACAACCGTGGCACGAAGTACAGAAGATATCATCTACTGGCAAGGATTGAAACAATATCTGTCAAGCAGATGTACCTCCGCTATCGCCCACGAACATCACATCCCAACAACACCCTAACAGGCTATGCTCTACAGAATTAAACTAAAATGAAAACCACAAAAAAAATTATTTATTTGAGTATAGCATTGTAAAGTGTTCGTCCTGCCGAGGACCCAGGGCCTAGTGAAACATTCGCAGGATGGGATGGTATTGGCAAAATTAACCAATAACCCACAAGGTCCATCACCTCCTTTATCCTCAACCCTGACCTCCCCGACGAAACAAACTCCTTACTGTAACTCGGAGTACGCGGGAACGTAAAGTCACGATAAGTATTAGCCTGAAGGGCTAACACTCACTCCTGCGATACACAATATAACACAAACAAATTTAACGTTTTTTAAAGTTTTAAATTTAAAATTTAAAATTTAAAGTTTTTTGCCGAAAACTATATCAAAATCCTTAACTCAGACCGAAGTCTTGATATGTCAGAGCTGTGAGATTTCAGCTCCTCCATATTATATAAGATTGTAATCAATTTAATTTTTGCTGCCTTAGCTTAGACTATTTCAATTATTTTTACTTCACCACAATTTTAAATTGTGTGCAGTAATGCAATCTATCGTGAAAAAAAAAAATCTTACATACCCCAAATTTTATTTTATCTTTTGTTTTGGACCATCCTCTATCTAAATAGCCAAAAAAAATTTTGGTGTACGTCTGTGTGTGGGTGGGTGGGTGTTTGGGTGGGTGGGTGGGTGGGTGTTTGGGTGGTTGGGTGAAACTTTGTGATCTTGATGAAACTTTGGCAAATGATACAGGTTCACTTGAAAATGGAAGATCTGGATTCATTTTAAATTTGGACAAAATGGCGGGGGGTCTCCCGAACACCTCTAAGTTTAAATCTTGAATAACTTCTGATCCCGAGCTATGATCTTATTGAAACTTAGTATATAAGGTTTTAGTACTGTTTCCAATATTTCTGCATACCAACTTCCGGTTTGTCACTTCCGGTTAAAAAGTTTTTTTTTCAGGTGTTTATCCCTACTGTAGCCTACAATTACCGATCGATTTTCATGAAACGTTGCGAAAAGCTTTTAAATAACATGAGAAAGATTTTACAGCTTTTGGAGCATATTGGATAAAGGTTTGGGGGGTCCACCATACAACAGGTGGTTTTTTCCACAAAGTTTTTATGTTTGTTGGGAGCATAAAACATTCATTCGTGAATGAATTTTGATGACACTTTGGAAAAAGACGCAAACATGTATGACAAGGAACTGATTAGTTTTTGAGCGATAGTGAACAAAGTGGTGGGGGGTCCCTGGAGCACCTGTTTTTTGGAAAGCTCTATAACTTCTGTACCTGATAAGCGAATTGGATGAAACTTGGTACATGAGTATGTAGTACGGTTTACAATAGTTCTGCATCCCAACTTCCGGTTTTTCACTTCCGGTAAAAAAAATTTTTTTGTACTTTTTTTAAGGTTTTTTCAGTGTCTTTATGCACACTACAGCCTACAATAATGAAGTGATTATGATGAAACTTATGGAATAGGGTTCCAATTAGTGTGAAAAGATAATTATAATGTTTTGGGACACATTGATCAAAGTGGCGGGGGGTCTACCATACAAATGCTGACTTTTCACACTTTGTTTTTTAAGTTTGTTGGGAGCATACAGACTTCATTCATTAATTTATTTTAATGACACTTTGGAAAAAGATGGAGACTTAAGTAACAAAGAACTGATTAGTTTTTGGATAATATTGGAATAAGTGGTGGGGGTCCTCACGAACACCTGTTTAATGTGTCACAATTTTTTCAATGTTTGTTGGGAGCACACAGCATTCGTTCGTGAACGAATTTCGATGACACTTTGGAAAAAAATGCAAACATGTATGGCAAAGAACTGATTAGTTTTTGAGCGATAGTGAACAAAGTGGTGGGGGGTCCCTGGAGCACCTGTTTTTTTGAAAGCTCTATAACTTCTGTATCTGATAAGCGAATTGGATGAAACTTGGTACATGAGTATGTAGTACGGTTTACAACAGTTCTTCATCCCAACTTCCAGTTTTTCACTTCCGGTAAAAAAAAATTTTTTTGTACATTTTTAAGTTTTTTCAGTGTCTTTATGCACACTACAGCCTACAATAATGAAGTGATTATGATGAAACTTATGGAATAGGGTTCCAATTAGTGTGAAAAGATAATTATCATCTTTTGGGACGCATTGATCAAAGTGGCGGGGGGTCTACCATACAACTGCTGACTTTTCACACTTTGTTTTTAAAGTTTGTTGGGAGCATACTGACTTCATTCATTAATCAACTCTAATGACACTTTAGAAAAAGATGGAAACTTAAATGACAAGGAACTGATTAGTTTTTGGACAATATTGGGATAAGTGGTACGGGGTCTCCCGAACACCTATTTACTGTGTCATCATTTTTTCAATGTTTGTTGGGAGCACACAGCATTCGTTCGTGAACCAATTTTGATTACACTTTGCAAAAAGATGCAAATATGTATGGCAAGGAACTGATTAGTTTTTTAGCGATAGTGAACAAAGTGGTAGGGGGTCCTCCAAGCACCTGTTATTTTGGAAGCTCAATAACTTCTGTACCTGACAATCGAGTTGGATGAAATTTGGTACATACACATTTAGTACGGTTTACAACAGTTCTGCATCCCAACTTCCGCTTTGTCACTTCCGATAAAAGTTTTGTTTACTTTTTCTCGTACAACAGAATTTATGTTTGTTGGGATACTACTGCCTGCTTTAATATTTTTATTATTAGAACTACGAAGTCCATAATATTGGTTAGCTTTTAATTAAAGTATTTGATGGATATTAGCTCATTATATATCCAGAACACTATGTTTCCAGAGCTGTGGTGAAGTCAGCCTATGCATCAGCGTCGCAATATTTTTTTTTCATCATTGACAATTTTCAAACATTTTTTCATACCGACAAGAACATACAAATTTGAGTGTGACTCTAAAGTTACATGCATTCGTATTCAAATAGTTACTGGTTATCCATTTAAATTACGTAAATGTTGATGTTCATAATTTGGAATACTAAGAATAATGGGCTTACACTTAATCCAGTTTATTGCATAATAAAAAAACCTCAACAATTTATTTAATTTGTTTTAAATTCTTTTTTGGGTATTTCCAAAACTAACGAATATCATCAATTTAAGGTAAACAAATTTTTATAGGGAAATGCATGAAATATGAATCACATAAGTTCACGTTTCTTGTATTTGTGGTTTTTGTGGTATACGTAGGTTCTGTTAAAAGTTAGTTCCCTTAAAAGTTTTTACGAATAATTCATTTGAACTACATTTGTTTATTTTCTACTTATAAATATTTTAATTGAGTCTATACTTACTAAAACTTGTTTTAAATGAAGTTCCCCCACGTTAGGTACAGTTTATTAAATCGTAATTGCTTGAATTTAATAAGAAAATTCAGCATATGTAAACGAAACGCTGTTAAAATTTACACATAAGCATAACTTCATAAGATTATTAAATGTATGGCCAATAAATTGCAAAGTAAATTAGAACCAAGGTTTTTGGTAATCAGGTCTAATTTATATCCGATCATTATAACTTCTTACTTCAATATAAAATAATATTTGTTCACATCATGACTCCAGTACAAAATTATACTTACGTTTAATTAAGTTGTTTTCTTATTATGCCTCATGTTCTTAAAATGTGTTGATGCCGTTCGTTTTAATTGTTAAATATTTGGAAGAGTGAACTGAGAAATTGACTGCTTGTTCTCGGAACAATAATTATTAAAATGTTAACTCCTTTTGAATCAGTATCAGTATTTCTATCAAAACATAATCACAATAATAAAAAAACATTTTATATTAATTTATGCAGGTAAACGAGTATTAAAAATAACAATTTATACCTAACTGAATCTTTAAGAATGCATGTACAAGTACAGTGATTATATAGTTGCATAACTGCCACAATTTGGTCTGTCGCATTTTCGAACAGAAAAATAACTCCAAAATATGAAATATGAAAATTAATTAAAAATTTATCATATAATATTATTATTATTATTTTACAGAGATTTATCCATAATCTTATGTAATCTGTTATTTGATCGATATTGAAACTGAGTGGAAATGGATAAAATTATTTTAGTTTTTGTTGTTGTTAATAGTTCAAGGTAGGAAAGCTTAAAAAATTATGAATAAATTCTTATTATATTGTGAAATGATATCGTTATAAAATATAATAAAACACAAGCCTTGATATGGAGAAGAATTTGTTTTGAACATCAATGTTTTTGGATGATAACAATATTTAAGATACACAGATACAACACATTCGACAATTTAAGTGATTTTCCGTTTTTACATTGTGAAATATTGCATTAGGTGACGTATTTTTTTATTATTTTTTATTTAGATAACAGTAATAAAACGTATAACCATACGCATACGCTATACGCATACGCCATATGCATATGCCATACGCATCCGCATATACATACGCATACACATACGCATACACATATGCATACGCATACGCCATACGTATCGCCATACGCATACGCCCTACGCATACGCCATACGCATTCGCCATACGCATACGCCATACGCATACGCTACACCCATATGCCACACGCATACGCCATACGCATACGTCATACGCATACGCTATATGCATACGCTATACGCATATGCCATACGCATACGCCATACGCATACGCATACACATACGCATACACATATGCATACGCATACACATACGCATACGCCATACCCATACGCCATACGTATACGCCATACGCATACGCCATACACATACGCCATACACATACGCCATAGGCATACTCCATACGCATACGCCATACGCATACGCCGTACGCATACGCCATACGCATACGCCATACGCCATACGCATACGCCATACGAATACGCCATACGCAAACGCCATACACATACTCCATACGCATACGCCATACGCATAGGCCATACGCATAGGCCATACGCCAGACGCATACGCCATACGCATACGCCATACGCATAGGCCATACGGATACGCCATACGCATACGCCATACGAATACGCCATACCAATTCCAATTTTTATGTTTCGATACTTCCCTAAAGTGTCACATGAGTTTCGTTGGTAATTATTCGGCATTAGTCGGAAGTAACTCAAGCCATTCAAAAAAATATTCTTCAATTATATTTCATGACATGAAAAAATTACTTTTATGTGTCAAATGGTCTAGATAAAAATGCTTCCTATCATATGTTTGTCAAAAAAAAATTAATAACATGATGCACTTACAATTTAGTGATCCGCTTAGTTATTGAGCCTATTGCCTTATCCGCTCGCCGCATTAAGCAAACATTTGTTACGATTCAATATAATCGCAACGAAATACAAAACAAAATTGTATTCACCCTATGAAATATTCCAACTAAACATGTGTCATAAATTCCAAAACAAAAACATGAAATAAAATACTTTGAAACAATGACGTCGAATGTTCTCAGAATTTTGTAATGGTTTGAATTTACCTATAATATTCTCTTTATTACCTTTAATATTTTGGTCGATACATCAGAGTCAGCGTCGCGTTTCTTCACGAGCTTTACGGGCGTCGATGACTGTTGGATAGTGGTCTTCGTAAGGTGCCAATAGCGGTTTGTGTAATAATTCGGAACGTCGGAAAGTATATGCGAACGAAACTCGAGCTCTTTAAAAATAAGAACTTTAGAAGTAGCGTTTTTTGAAGCATTAGAAGGACGAAGGCGTTATTTATTTATTTTTTATTTTTATTTAAGACTCGTGACAATTTCAACAACCAAAATTAAAAACCAAACTAGAGTAAGTAAAAATATTTTCACTTTTGTTTTCGATTTTTTAAAAGCACGTTGCGCTCTATTTTAAAATTAAATCGTAACAATAAAAGCTGATGTAGGAAAATATTATTCTCAGAAAATTTGTTGTTCGCCACAACACGCCCGTTTCAGTGCCATCGGATCTGAAATGATATAAAAGCCTGTGTCTAAGCATTATAGGGATGAAGGTTAGTATTTAATTTTGTTTTATTATTTTTTAAGATTTGTTACAACTTTAACGGCCAAAATCAAAAACATTAGTAAAACCGAAAGAGAAATGTCCGTTTTGTTTTCGAATTGTTTAAAAATACATCGCCGTCTAAAATAAAAATCTAAAACTAAACTAATTCAAACAAGCATTGTGGCCAGCAAACTTGATGTTTGCCACAACACTCCTGCTTTAGAATCATTGAAATGAAATAGTATGAAATCCCGTATTTTGAAGCAATAGAGGGAAGAAGGTGATTACTTATATATTATGACTTTGTTTTCTTTTTAAAGTGTTGTGTAATAAGAATTACAGTATGTGTCACAATCAGACATAGAAAACTTTTAAAACCTGAATACAAAATGCTTTCTGATGTGTTGATGGATGTAATTTTTTTAAGGAATGGGTAACTAAACAATAAATCTTATCATCTCATCAATCCTATCAAGAGCAATTTTTTTAAAAATTTGGCTCTAACAAATCTAAAATGTCATTGCCAATAAACGAGCTAATAATTATACGGGGGTTCATTTTCTCGAACAAACAGTAGCGCCGCATCATCCGGGAATACTCCATAACTAAGGCTGAGCGTGTTACCGTTTGCTGCATAGAGTTCATCCGCCTGCACCCCTTTTAGACTTCCACTTGGTTAGTAATATCTCGCTTCTATTGCCGGTAATAAGATCTCGAGTACGTGGGCTTGTCATCCATGTAAGTAAAAAAGCTAACGAAGCAACAAAATTTAATTTCTACAAACGAATCTATAAATCTTTACTTCCTTACTTCTTTACTTTATCTTTACTTCTGCAGCCAAAATTAAAAACGAAAATATAAAAGTAGAAATTTGTTTTCGAATTTTTTATTAAAGGCGTTATATTCTATTATAAATTGTGGTGTAAAAATAAATGTTATGTCTAGCCAATTTGATGTTCATCAAAACACTCCCCTCATAGTGCCATTCATTTGACTCATTATTTTTTCAAACCTTTCTCAGTTGTTAATTATTTCGATATTATTTTTTTTAATACGCTAGGACCCATCTTTCACTGCACTTCTAAATGTAGGTCTGCTGCCTTTGTTTGTACTAAATATGTTGTTTGTGTAGACAAATTAAGAAAATCTGACCTTCTGCCAAAATGTAAGTGATTATTTTAATACTTGACTTTTCCCCAATCGTTTTAAAAATGATTTAAACGTGTGAATCCTAACGCACTGTAGTTCAAAAATTCCTTTAATGATAACAAAAGAAATTTAAATTAGCATTGTACTTTAGGGCATTCTAATAAACTTAAAGACAATAAAGTTTAATCACAAATCTTGATAAAGTTTAAATTATTATTTTGAACTTTTTTTTTCGTCACGATTTTTTGCTATTAATTTTAAAATTCTTTATGATAAACATTTTTGTTTCTTTAATTAATTGGATTGGAACAATTCATATAATTAAAATTTATGTCATATATATAATTATATGATAATAAATATGGAGGGGCTGAAATCTCACAGCTCTGAGATATCAAGACTTCGGTCTGGGTTAAGGATTTTGATATAGTTTTCGGCAAAAAACTTTTATGAGGACATGGTTTTTAGTTTTGGGCAGCGATGTGCATCAAACATAACTCTTTGTTGAAGTACAAGTTTTTTATCTCTGTTTAAAAATTTATTACAAAACTAACACGAAACATCAATACGTTGCCGGAAAATTATAATCAAAATTCCAAAAATACTGTTAAATTAAATAAAATCAAACTTTTTCAAAATTCCAAAAATATTCCAAATATTAGAATAAAATCAAATATTTAAATATTTTCTAAATTCCAATAATATTTCAAAAATTCTTAAAAATTGAAACTTTTTCCAAAATTCTAAACATATTACAAAAATTATTACAAAATCAAAAATTCAAACTTTTTTCAAAATTCCAAAAATTATAATAATATCAAAAATTAAAAATTTTTCAAAATTCTAAAAATATTTCAAAAATTCTTACAAAATCAAAAATTAAAACTTTTTCCGAAATTCTAAAAATATTGCAAAAATTATTACAAAATCAAAAATACAAACTTTTTCAAAATTCCAAAAATATTTCAAAAACTACAACAAATTCGTTGGCTCACCTCAATAAAAATAACATGATTCATCAATTTCAGTCTGGTTTTCGTGAAAGTCACACTACAACCTCTGCACTAATAAAAATAATAGATGACTTGAGTACATCCATCTCTGCAGGTAAAATTTCCTACCTTGTTTTGTTGGACTTCTCTAAAGCTTTTGATTCAGTGGATCACATTATACTACTAGAAAAACTACGAAGTCAATACAATTTATCGAACAGTGCTTTAGCTCTTTTTCATTCTTACTTATCTGATAGAGGTCAGATAGTACGAGTTGGTGATACATATTCTGGCATGTTGTACACATCTGCTGGAGTCCCTCAAGGTTCTATTCTTGGGCCGTTATTATTTATGATGTTTATTAATGACATTCATTTATCTATTAGTGATGTATCCTTCCACCTCTTTGCTGATGACCTACAGTTATACGACTCAGCATCGATAGAAAATAATATTGCCTGCGTAAGTAGAATAAATGCGACTCTGATATTGATCTCTGAATGGGCGAAAAGGAATAAAATAAAAATTAACCCAGCTAAGTCTCAAGCAATGATTATTGCTAGCAATAAAACTAATATAAATAACTTAAATGCAACTCAACTTTTTATTGATGGTCAAGTAATCCAACTACATAATAAAGTAAGAAACTTGGGCCTGATTGTAAACAATTTTCTTAATTGGGATGACCACGTTTCAAAAATTTGTTCCAAGATTTACATGACTTTGAGCAAACTTCGGTTGTGTGCAAGTTATACGCCCTGTGATATTAGATTAAAACTAGTCCAATCATTAATAGTTCCGCATCTAATATATTGTGCTCCTATTTACGCTGGATGTTCAGAGGCCGGCTGGAAAAAACTTAATGTTGCTTATAACTCTTGTGCTAGGTATATATATAATAAAAAGATGGGTGAATCGATTTCACACTATTCTAAATTGATTTTGAGTTGCTCTCTCCGTAACTACCTAGATTTTATTTCGTTGCTTTTTTTATATAAATTAATCAACTTAAAAAAACCGAACTATTTGTATGAAAAGATAAATCTATCTAGATCGACCAGGACACTAAATATAAATTTACCAATTAATTGCAATTCTAAAGCCCGACAATCGTCCTTTTTCGTTCATGCTATTAAAGTTTGGAATTCATTGGATCATAGCATAAAGTCTGCTGGCTCTTTTGGAACATTTAAAAGACTGTCATTTGAATTTCTATCTTCCAAAGCCTAATCCAAACTGTAACTTTACTATCGGAGTCAGAATATAATATATCTAGTTACTCTATGTCGAGCATAAATAGATAGAAAATTAAATAAATAAAAAAATTAACAAATAAGTAATTATAGATGAATGTCGATTAATAGATAAATAGATAAAGACATGAATTCATTAATTAATAAATATAAAATCACACATGATCTGGGAACCAACTAATCATATATATGGAATGAAAAACAATTGTATGTGCCAACTGAGGGAAATAAGTGATGGTGATGTATGAAAACTATATTTGCAATTATCGTTTATTTTAAAATTGCACTAATTATTAATTATTAAAATAATTTAATTTAATTATCATAAATAGAGCTTAGCTTAGTTTTTTTTTTTTTCGGTTCTATTGCGTTTATATTTTTCATTAGTTTAACCTGTTTTGCTATGTTAATAAATTTTAAATGTATTACGTTTTGCTGGTAATTTTAAGTTTACATTACTTTCTTGTTTATTAAGTATACAATTTACACCATCTTGAATTCTAAAAATATTATATAATTGAAAATATACATAAGAAAATTTACTTGCCTGCAAGTAGATTGTAAAAAGGCTACGCCTTAGATGTATATATGCTGATTTAATTTGAAATAAAAAAAAAAAAAAAAAAAAAAAAAATTCAAAAATTTCCATGTCCAATTTCATTTTAAATTACATTTACGTCATAAAAACAGCTACATTTTTTTCCCAAAATATTGGCTAAAAAATTAAATGAAATCATTTTTTGACACACTTGACATTATTTTTTGACAAACTTATAATGCCATAATTCTCTATAATAATAATAAAATATCATGTCATACGAACTATTAATTTTATTTTTTTCTAAAAAAATTGGGTAAAAAATAAATAAAAACCTTTCTTTTGACACACTTGACAACAGTTTTTGACAAACTTATAATGCCATAATTCTCAATAATAATAATAAAATTTCATTTCAAACAAACAATTTATTTTTTTTCCAAAAAATAAGGTAAAAAACTAAATAAAAATCTTTTGACACACTTGACAACATTTTGTTGACAAACTTATAATGCCATAATTCTCAATAATAATAATAAAATTTTATTTCAAACAAACAATTTTATTTCCAAAAAATTGGGTAAAAAAAAAATAAAAATCTTTCTTTTGACACACTTGACAACACTTTTTTGACAAACTTATAATGCCATAATTCTCAATAATAATAATAAAACTTCATTTCAAACAAACAATTAATTTTATATTTTTTCCAAAAAATTAGGTGAAAAAATAAATAAAAATCTTTCTTTTGACACACTTGACAACTTTTTTTTGACAAACTTATAATGCAATAATCTAGTTTTTGATCTCACATACCAATCCCGACCATCAAGATTTCTCCAAATTCAATGTTCCTACTCGTAATCACTTAAAATGAACTGTTTTTAAGCCACAAATATGCAAATTTCCTTGTTTTGACACACTTAATGATTTTTTTGACACACTTTCGGTACAGTTATCGAACACAGAGTCCTTTCGGACCTGTCCCTTGAGTATACCTATTTTTGAAATCCCTCCAGTAGTTTTCCTTGCAGCGTAGGTAATGACGGCCGGCCGACAGACAGACATACATTTTTTTTTTTTTGCTTTTTTAGAATCAGGAGGTCCTAAAACGTCGAGAAATGTCAAAAAAAGTGGGGGTAAGAATTTCACTTTGAGCTCATGAATGTAATACTTAGGTCTTTCAGACCGAAGTAATTGTGTTCATAAAATAACTTATTATCGAACATAAATTACCGTAATTCATGGTTAAGGATAAAGAAATGAAAAATCTTCTTCGTGATCCTAAGAACAGTCAACAAAAAGATGGTCGGTCTATCCTGGTACGTAAAACTACATATAAGATTTTTGTCTAGAAATCAATTTCAGGGTTATAAAAATATTTATAGATTTTAAAATGATCAATACCGAATCGTAATTACCTACAAAGATTTGTTAATGACCTTTGGGTAATTATTTCTTAGTTGAGTTGAGTTTCATGCGATCAAAATATAAATTGTGTTCAAGTAGAATTCAATAAGGAAGCTTAATTTTTTAAATTCATTCTTACTATCGAGTAACGGAATATACATTAGATAAAGTTTTCGCTTGGATTTTTATAATGAATTATCGTTTAGTAAATAGTTTATGTGTGATTCAATAACGTAAAGTTCAATAACGTAACGCACAATTTTTGTCTATAATAACAATCTTGAAAATTTCAGTAACCTTACTTAAAACCATAGAACGAATGAAAATAGGATTGTTGAAAGATAATTCCAACTAGTGTAATCAATTTGTTTCATTCAATTAACTTTTTGTTAAAGATTATGTCTGATCCGTTTTGCTTGGTTTCACATTTCAAATGCAACTGATAAACCGCTTAAAATTTTTACTTCACTACAATTTATAATTGTGTGAAATAATGCAATCGGTCAGAAAATCCGGTCAATGTAAATAGCAATAAATATGTGTATGTGAGTTTGTGACAAAAAAGCATGGGATCTCGATGAAGCTTTAGTAAATAATCTGGACTCACTTGAAAATGAAAGATTTGGATTCGTTTCAAAATTGAATAAAATGACGAGGGGTCATCCGGAATCATTATTTGAATATTGAATAACTTTTAATTCTGGCTTTCAATCTTATTGAGACTTGGTATTTGTGGTTTTAGTACTGTTTCCAAGATTTCTCCAGTATTTTCATGGAATTTCGGTAAAAAGTTTTAATCATTATGAGAAAGATTTAATTAGTTTTTGCGGTACATTGGACAATGGGTGAGGGCGATTTTTCTTGAATTATTTAGTTTTTGGACAATATTGAGATAATTGCTGGGGGTCTCCCGAGCACCTGTTTAATAATTGATAGATTTTGGATTGAAACAAACTCTAGATATCCATGGATACAAAATCATTCAAATTTATACGGTTGCCACCTAAAACTGGCCATAAAACGAGAAAATTTGAGTAGTTGCAAACTTATGGTAAATTTAAAAACGAAAATATCGACCAAATATGCTGATATTCTTTAATCCTTCTTTCGATTTTCATCAAATTTCAGAAAGGTGTTTATTTTGATCTCACCTTTCAGTTTATATGCCATTCGCCAATATTTGTCACAAGTCTTTCCTCGCCCTTTCAAATAGCTAATGTTAATCACTTGCTTATTTTTTAGATTTTCGCTGATATTTTTGTGCAAAAAAAACAGATTTAAAAAATATCCTACAAACAAACTCTAGATGGATACAAAATCATTCAAATTTATACGATTGCCACCTAAAGCTGGCCATATTGAAGTTGCTAAATGTGCAGAAAGTATGATTTATACCAGTTGGTTGGAAAAGTGGTTTGGGTGGCCGGAGCCCCCTGGCTTTATAACTAGAATGCCGCTTGATTTATAAAAATAGTAAACCGTTATTGAAGTATTTGAGGGATCTTATATCACTGATCTCAAATTATTTTGTTTTCAGAGCTGTGGTGAAGTCAGCATATGGATCAGCTTCGCCAATATTTTATTTCATTAGTTAACTAATTTTAAGTAGCTTTTCTTATAAATACTAGTTTGAATTCCGTTTAAATTTTAATTTTGGTCGAAGCGGTTGTACCAGCTTGACAAAGTATAGGTGGTTCTATATAATGATACAGATTTATGCAATGACAAATAGCTACAAGAAGTTATACCCTGTAGAATTTTTCTAGGTCAACCGCGATTTGAACCAGATTGTGAAAATTGGTTTCCGTGTTTGGTATTATCGTATTCGTATAATTGGGTTCCTAATCCCTAACTTACCCAACTAGCATTTTGTTCAGGCATGTCCTATTATGTGATCCGAATCAGGGTTTAGTAAGGTAAGTCCTACAAGGGCATTTGCTTCCGGCCTCTATCAGA
Organism: Diogma glabrata; assembly: GCA_963693315.1. Taxonomy (NCBI): domain Eukaryota; kingdom Metazoa; phylum Arthropoda; class Insecta; order Diptera; family Cylindrotomidae; genus Diogma; species Diogma glabrata. The sequence goes on from OY856188.1 coordinate 52,884,561, forward strand.
AATAATACCTGATTTCCTTAATAGGACACACCCTATTTGTTATGATCCGGCCTGAACGACCTTTCCTAGTTGGAAATGCTGGATTAGGACCGGATCAGAATCATATATAATTTTCCAATTAAGACATGCCCTATTTGTCCTGATCTGAGCCCTTTTTATTTGAATAAATTTCATTTGGTTAAAATTAACGGCCTAGATCTGAGCCTTTACATAATGCTAGTCGAGTAAATGTTCGTTTTGATATTAGATCAATTTTTTGCGTTAAAGTGTCGTTTGGTCTTACATCAGGATAACCTTGTATGCGTCTTTCGCCATCATACATTGAACATTAATTCTGTCCGCGAAATTCTTTATTCTTAGCTGGAAAGGATATCTGTCGGTTGTGCTGGAGAAAAATATTGTCGTAATATGCTACTTAATTCTGAAAGAGAATTAAAGTTTTGTCCGTTAGTATGCTACACATTGGTTCAGAATTGATTCGTCCATTAATCGTTCGAGTTTCGAAACCAACTTCACAAAGAAAACAATTTTTATTGTGTCTGTCTTCAGTAAGTCCCGTTTCCCGTCTCTTACTTTAAGCGCGTAAGTAAATTGTCTAGGTAGATTCTAAGGTCCTTACGGTCTTAGTATGTTGGATCGTCGAAGGGAAATTTTTTTTAATGGATTGCAAAATGTCTGAAAGAGTCTTCCCGTCATCTAAAGCTTCAATGAAGGTTTTGTTTGAATCTACATCTTTAGGATTATAATCTAAAAACTTAAACTTACTTTTATTTGGTGTGGTAGGCGTTGATCCTGATGATACGTTGATTTGTGTAGTGGATGTAGATGTTGGTGTTGCTGTTAAACTGATGGTTCTTGATCTCACGTTTTTGTTAACTCGCTAGTTGCTGGCCAAATGAACCAGCCATTTATTCTTTAATCCTTTAAATTCCTCACTTCCTTTTGTCGGTAAGGATAATCGGCTGCACCACCACAGTTTCTCCTTTTAACGCTAGTATTGGTATAATTCTGATCATTCTTTAATTTCATCACTTACCAGTTCTGTAAAAGTGTTTCGTTTCTCTAAAATGGATACTAAAGGCTACCGAAATTTTTTTCTTTTTGCGTACAATGCAAACATTTCTGAAATTAGCCAATCTGGTATTAATAAATTTATTTCTGTTTTATTTTTAAATATATGATAATAAAGTGATGATTCCACTTATCTTCTCCTTGGTGATTCTTCAATAATAGCACCACATTTAATTATGCAGTTGCCATAATTTGCAATATTCTTGAGGTTTTTTCTTTATCTATAGCGTCTTGTAATGATATCTCTTAGAAACCGTAAGTTACTCCGATTCAACCTTAAGTTTGTTTCTACTCTCTTTTGGTTAAACAACCCAATTAACTTTTTGGGCTGTCATTTAGCATTTATTAATATATTCCATCATCAATTCATTCCTCGTGATTTCGTGAATGGTGTTTGAAATTTGAATCTAGTTCGCCAAAAGGGTTCTGGTGCAACGAAAAGTGTTGTGCGTCCTTCCTATATAGTTTTTCAACTTCTTTATTGCCTGCGATAAAAGCATCGCTAGGTATCATGTAAACTGTTTCTTTGTTGCCATTGTCAGGCTTTCACACACACAGCTCCTAACTGTTTCAAACGGTATATGCTCTTACTGTATTAATTGCGTGAATTTGAACTTAGAAGACACTATAAAAGTTGCCCATTGGTTTATAATATTAAGTTCTTGGTCCACATCATCCTGCTCCTATGACGTCAAAATTCAATTTTTATTTTGGTACACAAACTTGCACGGTTGCACTATGTTTTCAAAGATAGACCTGATTTGAGCCTACAACCAAATGTTAGTAGCAACAGAAAACATATACAGCAATAATCACTCCTTTTGAGCTTTACGAATTCATGAGAATGTCACACAGTTAACAGAACACTGTATAAATCTTTCAACGTTGCATGGACAAGGTCACAGAATGGTTGGAATTTGTGTACATATATATTGACTAATTCGAACATTTAGAACACCTTCACATTCTATGCCAATGCTTTGAGGCGTTCTTCTTAAATTTTCGAGATGATCGGGATGATAAATTATTATTATTGTCTCCTTCCTCACTTAGCTGAACTGCTTTCTCCAATACACGCGCAACTTTCCGAACTTCAAAAAATTAAGAAGAAAAATAAGATATTCGTTTTGACACTGGAATATCAACAGGTTATGAATAAAACCGACTTTTCTCTGACTCGAGCAATACTTTTTGCAAATCATCTTGAGCGTGGAGAGTTCCGGATATCTACTGTTGCCTCCAATAGTGCACGGGACTGCATTAAAGCAACACAATGAAGGACTTTGGTAACCACTGGGATTATTTTCCAAAAAGCTTTCTACACCTGTACGAAAATAATCTGCTTTCGACTGCAAATTGCTTGCCATGCAATTTACTGTGCCATAAAGCATTTCAGGTTCTTCACCGAAGGTAGGTTTTTTATCATCCTTACGGACCACACCATTGAGTACTGCCATGTCATAAAAGATCAAAGTTAGAAATATCCTCACCAGGCTCGACAGCTAGACTACATTTTGCAGTTTAAATAGAAATAAGAAATAAGATACATTAAATGAGTAAGTAACGTGATAGCTGATATTCTGTCTATAACCAACGAAGAAGACTCGTTTTTCGGCACAAATCTGACGATGAGTTAAAAAAAAGGTTGAACACGCTTGCATTGCGTGCCAGAAATCTAAAGTACATTGTCATGCGCCCTCTAAAACATGTCCATTTGAACACTTTCACATCGGCCTCGTCTGGCCCTTACCTCCTTCGAATGGTTGCACGTACTTGCTGACAATAATTGATTGATTTACGTGTTGGACAGAATCCATTCCTTTGGTAGATATGGGAACGGTCACAGTTGTGCACATCTTTATTAACCAGTATATCTCGATATTGATATGTAAAATTTGAGATCTATCAAGGCAGTCAGTTTTAAAGCAATTTATTTCAGGAGTTTAGCTAGCTTCGGGGTTTTCACAGAATATAGACGACGACTTATCATCCATAGGCTAACGGTGAAATAATTTCACTGTACCTTAAAAGCATCATTACACGCTACATAAAATACCATGAATTGGAGCACAGAGCTGTCATTCATACTCCTTGGCATTTGAACTTTAGTCGAAACTGACCTTGGATGCATTCCAGCCGATCTAGTCTACGGACAAGCACTAAAGGTCATCGACAGATCCTTCTTCAACTAGTGGATTTCTAAAGACAGTCGATGCGCCACATCGTACCACAAAATTCACACGCCCCCCACAAAACAACTAAAGGGTGAGTGAATGTGGCGAACAAAATTCAATTTTTATTTTGGTATACACAAACTAAATTCTCAATAAAATATTTTTAATTAAAAATGAGTAAAAGTAAATTATATGCATATCAATAAAACAGTTATTGTCTTATCATTTGCAACAACTTGGAGTCAAAATTCAGTAACTATACTCCTATACTTAGCGCGATTTTTTGAACGCCTTCTTAACTGCCTCATATAGGAGTTGTTGTCAAAGGCAATGTATAGAAAGTGTTGTCCATTGCGTCTCCTAATTTAACTTGAACATAGCGTTTTCTGTTGATCTCAGCGTTTTATAGACCTGTCAACTATCTTGAAAATGCGATTTTACCAAAATACTAGATCGTGTATGGTTATCATCACATATTCCATCGTTTTTAACATGAATGATGTTAAATTAATAGGTGCACGATACTTTGGTTGAGTTGATTGGCATTCTTTCTGTCCAACTGACACTCAGTTGAGTGATATTCTTTCTGTTCACTTTGATCACTTAGACTCCTACAGATGCCTACAGGGTGCGGTAAAAGCCACTTTCCGCCTTGGCAGAAAAGCCCAGACTATAAGAAAAGTGTCTATAGCCCACTTAATACGACTCTTCCTAAATCCTTATTAGTGTGGCAGTTGCCCTCAAGTCCATTAAACGTTTAAGTTTTCTTTGAATAAAAATCCACAAACACAAAATTTACGTCTTTGGTTTGTGTCAGTACTTTCACACATCACGTCGTGATATGCATTTGCATCCCATAACGAAATGCCACTGCTTTGAACTGCACCATTTCACCAAACCCTTGGTCTATATCTCCATTTCCATATCTGCGTTCTGTCTTCAGCGATGTAAGCTGATACCAAAACTGCAGATCGGTGAACGCCTAAAATTGTTATAACGGTTTTATTGGCCACCATATTCATACAAGAAAATTTGAAAGACAAAAATAATTTGTTTTTTTTATTGCAATTCAAGGTTTAGGTGAGTTTACATTAGTTTTATAATGCTATATTACCTTTGTCCCGCTGTTTACTAGACTCTTCACTCTGGTTCTTTGAACCAAGGGCACTTGTGTCAGGGACAGTTTCAGTTGTTACTTTGTGACCGTCCAAACCATCACAGCTGACTATAAAATTATTGACACTTGCTAAATGATGAATACCAGTGAACAATGCTTTCCTTGCCACATATGAATACATACCTAGCCTAATCTTAGGTAAAAGTGCCTACAATCAGTTGACTGAATCCACATAGTGTCCCAGCTTAAAGTATATGCCTTCAGACGCTATTTAAAAAAAAAAATTATTTGAACAATGTTCATCCAAATATAAAATTTACTCTTGAAATTGAAGATAATAATCAAATAAATTTTTTGGATTTAACAATTTTGAAAAACAATAATAATTTTGAATATAAAATTTACCGGAAACCTACAATTTCTAGCATTACTATAAATAAAACATCACATCACCCACATTCACAAAAAACAGCAACATTTAACTCACTAATTCATCGCATGCTAAATATTCCAATGAATATTCTAAATTTTCAAGAAGAACTAAACACTATAAAATTTATTGCTTTAGATAATGGACATGACTCTAAATTTATTGATAAATTACTTTCAAAGAAAATAAACAAATTAAATAATCCAAATATTAACAATGAGAATAATATAAAATATGTATCAATGGAATACACAAATATCTTACCAAATATATTTTACGAAACCAATCTAAAAATAAAAATATAAAATATCCTTTCGCACAAACAATAATTTATAGAAAATGTTTAAACCAATATTAAATGTTAAATTAGAATCTTGTTCAGGAGTATATAAAATTAAATGTGATTCTTGTGGAAAGTTTTACATCGGGAAAACCGGCAGATGTTTCAAAGATAGATTCAAAGAGCATCTTCCAGCGAAGAAAAACAAACAAAATCTAAAGTCTATTTTTGCAAACCATTTAGTCGATAAGAATCATAATTATACCAATTTTGAACAAAATTTGAAGGCTCTACATTTATGTAATCAAGGTGTTTGAGAGTCCATTACTCTTGAAGAATTTGAAATTTACAAAGGGTTCAAAACACAACCAAATTTAATTTTAAATGACAAACTTTCTTTTAATTCAAATATTTTATACAATTCTGTTTTGGAATAATTCAATTAAAATTTCTGTTAAAAATCATATTTCATTCATAAAATTAAAATAGTAAGCTTCTAAAATTTGTTTATAAAAATAATTTTTTTCTACTTCAAGCTACGAAAATGTCATTTTAATAAATAGTAAAACCTATGTGAAAGGGAAACTTTTTCTAAGTAGTGACTGAAAATGTTTTCAGTCACTAGGACTGAAATTAAATAAGTTTCGGTGGTTATTTAAAGGATTGAATATTTGATTGAATATTTGAGATTGAATTTGATTTACTGTTTCTGTTGTTGTTTCGGTTGCTGTGTTTATTTCTGTCAATATCGCAGTAATTTGAAGGGATTGAATATTTTGATCGAATCGAAACTAATGATTATATCAATTGTGTGTAATTAATTAATTAAACTAATAATGAGTGTGTTTTTTTTCTATATCGGAGAAGTCAGAGCGATAAAATAAAATTTGTATCAGATATATCGTATAATTTTTTCCTCCGATAATTAACTGTCAGATATAAAATATATTCTCTGAGTTCTTTCCGCCAAAAAAAAAAAATAAAAAAAATTTATTAAATAAATAAATAAATTTTATTAAAAAATTTATTTTTATTTGTTTTTAATTGAAACTTTACCAACAATTTTTAAAATTTATACTTTAAACGATGACTTCCAGTCAGTAAAAAGAATATCTGTAATATCTGTAAAAGTTTTTAGAGTAAATATATTGTCACGACTCTTCGTTGGTTCTTTTAGATTATTGAACAAACACGACAGTAAAAGACAGATCTTTAGTTAACAGAATCTCAAACTTTATTTGTCATCAAATTACAGCAGCTTCCGTTTTCCTTACAATAAATTCCAGGTCTCCAATTTATGTACCATAAACTTCACCGCTTTTCCACAATTTGAATCAACAATATTCGGAATCGTAAAATCTGTATTTACTATTCCACTAAGTTCAGATTCTTTCACTATTAGTACCCAGGCTCAAGTACCACCGATTATTCCTTATACTTGCGAATATTTATAAACACTTTTAATTGCAAAAGTAAAACTGATTCTCTGATATTTTGTTCGCCTCTTTTATATTCAAAAACAAATAAGCAGAATATTCTGGTACTCACTGTAGTTGTTTCTAGAAAAAAATAGGCCACTCCTCCTTTTAATTTCATTAATGTAAACAAATTTAATTTACATTAATTTATGCAACTTGTATTAGTTAACTTTTACTTCATCTTTGAATGTAGAAAACATTTAGGCGGAACGTATTGGTTTTTTATGATTAAATGAAATTAACCCATTCTGGACGAAGTTTATTACACTGCCCTCCATTTAGTTTTGTTCGTCCCGAACAATATCAGATATCGCATTGGTGCTGTTACCTTGGTACGGTGCCAACCTTTGCAGATGTATCACTTTCATCTTGGTACGGGGTCCCTTTTGGATGCGGTAGATAACATCATTAATTCGTTTGATTATTTTATATGGACCTTCCCAATCTGGCTGCAGCTTGGGTGATCTTCCCTTAGTTCTCTTGGGGTTGTATAGCCACACCAATTCTCCTTCTTGAAAACCGCCACTATTTGCATTTATGTCGTACCTGGTTTTCATTTTGTCACTGGCAATCTTAATGTGGTCTCGAACCTGTTGATGGATTTTATTCATCTTCTCCCTTAGTTGTCCCACATAATCTGTTTTCGTAGATACCAGACCTCCAGGGATGCCAAACTCGATGTCACTAGGAAGATGTAGTTCTCTTCCGAACATGATATTCGCTGGCGTTTCACTTGTCGTATCGTGCACTGCGCTACGATAGGCCATCAAGAATAACGGAAGATCCTTGTCCCAATTTCTTTGGTTGGCTTCTACTACCTTTGACAAATGTTCTTCCATGGTTCGGTTGAATCGTTCTACCATGCCATCCGACTGCGGGTTCATAGGTGTAGTTCGTGTTTTTCTAATGTCGAGTGTTCTGCACAGCTCTTTCATCAATAGTGAATCGAAATTCCTTCCCTGGTCGGTATGCAACTCGAGCGGTGTTCCATATCTGCAAACCCATTCATTGACTAATGTTTCCGCGACCGTAACTGCTTCCTGGTTCGGTATTGCATAGGCTTCCGCCCATTTTGTAAAGTAATCAATGACCACCATGATGTATTTGTTACCTTTTGTCGTTTCCGGAAATGGCCCCGCGATGTCTATAGCAATTCTCTCCATTGGGGCACCCACATTGTACTGTTGCATCTCTCCTCGAGTTCTAGTTTTTGGTCCTTTGCTCGCTGCACAAGTATCGCATCGCCGACACCATTGCTCCACGTCTGTTCGATACCTTACCCAATAAAACCTCTCCCTTACTTTAGCCAGGGTTTTATTGACTCCCAGGTGTCCTCCAGAAATACTTCCATGCAGCTTTCCCAGTACCTCTTCTACTCGACTTGATGGCAACACCAGTTGCTCCAACACTTTCTTTCCATCAGCGGACTCCCATTTTCTTTTTAGCATCCCGTTATCTATCAATAGCGAGTCCCATTGCGCCCAGTAGCATTTCACCTCCGTACTTAAAGGTGCTACCTCTTTCCACTCTGGTCGCCTTCCCTCGGTTTTCCATTTCAATATCGGTGCCATAGCTGGATCCTTTTGATGCTCTCTTTTCATTGCCTCGGTACACCAATCGTCAGGAGTTTGGAACTTAATTTGCTTCACTGTCATTGCCTCTTTTCTCTCAGTCCTGCTAGATGACTTGCGCTCTTCAACACAGGGTCTTCTTGAAAGATCTTCAGCGTTACAATGTATCCTTCTCTTCCGGTGTTCAACGGGGCAATATTCTTCCTTTTTGACATTTGCCTCCTTTCTCTCAGTCCTGCTATATGACTTGCGCACCTCAACACAGGGTCTTCTTGAAAGATCTTCAGCGTTACAATGTATCCTTCTCTTCCGGTGTTCAACGCGGCAATCTCCTTCCCTTTTGACGTCCACTTGCTTGTTTGAAAGATTAATCAACCGGACTGGAACTACTCTTTCTTTTGCAGCTATTAGTGTTTTGCATTCCCGTCTGATGTGCCCTAACTGTCTACAATTCCAGCATCTTACTCTGCTAGATCTTCTTCGTTGATTTCGTTCAGGCTTATCTTCCAACTTTTTGACATGCATTATCACTTCATCAAGCGCTGCTTTTAGTGGCTCTTCAGAAACTTTCGTCTTACGTACTCTATCTAAGGCAAGCGCTCTTTTTCCAGCTTCCATGCAGGGCCAATGCTAAGACTTCCGCAGGTAACTTCTTTCCGCTTAGATAAAGCTGATTCCTCATTTGTACATCTCAAAGAGCATTGATGAATGTATCAGCTGCCAGTTCGTCTCGGTGTTCAGCGTTATAGTTCGGATACGACAGATTAACCAGTCTCACAATGTCAGCCTCTAGTTCTTGTAAAGTTTCGCTGACTCCCTGTTTTCGTGTCTTGAGCTGCATACGATGGAGAGCTTGCATATGACTTTCCCCATATCTTACTTCTAAGGCCTCCATTATCTTGCTGTAATCACGCTCTGTCGCTGATAGTGTTTGCAAAATTTCAGCAGCAGGTCCCTTCAATGCCAATATAAGCGCATTTGCTTTTTGCTGGTGATCAACCCCAGTTGTTGCTATCTCAAATTGCATCTTAAATATCTGGTACGATGTAGATCCATCAAATACGGGTGTTTTCACTCTAGCTGGAGCTGAAGTAGTTGATGGATTGATTATGTTACTAGACTTCACTTGTGCTATTTCTTGGCGGAATTCACTCGAAAGATTGCGTAATTTCTCTTCATGTTCTTCGGTAACTTTCCGCAGCTCCCTTTCCATGTTGTTGATTTTTACTTCTGCACTGGATACACGTGACTCGATTACTTCACGTAGACTTTCTTGCTTTGCCATCATATCAGCTGCCAGTTTTTCTTGTCGGGCCATCAGATCAGCAAGTTGTTGTTGTTGGTTGTTTCCTTGTTTGGCAATCATATCAGCAAACTGTTGTTGTTGCTCTACTTTTTGTTCTGCTGCCAGTTTTTCTTGTCGGGCCATCATATCAGCAAGTTGTTGTTGTTGCTCTACTTTTTGTTCTGCGGCCTGTTTCTCTTGTCGGGCCATCATATCAGCATGTTGTTGTTGTTGATTGTTTCCTTGTTTGGTTATCATATCAGCAAGTTGTCGTTGTTGCTGTGCCATCATTTCTTTCATCAACGCCACCTCCCGCTCTATGTCTATGACCTCTGTGTTTTCACCTGCTTCTTCTAAAACTTTACGCAGCCGAAATGCAAGTTCTGCCTTCGTTCCATGGATTGGAGCATTCCTCTTTCTCAACTCGTCCTTCAGCTGGGTCTGGCTGAGATCACTAATATTTACTGTCCTGACCATTGTTTCAATAATCCCACTTCTGACACCACTGTCACGACTCTTCGTTGGTTCTTTTAGATTATTGAACAAACACGACAGTAAAAGACAGATCTTTAGTTAACAGAATCTCAAACTTTATTTGTCATCAAATTACAGCAGCTTCCGTTTTCCTTACAATAAATTCCAGGTCTCCAATTTATGTACCATAAACTTCACCGCTTTTCCACAATTTGAATCATCAATATTCGGAATCGTAAAATCTGTATTTACTATTCCACTAAGTTCAGATTCTTTCACTATTAGTACCCAGGCTCAAGTACCACCGATTATTCCTTATACTTGCGAATATTTATAAACACTTTTAATTGCAAAAGTAAAACTGATTCTCTGATATTTTGTTCGCCTCTTTTATATTCAAAAACAAATAAGCAGAATATTCTGGTACTCACTGTAGTTGTTTCTAGAAAAAAATAGGCCACTCCTCCTTTTAATTTCATTAATGTAAACAAATTTAATTTACATTAATTTATGCAACTTGTATTAGTTAACTTTTACTTCATCTTTGAATGTAGAAAACATTTAGGCGGAACGTATTGGTTTTTTATGATTAAATGAAATTAACCCATTCTGGACGAAGTTTATTACAATATGATTTTCATTATTCATATTGTCAAATTCATCTACTAAAAACTTACAAAACGACATCGCTAAATTTGACAGTGTAAAAAATAAACAAGATTGTATTTATATATAGCATTTTTACCAGTGTAAAATAATGTTATTAAATTGTGTTCGCCTGTTATTATTCCATCTGTAGGCGAACACAATAATAACATTATCTTACACTGGTAAAAATGCTATATATAAATACAGTCTTGTTTATTTTTTACACAGTCAAATTTAGATATGTCGTTTTGTAAGTTTTTAGTAGATGAATTTGATCGCGTGGTAAAAACGTTTTTGCGTTCCTGAACTTATTCCACTCGACGATGTCGCGTCATGTGGACAAACCGTTCAGTCACGCAAAAAGAGACGTTTTCACCACTGTATAAAAATCTACTATTATTTTTTTTTTTTTTTTTTTAATAAAATGTGTTGTGTAATAGGGTTTAGAATATGTGTCACAACAACACATAAATACCTTTTAAGACCTAGGTCTAGACCTGGGTCCCACAACAACTGGCGTTCTGAGGTGTAGATTAACGCTTTTTTTAAACATCTGTGGGTTGAAGCCACCTGAGACTAAGTGTTCCGGCAAACTATTCCATTTGTACGCAGTTCGGACAAAGAAGTCTCTCTGCGATCTGCCAGTATGACAGCGCGGGATCTTTACCGTTTCACTGGTTGCGGCAGCCGATTGCCGAGTGGAACGGGGGTAAGAATAAGTTTGAGGCATGATGCCGCTGATTTCATCTGAGCACTGCTGATGACGATATTTGTAAAAAACAACGAGGTCAGCAACAGTGCGACGATGTTGTAGGGAATCAAGTTGTGATGTCAAAGTTCGATCACCTACAATTCGTATAGCTCGCTTTTGAACAGAGTCCAAGAGGGCCAAGATGGAAACAGAGGCAGCACCCCAAACTTGACAGCAGTACTCCATACAGGGACGAATATAGGACTTATAAACATGGAGCAATTGGTATGGAGTGAAAAATTTTTTGCATCTATTTAGGAGGCCGAGTTTTTTAGACGCGCTTTTTGCCATCGCCATTACATGATCGTTCCAGAGTAGGTCATTTGAAACTGTGACACCCAATAAACGAATGTTTTTACATTCACCTATTGGTTCATCACACATACTAAATAAAATATCTTTGGGGAACTCGGTCTTTAATCTGGAAACAATCAACAGCTGTGTTTTGGTGGAGTTGAAATTGACAAGGTTTTGGTCACCCCAGTCGGCGACTTTATTCAGGTCTTTGTTCACGTTTATGGCAGCGTCTCTCCGGGCAGGATTAATTCGTTCGTGCATTTTACCTTTTGAAGGAAGGGGCTCGAACGACTTGTGCAGAGTACTATCATCTGCAAAACTATTTATTGGGTTGCTGGTGATTTTCAACAATTCGTTGATATAAATCAAAAATAGGGTTGGGGACAATACTGAGCCTTGGGGTACACCAGCGTTAATTAGTTTAGACTCAGAAGAATATCCGTCTAAGGTTACCGAAATGTATCGGCCGGATAGAAAATTTTGAATCAGCTTCACAACATTGGGATGAAAACCGTACGCAACGAGCTTGTTGATTAAGTTGGCATGCCAGACTCGATCGAATGCCTTGGAGATGTCTAAAGCGATAACGTATGTTTCACCACCTTTATCAAGTATGCTGTTCCAACAATGCGCTACATAGTTTAATAGATCGGTAGTTGATCTTTTGTTTCGAAAACCGTATTGGCTGTCGGATATTAAATGATTTTCTTCCAGAAATTTTGAAATATGTGTATTAATATAATGCTCATAGACTTTGGATAGGACCGATAGTAAAGCTATTGGCCTATAATTTGAGATATCGGATTTTGGTCCCTTTTTGGGGACGGGCTGGACATTTGCCAACTTCCAGCACGAGGGAAATATACCAGATTTGTAGGATTGGTAGAATATTTTAGTTAAAGTTGGTGCAAGTTCTTTGGAAAAGGTTTTTAAAATAATGGGTGGAATATTGTCCTTTCCTGATGCTTTGTTGATGTTTAACCCCTTTAAAAGTTTAGCGACTATTTTGGGTTTGAAGTGAAGTTCATTCATATTAACTCCTGAAGACTGGATTTGGGGTATTTCTTTAGGAGTTTCCAAAACAGTGGAGTTCAGAGCAAAGCGTTCAGCGAACAAGTTAGCTTTTCTTGCGGGATCATTGACGATTAAATCACCATCAATAATAGGGGGAATAGAAAATTTTGTATCAGAATTTAAAGAATTAATGGCACTGTTATATCATATATATATGTTATATCATACTGATATCTAAAGCGACATTTTTCGGATTATTTATGGTACAAAAAGTTGAGCTTTAATGTCCTAGGACTTTATAAAATTTTGTAAAGTCCTAGGACGTTAAAGTTCAACTTTTTGTACCATAAACGTTGATATTTAACGTCCTAAGACTTTATAAAATTTTATAAAGTCCTAGGACGTTAAAGTTCAACTTTTTGAGCAAAATTTAAAAGTCATTTCTTTTTATTTTAATAAATTTCCAGTATGAAATAAAATTTTGTATTTACCGCAAACGAAAGTGTTTTCAAAGGTGCTCACTAGTAATTTCGTATACAACTAGCTCGTACTTTAAAGTTTCACTTTTCGTTCTTGATAAATAAATAACTATTATTTAAGTTATTTCAATTAAAAATTTTCTGTAGCATGCTTTTTATCAAACAATAGTACATTATTTAATTAGGAGCTAAAGTGATACTTTTTGTGTTGAGTCTATAGTTTGACGGCTGTAATGAAGTGCTTCTCCATTGGCGAACCAATGAAGCGCATAGAAGGCTGCGTATTTTGAGATTAATAACGCCGAAACAACTAGAGCTCAGTCATCGTGGATTTGATAGAGATAAACCTGCCTCTTCAACACAAATACCGAATTGTACGCAAATTACGTGGTGAAAACTGAAATGGAAAGAAAGCAAGTGGAAAAAGGAGACTCTGGCGACCCCTGTGGTGAAAGACAGGCGACCAGCGCGTTCAACCCCACTTTCACTCCCACACACCCACACTCTCACGCTTCATGCACGCTCCCATTCTCCCACACACCCACGCTCACATTCAAACAACCAGGTCCACATGCACAATCATTTAGCGATGCAATGTCATACCATCCGTAGCCCATTAAAATTAACGATAATCCAATAAATTATGGATGTCGTATGGTACTACAAAGTCGTCGCAGTTCGGGTGATTGATATGACATCGGAGCATTAAGCTTATTAAACTCGAAAACGACTTGTTTCAATCCAAGAATTTCAGCTAAATCCATCAGTATACTACCACCGTAGATTAGAATCCATGCAGAAATATGAACTATCATAAACGTCCAAGAGATGATGTTCTTCCTATCTGTATTGATGAACCAAATTGTAGATGATGATGTGCGACGCCAGTTGTCGATTAGAACCAATAAAACTCCACTCGTTCCCACAAAAAAAATCGGTGTACATTCTCTAAATAAATTGTTTTCCATATATTTTCCAAAAACTCGGTTTTCATTAACGTATGTTGTAATATAAATAATATAATTAAAATCGTATCAATCGATACTTCGTATATAATATTTTGCAATAAAAACTTATTACTCGGTAAATTATTTAATAGAATTTGCCCAACAGTTATATCCGACTTTGGTTTGGATAGAAACAACATTAACTTCCCAATTGAATAACACGTTAAACAAAATGAGATAATTGATATAATAAATAAAAATATATTCTTTAATATCGCCATTGTCGCAAGTGGTATTTTAGTTTTAATATATAAATATATCTATAAAGTTAATTTATCAAAATTCAGACGGACTTTTTCGTGTAGTACTGATTTTATGGTGTCTCGCATATCTTCACCACCTGATTTCGCACACGCGCATCGACAGGCACACCCCCATTTATTCATATGCACACCCATTCACGCGTATTCACACCTGTACGTTATAAAAAGTAAAAAAAACTAATTAAGGTTCACTTACCCCATGATTATGTCCGGCTGGCCTCAAAGTCCCAGCGTTCAGCCCTCCATCAGCAGTGAATCATCCCACAGGTAAAGTATTATTGGTAAAATTGCATAAATACGATGAGTTGTAAATGATGTGCCAGACCAACTCAGACAATTACTGATAAAACTGTATAACCAAGTTGCAGATGTTGAGCCGCAATAGCTAAGGCGTTTGCAGTTTAACATTCAATGAGATGTAAGAAAATTGTGGCGCCACACATAACTAAGGCGCTTGCAGCTTTCTTCCAATTGGGTGAGATAACCGCAGAAGCTGATTTTTGTTTTTTTTGGTGTTATTATCGGTAATGTTGACTAGCACTAAGTCAGACCAACAGTGAATTCATAACACAACGTTAATTTTTTTCTGGTTTTGATTTAATTTAATTCAATTTCCACATAATACATTTCGACAAGTATTACCAATAGTAAGCTAATCTTGTCTTGGTATTAAGAGTTACTTTAGAGTTATTCTACCGATAACTACAAATAACATCAGTTAAGGCACTAAGTGATACTCAAAATTAATTTAAATCTTCAATACACACATCTAATTTTAATATCATCTAAAGCCACTATCATGACACCAAAAGTTAAACTAGAACTACACATATCTAATTTTAATATAATTAAAGATATTATCGTGCCACTAAAAGTTAATATAAGTTTGAACAACAAATATCTAATTTTAATATAATTTAACAGACACTATCGTGACACTAAATGTTAATATCAATTTGTAATATAAATAACTAATTTTGATATAATTTAAGACACTACCGTGACACTAAAAGTTAATAAAAGTTTGAACAACAAAGATCTAATTTTAATATAATTTTAACAGTCACTACCGTGACACTAAATGTTAATATCAATTTGTAATATAAATAACTAATTTTGATATAATTTAAAAGACATTTCCGTGATACTAACCGTTAATGACAATTCGTAATACAAGCATCTAATTTTAAGATAATTTAAAATACACTACCGTGACACTAAATGTTAATATGCATTTGCAATACCATTTGTTTTACTAGCCCTATCCATCGTTTACAACAAATGCACATTTCTTTGGTATGAATGACTGTAAAATTCAAACGCTTTGTACCGTTCTTCTTGTTCATTCAAGGACAACTACAACACATAACAGGAATGGTTACCTTGTATTTTAATTTCAATAAGACAAACCTTCCGTAGAGGGGTTTAATTACCACGAATAATAGTTATTGTCATTCATACGTAAAACGGAACTTGTTCTATCACAAATGTTTCCGCCCGGCATGGACGACTTTCAATTTCCTTTAATTCGCTTCAAAAAAAACCGAACATTCACTTAAACGCGAACACGGCACATTGTAACAAATCGACCACGAGAATTGCACATTCATTTTAATAACTAGATTAACGAGTACGGAACCCGAATCTAATCCAGTTTCTGTTATATATCAATATTCATTTTTTTTTTTTTTTTTTTTTTTTTTTATTTTCATTTATTTGTTTGGTTTTAGGCCTTCGCCCATATCACCAATTACATATACCTTAACAATTGTCAGGTTTCGACACAATTGACAAAACTATTGCTGTACACCTCCTTGTACCGGAGAAAAACTGGGAACCTCTCCCTGCCCGAAACCTCCTCTCTCTCTCTCTCTCTCTCTCTGGCGTTTACATCCCATGGAGGGATTTTGCCGTCTGTGCAATCAGCTTCCAATTATCTCGTTCCATGACCAGTTGACCCCAGTTTCGACATCCTATATCACGAAGGTCTTGGATGATGTCATCACGCCAGCGTTGTCTAGGTCTTCCTCTTCGACGAACACCAGCTGGTTGTTGTTGGGACGCTTTTTTTATCATTCTATCCAATGGAGCCCTTTCTACATGACCAAACCATCTAATCCGGTTAGATTTAATGAATCCGATTACATCACAGCCTCCAAGAAGCTGTCTGATTTCGTGATTCATTCGGATTCTATACTGATTTTCAGCAACTTTACATGGACCATAAATTGTTCGTATGACCTTCCTCTCGAAAGTTGATAAAATTCTACAATCGGAGGAAGTCAGTGTCCAGCTTTCACTTCCAAATGTAAGCACAGGTCGAATTAATGCTTTGTAAAGTGTGAGTTTACACGACCGCGAAAGATGTTTTGATCGCAGAAGTTTTGAGTATGCGTAGAAAACTCTGTATGCGGCAGAGACACGGGCTTTGATATCTGCCTGCATGTCATTTGACGATGTTATTACAGACCCGAGGTATTTGAAGTTTTCCACGCGTTCCACTTTATAGTCGCCAGTATCCAGATTTCCGGGAGGTATGTTCTTAGATGTTGTTAACACTTTGGTTTTGCCGGTGTTGATGCATAATCCAAGTCGTTTAGCATTTCTTTCAAGCTGAGAGAGACTATCCTTAATATCGCTTGTTCTACGTCCGAGAAGCACAATATCATCTGCGTAGCCAAGAACTTGACTAGATTTGTTATATATGCAGTTTTGTGTCTCAATTCGGCTTTTTCTTATCGCGTACTCCAGCGCCAAATTAAACAGTACGGGCGCGAGTGCATCACCTTGTCGAACACCTGATGTTATATCGAAAGGATCAGAAACTGACCCTTCGATTACTATTCTACAATTTGATCCAGATGTTGTGAGTTTGCACAGAGAAACAAGTTTCTCTGGGATGCCAAGGCATATGAGTGCGGACCAAAGGTTTTCGCGGATGATACTATCATATGCTTGCTTGAAATCAACGTAGAGCTGGTGAATGCTGATGTTGTACTCCCAACATTTTTCTAGAATCATCCTTAATGTAAAACATTGATCTGTGGTTGAGCGGTTGGGACGAAAACCACACTGATAGTCACCGATGATAGATTCGGCGAACGGGATGAGTCGAGCAAGTACGACATTAGCTAGTATTTTATATGCAGTGTTCAACAGTGCGATGCCACGATAATTCGCACACTTTAGACGGTCACCTTTCTTATGCAACGGAACAATGAGAGCTGTTTTCCATTCAGCAGGTAGTTCTTCTTGGTCCCAGATTGCAAGAATCAGATCATATATACGTGAGACCAGAGCTGCTCCTCCATTTTTCAAAAGTTCTGCGGGAATACCATCGAAACCTGGTGATTTGCCATTTTTCAGTTTTTTAATGGCAGCTTCCACTTCTTCTATTGCTGGGTAAGGGACAAAAATCTCCTCATTTGACGGAGCAATTGCTCGAATAGGATGAACTTCATTCGTTCTATTCAGAAGGTCTTGAAAGTGGGATCGCCACACTGCCAGCACATCGCGTTCACTTGTTGTAAGTTCATTGTTTTCATTTTTGATGGCTGTAGATCTTGGGTGGAAATCTTTTGTCAGATTCCGTGCATTGGCAAAGCACTCTTTTGAATTTCCGTTGGCCGCATGTAGGTCGATGTTTTCGATGCAGCTCTTCATGTGTTCGCGTTTCTTTTTACGTAGAAGTTTTGCTGAGGCTTTTCTGGCGCATAGATAATCAGCTTGGGAGCTTCGGGTGTTCCTTGTTAACCATTTTTCTCGCAGTTTTTGTTTATTTTCAACGGATTGGCGGCATTCGTCGTCAAACCATTCGTTGTGTGATTTCGGTGGTCGTTTTCCGATTGTAGTTTGTGCTGCGGCTATAATGGTTGATTGAAGCGTTTGCCATTCTTCTTGTATGTTTAATGGCATCTCAGAAGAGATGTCATGCTCTTCTATGTTTTGTGTTATTATTTCCTGATATCTATTCAGCGTTTCCGGATGTTTAAATGCTTCGACATTCCAGCGCACGGTCTTTTTTGCTTGTCTGTTAAATGTAGATGATAATTTGCACTTGTACTTAAAGATGACAAGCATATGATCGGTGTCCATATCAGCACCTCTGTATGATCGAACGTCAGTTACACTTGTAGAGTGTCTCTTAGAGATCATGACGTGATCGATTTGATTTTCTGTTCTTCCGTCATTTGATTTCCACGTTGCTTTGTGAATTCTCTTGTGAGGGAAGAAAGTGCTGGAAATTACTAGATCATACATCATAGCCAGCTCGGCTGCGCGAAAACCGTTATTGTTGCTGGTATGATGCAAGCTGTTAGGGCCGATATGTGTTTTAAGTTCTGCAATCCTACCAATTTGAGCATTAAAGTCACCTACCACGATTTTTATATCGTGCCGCGGGATGTTATTGATGACTTCTTCGAGTTCTAGGAAGAACAGGTCTTTAATATCATCTGCTTTTTCTTCAGTAGGTGCATGAACATTGACGATCGTTACATTGAATTTTTGCGTGCGGATTCTCAGTGTGCATAACCGCATATTAATTGGGCAGAAGTCGATAACATGCTGATTCACGCGACGGTGTATAACAAAGCCAACTCCAAATTCTCCTCCGTTTTGATGACCGCAATAATAAAGAGTGTATCCTTTCGCTGTTTCATGGATTCCACTCCCTGGCCATCTTAGTTCTTGTAATGCCACTATATCCAGTGTGTAGCTCTCGACTTGTTGTGTTAGTTTTAGGAGATCTCCTGGTCTTCTGAGGCTTAGCACGTTCCAGGTTCCCATTTTTAAATCGTAGTCCGGGTACAGTTTCCGAGGTCGTTCCAATATTGAATCCGAGATATTCCGAGGCCTGTGTACAGAATTCATGACAATAATTTTTTTACGGAAATGGGGTGTTAGCCCTTCGCCCAACCCAAATTTTCGTGAATGGGTTCGTTCTGCATCTTAAGGTCACCAGAAACAACCTTTTTACACGTTTGTATAGCGAGCCGCTTGATCCAAGACAGACGCCCGCTGCAAGCCGCCCCTAACATGGAGAACAGACGCTTTCTACACATTTATATAGCGAGCCGCTTGATCCAAGACAGACGCCCGCTCCAAGCCGCCCCTAACATGGAGAACAGACGCTTGAGTTGCACTGGTTTTATGGCGCCAATGACTCGCCATGGTGCAGAATCATTGAGTATAAGCAGTATTTACTCTGCCCCTCTCAACTACACCAACCTAATTCTGTTAGCGTTACCCAGGTAGCACGGCGTGGACGTAGAATTTCGGATTTTCACTACCCCCGAAACCTCCTCGGGATGTTGAAATAGAAAATAGGACTCCCTATAATCATAAATTCCGCATCCCGAAAATGTCCTAACGGCGAGACAGAAGGAGTCCCAGAACCCCGGCACCGGCCTGTGTACAGCAAGATTCATTTTTTTTTCGTAAGAAAAACTGTATCATCAGTCTCCGCGCTGAGTGGAAGATGTCAAAATAAAAAAAATAACAACGGAGTTTACATCGACTAGAAGTTACAACCGGCATGATTATCATAAGAACGTTTATACGCGTAGTAAATTTAGGTTTTGTTTATCTTACATTCACTTTTACGACACAAACATATAGAATATTTTTTTTTGTTTTCGTTTTCTTTCACTGTGATTTTAATGGGACAAGTAACTGAATTTTTCTAGAACGACATTAACGGCGCGTAATAACTAAAGTAATTGACCTAAGCGAACTAACACAATTTTTATTTAATTCACAAAAAGAATTTTTCACCATAGATTTTAATGAAAACGAAACTCAACCGTTAAATCAACCATTGATTCCGTACTGTCCGAACTTCATGAACCGAGATTCACAAGACACGTCCTCCTCGACCGCCAAGTTCCTTTTTTTTAATTATTTACACATGTTTGCAAAATTGAACTAACACAGCACAAACAGATATAATTTTAATTTTCTGTCTCCATCATGGATCTAAATGTTTCATTCCAGCCATCTGTCACGAAATCCACTCAGATAAGAAAAGAAAATCAGAGACTAAGAGGGAAAAAACGATATTTTCATCTCTTATATAGGCATTTGATATCGAAAATTGAGCTACAACGTTTTTCAAAAGTGAAACTTGCAGAGTATAGTTAGTACATTTTCCGTTTCAAAACAAATACTGGTTGTAATTTTGTAATACACAAAATTGCAAAATAATTTCACGAAATATACTATTCACAACGCGGTTGAAGGTAATAGAATAGTTTAAACGTGTGTACAACCGACTTTATGATGATTTCGTATTGCGAAATAATAACTTACAACCGTGTTACAGTAGAATCTAGATTCATAACGGAAAGAGAAATTGATAAAAATGCCTATATAAAAAAATATAATACGTTTGAAGACAATTGCAAAACTGGTTGTAGGATAATAATTTTTTTGATATTAAGACGATGGAACAGATATGCACAGCCGTCTGAGGTTTGAAAAATTTTTAGAGCAGTCATGATTAGAGGTCCGGAAAATTCAAACTCCCGCCGTACGACGAAGCGATGCTGATGGAAACGCAGTGTGAACCAATAATAGGATATTGTAAAGAAAATACTATTGTTAATTGTTTTAGGCTAAGAATAACTATGTGTAACGGAAACTGTATGAGAATATGACTACAGACTATGGACGAACGAGAAACTATCATGAACTACGCGTGGTAAGCAAAATTGTGATTTGTGAGAAAACAGACATTATATGAATTTGGAACTTTACGGCTCTACGTTGTCATACTCCAGTCTACATAACACGGCCGACCGCAGGGAGGCCGAGAATTTTAGACGAAGCACAAAAAGTCACTTTAGCTCCGAATTAAATACACTATTTTTTCGGCAAACGTTTAAATTTTTTATAAATATGAAGTTAATACATCAAACTTTTTATAAATATGAATTTTTATCGTCATAATTACTTCCAAAAAAAGAGAAAAAAAAAACATTTAATTTTGTATGAATAAATTTTTTTTATCAAAGCAGACCTTTCAAAATTTCATAATATGAGAATCAACTTATTTTTTGTTGTCATGGTTATACAATATGTTTGAAAAAATAACAAACTAACAAATAACAAATGCTACTTTACAGCCTCCGTAATATAAAATAAAAATGGCGTTACTTTTGCTGTCGCTAGACGTTACTTTTGCTATCAGGCTAAAAAGTAAGATTTTAGCTAACTCCCTAGCGGCAGTAAAGTTAAACTTTACAGCCGTTTGCCGAAACAAATTTTGTTGAATGAAAAATATTTTTATTTGATTCATAATATTTTAAAATGTTTGAGAATGACCATTTATGGTTGAAACATGTAACAAAACATTATTAAAAAAGTTGTTAAAGCAAAAAATTATTAAATTTATTTTAAATAAATTATTTTAAATTAAAGCTATTTTATTGTTGTCCCCCTAATACTTTTGAACGTCGAACTTTAAGTTTTAGTGTTTCCTTCCCTTTCTGAGAGTAGTTGTCCTGGATTTATTCGGTTCGTTATCTTGTAACGTTGTGGAGTTCCGCTTTTGATTCAAAAGAGTCGTATCTCTTCCACTCTAAAACTTCGTTTTGTTAATGCTCTGAAGTTAACCCTTCCGTAAACTATTTCAAAGCAGCACCTCACACTCCACGGCCAGCAGAAAGCACTGCTCCGTCGACCGCTGCTTGTACCCACAGTATTATCACCAATATGCTGCTTGTACCCACAATATTATCTCGCCTTATTTTTTGTTGTGTAATATTTTAATTTTTTCAATTGAATGGGCTTCGAGCCAGGCTAATCCTCGGCATAGCTTGCAAAGAATCACTGATCTAACGTGACTCACCTCACTAGACTCTAACGTGACTCACCTCAAGCTTCGTTTCATTACTGGCGCCGTGCTAAAGACCAAACCTGCCGTCTTCAGGAATATCAGGCTATTTGTTTTCATCATTTTATTGCATCACCGTCTTCTAAAATGTTGCTTGTTTCAAAGTGGGTCTCGCTAAAAGACTTGAATAAACCTGCGTAGCTGGTGCAAGATTTAAGCAGGCATATATATCCATTCCTACTTTCTAAAGTGGGATTTCTCGCCGTTTTATCTTTTCTACAGCGATTAAGTTTCTTTGGGCAGTTTATCCGATTTTCGGCTCGAGGGGATGAAGCCTTTCACTCTAAATAAAAGTGAAAGTTTCACTTGCTATTAATTCATGCATATGCAATTCATGCATCCGGATTCATATTTCTTAGCTAATAAATATAATTAATGCAACACACTAAGTACTAATTGATTTGAATAAATAAATAAACAATTGTTAACTAAGCGAAATTCATATCACCTGCTACAAGAATAATTTTTACAAAAACTTCTAGCACATGACATTGAATAAATAGTAAGAGTTTAACGGAATTTTATTAATCGTGTTAATATATTTTTTATTTCGATTATAAGATTTACTAGTAGCATGCCTAAATTATTCAAAACTGGCTTTTTGTATAATTAGATCAGCAATTACGGTTTACAATATATGTAGGATTCATAATAGGAATATAAAAGACATTGTGTTGATGTAGTCAGGTTAGAAGCGTTGCTTCATTCAAATTGTAATTGTTTTCAAAAAATATAAAACTCTACATCATCATTACTTCTCACTTAGATCGTGGTTTGGGGTGTAGATTTCTGGGCTGAGAACTAATTTTGCTGGCAAGGGTACCCTACCCACTGCCCAGCATTATGTGATGGAGGTAGATATTGTTTTAAATGAATTAAATGTCCTAGTCTTTAATCAGATACAAATTTACAATGAAGGCTATTACAATCGTAAAAACGAAGCTCAGGAGCTGAAGCAATAATATTTTAAAATCTTGTATATATGTAAGGAAAACAAATATTAACCAAGCTTTTTTATATTTATTTTCTACTTCTTTAATGACATGATTACATACAATTTATTTTTCTCAACATTTAATCCATTTAACAACCATTACACTCATCCAATAATTGAAACATTTAAAACAACTTGAGAATAAATCATTCGAATTTATAGCAAATTATTTACAAATAAAAAAAATATCTAAACTATCATTAACTACGTAATTAATTGCATTAAAGTATTTGTAAATTATAAATGTAATCATGTCATTCGTAAAAATTTAACATTTTGTGTCTACAAAACACTTAAGTTTATTTATGATTATAATTTACGATGAGTTTTTTAATTTTTAGTAAATAATGAATAATTACATAGATCTGTTAGGAAAATATTTGACTAACTATGTATAGTAATCAAAACCAGATTTGATTGCCAGAACTCGTTTACATATTTTAATTGTAGTTAAAATAGATTGTTTCCTTAGTGTTTTTTTTTTATTGGAAAGTCTTGAGACGCACAGTTCAAGTAGCACTGCGACCTAAAGGTCTATTGTGTTTACCCTGATTGTGTTATTAGTCAGTCGTCGTCTGTGCCATTACTGGTTGTGCTCTGTAATCCAAGTTGAGACTTTTAATGAAATTAATTAGCTCAATTGGAGTGATGTTTTGTGGTAGTGAAAGTGTTAGTCTTCCATGATCAAGTTGGTTGTATCTGTGCCAAGAGAGTTCAGGACAGCTGCAGATGACGTATTCCATCGTTTCCGCGTCCGTGTAGCAGAACCTACATCTGTCGGAAACAACAAGGCCTATTTTGTTAAGATGGTTGTTCAAAGGACCATGTCCAGTAACGCACCACGTTAAAATTCTTAGAGACTCTCTGCTCAAGTCGATTGTTTTTAAGGGTGAAACAGGGAGGTTACCTAGAAAATTCTTGGAGAATACTAGTCCTTCTTTGCTCCTCCATAATTTAGCATTTTGTTCCTATTCCATCAGCAATAGCATTTCCGTCCTAAAGCGTCAGCGATAGCATTTCCTTGTATTCTTGTGTGGCTGGCTGCCCACATAATTGTGACTATTATTGCAGGAGACTTTAAGTAGATTTTGGTAGCATTCCCATACCAGTTTGGAATCAAAGCGCGTAGATTTTAGTGCCAAGAGTACTACTTGGCTGTCAGAGATAATATATATTTCAATATTTTGGAATTGTCTTTCAGCACATAGCAAAGCGCAACTGCTAATGGCAAAAATTTCGGCTTGAAATATTGTTGTTGAGGTGCCTAAGGCAACCGTTCGTTATGTTGTAGGACCAAACCCTCCTGCTCCCATGCCCACATAGGTTCGAGAATCATCTGTGTACCAGATGCTGGCGTTATGTGGCAATGACCGTATGTAGTTTTTAAAATGATCTCTGGCAAATATCTTAACATCAAAGTGCCTGTATAAATCTATTGTTTCTGGCATAATATCCGAAATATAGTATGTATGCAGTTCAGCTTGCAATTCAACAATGATTTTAAGGTGTCCGATTAGATCAGTGTCCGGCGATTTAGGTGTCCGGCTTAAACCCTTCTGTGAGCTGAAGTCTATGGACGGTCAACACCGCTACATATTTTAAATGAAGGTGCAATTCATAAAGCTTTAGAAGAATCTTCATTGCTGACGTTTGCGTGGTTTTGAAAGCACCTGTGGCACTAAGCTTTTGTATTTTTCTAAACATATTTTGTGCAGTTGTTTGGTGCATTTTAGGCCACCAATCTAAAGCTGCATATGTTAGAATTGGTTTTATAATATTTTGGTGTGACCAAAGTATCATTTTTGGGCTAAGACCCCATGTTTTCCCAAACAGGTTTCTGCATGTGAAGAAAACTTTGTTTGCCTTATCGGAGATATATTTCAGATGTGAGTTCTAGGTTAGTTTGCTATCTAGGATCACACCTAAATATCTATACTCTTTTGATATTTGTATTGGATCACCGTTTAGAACAGGAGAACTGAAATAAAAGTTTCTCCTGTTTGTGAAAACAACAATGCTTGTTTTTTGAAGGTTGATCGACAGTTTTTGCTCTGTTGAAGAGCTTACGAACTTTATTCCTTTCCTCTCCAAGTTACCATTCCACCAAGGTACATCTCTGCATCTTTTGGATTGAGTTATTGGAGTATTAAGGTTGTATGATTCAGTGATAATTTCTTGTAAGTTATTTGCTGCAGAGTCAAGCTCAAATGTGGAGTTGACACTGCCGCAACTATTTACATTATCATGAAGATATGTTGTGTGTTGTGATATGTTAGTTTTTCTTGGGTTTCTAAAGTACTGGATGCTCTTCGGGTAGTGTTCTATGTTGAAACATATATAAGCATTATCAGACATAGAAGCTCCCGTCGAAACCTGCCAGTTCTTTATATGGTTAGTAGCATTTATGTTAGTTAAAGTAACGTCGAGGGCCTCACCTCTGACTGCGTTTCTAAATGTAGGCTCACTACCTTTGTTTGCAATAAACATATTGTTTGTATATAAAAATTGAAGCAGACGCTCCCCTTTTGTGTTAATGTTGCTACTTCCCCATTTCTATCTGGACCGTTGTAAGGTCTCTGCAGATAAACTCATTTAATGGAAATATTTTCAGATGTTTGTTGAAAAGAATCGCGGTTCTCGGTCTTTCCACATCTGAGAAATAGATCAGTTTTGTATTTTTGTTTCACGATAGACCTTTTATTCTTTTAGTGCCTGCCCACGGCTCCTGTATGAACGCAAGATCGTGTGCATCATGTTCAATTAACCGGTTCAAATTAACTGATGCCATTTCTGATCTGTGCAGATTAATCTGAACGCAACTTGATTTAGTTACTAGAAGTTTTTGTCTATATCGTACAGGTGTTCTGTCTGACTTAGAGTAAGGTGGTGAATCAGGCATTACCTTAGAGTCAGACATGGTATTTGTACTAGCCGGATTAGGATAAGCTGATAAATCAGGCATGATCCTAGAGTCAGAAATGGCATGTGTGCTGTCTGGTTTAGGATAAGCTGATGAATTAGGCATGATCCTAGAGTAGGACATGGTGCACAATTTTGTTGTTAGTTTATGTGATTCGTTTGGACAAACATCGCTCTCATCTAAAACTTTATTGTTTTCCATACAATATTTATCTAGAAAATAATGAGGTACATTGGTCAACCATAACAGAGCACTGTGCTGTGGAAAAGCATTTATTAAAACTGATGGGCGCTCGGTCTCCCGTACTAGCGATCAAGTACCCCCTTTACCATGCTAAGCTATCAGCGTACGTATTTATCTTAACTTTCGGTTTTGAACTTGATCTTGGCTTCAATTATCATGTAGGACCTAACGGCATGGGTGACCCTAGCGTTGTAGCTCCTAAGATCATTGAGTCTACTGAACCCCATCACTGCGTCAAAGTGCCAAGTCCATCGATCCTGATCCATCCATAGTGGTTTACTTATGGACGCATCCTCGTTAAAATATAGCACATTTTGTTTTTAAAAAGTCATCAAGGAATTCTACTTTTTAGTGCAAAAGACCAAAGTCATACACTCGGTACAGATAGTAGTTTCGATTCTAAATGCTACCTTTTGGCGGTATTTATTGTTAAGTAACTGTAATTTTTTTCGCTTTGATAAACTAATATATTGAAAATAATTTTAAACTTTTAGAGAGTGAGTATGCCACATGCACCCCCATATCAGTGGTATTGCCATATTGCAATATCACGCTTGTAGAGTATTAGAAAACATTTAAATTTTGAAATAAAACTAATTTTATTATTATCAATAGTTTTTAATAACAATAATTTAAAACCATGCAATATGATATCTTATTGTATAAAAAGCAAAGATGAAAGTCGCACTAGCCAATCAGTCCTGGTAAAAAAGGGTTGGGTTTGAAGATTAAGCCGATATTGTTTTTTTAAATTCTAATTGGAGTGCTCGAAATAAAAATCGAAGTTAGAGTTGTAGTCCTGTTTCGTTGGATGTAAAACAGGTATCGAACAACACTGCTGAGGAGAGCTAAATATTATCGGTGAACGGTTCATTAGTGACCGGTCAGACTAGGTGTTATCCTGATAGCGGGGTTTAAACCTATCGATACTAACTTTGACCATTTTCTGTAATATCTATAGTGAATATTTTGTCATCTCAATTGATAACGAATAAGGGCTCTTGTAGTGTTTTTGCAACGATTTTTGAACCATGGAAGAAGACGATTTGAACGTCGAAATGTTTGTAATTAGGGAATTACTCTGAGAGTGACGAGACTGTGGAAACTGTCGGAGTGTCGGACTGTGGAAACAATGTTGTTTATTCCGATAGAAGGTTTCCCTGCAAGCGTAAATTAGATCCAAATACTAATGCCACAGAGGTAGATTTTTTTTATTATTAACGAACAGACCACGGTACTACAGCGTCAGTCAGTAATTTAATGAAAAAGTTGATTCTTGGATGATATATGTTGTGCATTTGCACAACGATTTGACGAAATTGTTTTAGACTTAATCGACGTTGTTTCCTTGTTGAAACGTCACAGTAAATAAATTTGTCAGAGTGGAAGTATGGAGGAAGCTGTTGGAATTTAAGTGTCGTGCTGAATTACGAAAGTAGTTTTTTCATCTCTGAATCTTTAGTTACGTGACAAAGCGTCAACATCAACAGTGTCAATTCCAGAACTATGTCGTATGTCAGTGGTAAACTGGTTGGTAAAATACAGATGTCTAAATTGTCTATGACTAGCTTTGTCTAGATTTTGCGAAAATGCATGAATAAAAGGTTTGTGACCCGTGCTTAGATCAGAGCCTTTTAAACATGTAAACAAATTAATTTTATTCCAAAATTTTATATCTGTTTTTCAATTTCTAATTTCATATTTTCCCAAGGCAAAATTATCGACTACTCAAAATGTGTTCTAGTCGTTTGACTCAAGGCATGATCAGGACAACGTTTTCTTTCAACAAGTTTTGATTTTTATAGCCTGAAAATGATATAAGTAAAACAAAAAATGCAAACAACAGAATTTTATTTGATTTTTGTGTTGTTTAGTTAGCACAATTGTTGTTAAATTGACCACAAAATGATTTTTGTGATCGGTCAAGTAGCTGTTTGACAACCAGATAGGCATTTATTTAGACTCTTTTTGACACAAAACTTCGAGAAATGTAAAAACAAGTGAGTTTGAGACTGAAGTAAAATCAATATTATAATTAGACTACTGTACGATCAATATGTTTTTTTCAAGTAACAGTTTAACTGCATTTTTCTAAATCCTTCAAAAACAATGAATAAAGTTTAAGACTCAATGTCAAGCGATTTAAAGTTTAATTATACAATGCACTTATATAATTTTACCATTAAGTAACCAAGCAAAACCAAAATACAAGTATAATACATTATGCTGAGGTTTTTTGTTACAGTTATTCAACCGTATCCAACACTATACATTGGCAAGTATCATTATCATTTGATCACAAACAAGTTTTTATAAGATTTAAAAACCGTCATGACTTGCTTATAAAAAAAATATTTGAACCAGAAAGTAGAACAACATGCATGACTGAACATCTCACCGGAAGAAGTGAGCAGTTTTCTGATTACTTGACCGATATTAGTTAGCTATTATATAGTTTTTCTGTGTTAAATACACGATAAACAACTGATATACAAACTAAAATTTCTTTCGTCGAAACTAAACGTGCCATATACTAGGTGTTCTCCGAGTTGCACCATACACCAACTACTTCACTTAAGTCTAATGAGTTGTTGATTATTTAAGTTTATTAGATGCAGTTAAATATATGGTTTTGATTGGGACAATTGTTGTTAGTGGTTCTGCCAACGGTTGGGCCTTTGTAGGTCTCTATTTGTTAGTGGATCGACATGCGTTCTGCCCAACTAGCATTCTAACTTCTTTTAAAACACTTAACAGATGAAAAACGTGTTCTAGGCAGAGTTGTGAAAACTTGAAAATGAAAATTCTGCCAATCCGATGTAACTTTGAAATTAAATTGCTCAAGAACGGCTATACCGATTTCATCAAACTTTTTTTTGTTTGGTAGATGATTAGTTAGTCGTTTGAAAAAAATTCATTTACTGTTTTTATAATTAAATTTTAAATAAAAATATTAAAAAATCTTTTTTAAAGATGGCGCTAGGGTTGAAGATCAATTGGAATTAAATTAATTTTTTTTCTGAAAATAGTTCTATCCTTACTCTAAAATAGGAGTTCAGGGGTTCTTAGGTCAGGTTCAAATTTCGACTTTTTCACCTGCGAAGATCATGTTTTTCATCAACAGTCTTACCGAGACTAGTTTTCCAACCTTCATAGTTTCTTTAAAGCTTTTAAATGGTTTTGATAAAGGCCATTTGGAGAACATTCCCAGCCATAACGAAGCTATGATTTATATAAAACTTCGAAAATAACTTCAGTATGGTCTTTTGTGAGCGGTTAAGCAAGCTGGATAGAATTTAAGGTTTTTACAAGTTAGAGCTTCGGTAAAGTGCTTCTAATAGATCGTTTTAAGCAATCTTTACAAGTCTTGTCGAAGCTATTAAAAATGTTTATTACAATATATTTTTTCTAACGGCTTTCATCATTTTATTACAATTATCAATTACGAAAAGTAGTTCCTTTCATAATTGTTTTTTCTTTTCATCATCATTTCAAATCTAAATAGCAAGAAAAAGTAAATATTTCCTAATCGTTGTGACGTCAAACGAACAAATCCACAAAAACTAAGTATTAATAGAAGATAGTTTGTATTTTTGCAAAATGACATTGTATTTACACAAAATTAAAACACGTATTTTGGTGTTTATTAAATGCCGTAGAAAAAGTATAGTGCATAACTCGCCAAAATGTCAAAATGTATATTTCCCGCTCGTATGGTTACGATGGTTGGTTACTAATGACAACTATAATTTCTATAACTTGTTTCGGAAGCTTTATCGAGACTTGTTTAGATAAGTTTCGCTAAAGCTTCTTAAGTATAGAAGTATTTTAGAAGATTTCACTCAAGTGGAAGTTCTATAATCCTATGGAAGTTCTATCGAAACTCTTTAGAAGTAACATTTAACTAGCTTCCACTTAGAAGCTTTAGCGAAGCTTTTTTAAGGCTTAAACTGGTATAACTGAAAATTGAGAAGTAAGTTTGCTAGTGGGGTGAGCTGTTGATGGACGAAATTTTTGTTTTCGTTCATATGTTTTTTTAAGAGTGCAAAACTGAACAAAAACTGCTATTACATTATAAAATAGACTAATATTTCATGATAGGATGGAGGAAATAAAAATAAAATATTTTAAGAAAAGTAAGAAAATTTAAAAAAACAATGCAGTAACAAAACAAAATTGTTTGCCAATAGTCCAGTTTGTGGAATATTCTTGTATCATGTAAGTCTTTCTTAATGGTTTAAGTTCAGATATAAAGTTGTAAAAGGTTGTTTCTGTAAGCATGCAATAGCGCGGAGTACGTGGCGTTGGCATATCCGTAGATCAAAATTTAAAAAAAATATACAAATCAACAAAAACTGATGCATTTACTACATTGTAAATATCGCAGGTAGTGGATTTGGCCACACATCGAGTAAAAACAAAATTGAGCTCAACTTTGTTCATTCTACTGTTCTCAAGTTTTACATTTTATATAACGGCACAAATAAGTTACCTTCCTGGAAATTTTATTTGTTTTTCGTCGATTTCAATTTTTTTTTTCATTTTGCTATATAGAGCGGGGACTATCAAGAAATATTCTCTACCTTATGAATTTCGGTCGAGTTTCAATTATAGGCTTAAATTCAATGAATTATTTTA
The DNA here is from genome assembly GCA_963693315.1 of Diogma glabrata. Classification (NCBI taxonomy): domain Eukaryota; kingdom Metazoa; phylum Arthropoda; class Insecta; order Diptera; family Cylindrotomidae; genus Diogma; species Diogma glabrata. The sequence goes on from OY856188.1 coordinate 52,915,589, forward strand.
TATTGGTGAGCAATCCGATCTCTTAACAACAGTAACATCTCGGTACCATCCCATTTTCTAAACGGCATATTTATTGAAATAAGGAGCTTTGCAACTGACACAATTAAAAACATTGACTTGAGGCGAAAGATACAGTATAGGAACAAATCCTGCTAGAAAAGAACTGAATTTTTACCCCAGAACTTTAAAAATAGCTCGGCACCGTTCTAGACAGGAAACTTAATTGAAAACCAAATATCAGATTTTGTGCAAGGGTACTATCATAGTGCTAAAATTTTGCTCAACATAACAATTATAAATATTTTTCTCAAAGAAAATTACAAAAAGGGCCTCGGGGCAAAAGGTCAACTTTTATTTATATATTTTATTGGTTGTAACTTGCTTGTGCACAGAACTAAATTTTGGTTAAATAGTTTTATAGCAGCTAAAAAAGTCTTTACCTTTTGCCCAGGTAAAAGGTAAAAAATCGTTTACCTTTTGCATAAATTCGTTACCTTTGACCTGAGACCGTCCAAATAATCGTAAATAATGAAACCATTCTTCCACGTGCGGGTCCGGGGTAGAATAGACCTGAGGTAACTTTGCGCTGTCGTTTAAGGTGATTAAAAGGGGCTCGAGGGTCTTCCAGAATAAGAAAACAACCTCACCACATAGTTCCATCGGACTCCTCGACGAGCGGTTGAACGTATGGCGGAGTAAGGGCACCCTCTTTTCTTAGGACAGAGATAATCCATGAGTAAGTGCGAAAGACCAAAATTAAAATGAATTCTCGAAATAGTCCCACAATCAGATCACTGGAGAGGACAGTGTACTAAGAAAGTGTATCATTTAAGGAAGGTAAAGACTCCTACGAAGTGTGAGAAGTTTACTAAAGGAAAAAATTGAAAAATTTTAAAAGAAAAATGTTGGGACAAGGGAGGAAGCAATAAAGTTGGTAGAATATAGTGGAGAGAGAAATGGATAAGTATGTGGAAAAGTAATATATAGGATGAGGAAGTGTAAGAGCTTTATGATAAAATTGGAAATTTTTTGCTACAAGATAGTTATGGGTGACTGGAACGCCGTGGTTGGTAAGGGCAGGGTAGATGGATGTTTGTGCAATATGGATTGGGGAATATTAATTAGAGGGAAGATCGATTGATTAAATTTTATAAAGAAAAAGCAATGTCTGTTACCAACACGTGGTTTGAGAACCTAAAGAGAAGACTGTATAAGTGAAAGGTTCCGGGTGATGACTATAGATAGCAGATTCCCTTTATTATGGCAGAAAATGAAATAAAGTTAAAAAATACGAGAATTGCCAGGAGCTAACATACACAGCTATCATGTGTTGCTAGCGACAGATCTGAGTAAAGACTAATAGGTATTGCATATCAAGAGATGGAATCGAGAGAAACTGTGAACACTGTATAGAGGAGTTTATTAGTAAAATAGAAAGAGATATTAAAGTCGCACCAAGATTAGCAGAAGAAGAATCAGAAAAGAAGGTGAATAGAATGAAGACGGGCACAAAGAACGTATGTGAAGAAGAAGTAGGATATATAACGTAAAAAAAGAATTTATCAGTGGATAACGCGAAAAGTTGATTAATGATTATAAAGATGAAACAACAAAAAAAATATAAGAGGATAAAAACGGAAGAAGAACAAAGAATGTATAAAAAGCTTAACACAGGAATGAGAATAGAAACAGACAAAGACAGAAAAGAATGGAATGGAAAAAAGAGGTGTTAGAAAAGTGGAAAGAGTATTTAGAACATCATGTAAAACATGTACGAAACTGAAAACAAACCTGTGAGGGTGGAAGGAAAGGAGGAAGTAGGACTTCTGGTCGCAACTAAAATGTCGATATTCAACTTTGAATTGGCTTAAATTGGCTTTGAATTGGTTTTATTCGGCTTAAATTGTGTAAACTTAAGAAAAGAAAGCAAGAAAACAAAAAAGGCCAGAAAGAAAAAGCTAAAAAAACCAAAATTAAAAATAAATAGAAAATTAAAAATAAATTGGAATTGCATTAGGTTTGGATTTCAACTAAATTGGCGAAAAGGAATTTTTATTTTTTGGTCTCAACTAAAATATCGGTATGAAGCTTTGATCTTCATCTAAAGATGTGTATTAAAACAAAGATATACTAAGATACTATTTGAGACCCAAAAATTAAAATTCCTTTTCGACAATTTAGCTTAAAACCGGAACCTAACGCAACACCCAACCCAAAAATGTTTATTTATTTTTAATTTTGGTTCGATTTTCTTTTTCTTTCTGACTTATTGTTGTTCTATTTTACTTTTTCTTTTCTTTGTTTTAGTACACAATTTTAGACTGAAATACCAATATTAACTTTTTAGTTGATACATGAATCTTAACACGTAGCCAAGTAACAAACCCAAAACTCATGGCGCCCATCTTGCTCATTACCCATGGAAAGGATTAACCTGTTATATCAACCTGTTGATGGGGTACTGGTGAAGATCTGAAAGTGTTTGAGAGAAAATTAAAATGAATTAAAGGAAGTAACAGTATTGTGTAATAGTATTTATCAGAGTGGTGGATTACCCAAGGAGTTTAGAGAAACAATTATGATCCAACTAGCAAAGAAGAAAGGTATCAAGATGTGTGAAGAACAGCAGACGATTAGCTTGATTGCGCATGCGGGAAAGACCTTGTTCGGAATTTTGAATAGGAGGTTGAACGGAAAAATGGAAGAAAGCATTGCAGAGGAACAGTTCGATTTCAGAAGAAGGATTGATCAAGAGGTGCTATTGACAATTAATGACAATTGAAGGCTTTTGACAATGACAATTGAAGAGCGGTATGTGGAGAAAGGAAAAACGATAAAAGCTCGTTTTGTAGATATAGAGAAAGCATTTTACTGTGTTTTATGGGAAATGTTAATGGAAATTGAGTGCTGATAAACAACTTATATAAAGGTCAGACAGCCACGATGAGAACAAAGATAGGTTGACAGTCTCAGTAGGGATCGGAAAAGAAGTGAGACAGGCTTGTTGTCTCTCTGTCTAACTCTTTTCAAAATGTATGCAAAGGAGATGGTAGCCGAATGCTGAAAAGGAAGGTTAGGCGTAAATATAGGAGGAACGAAAGCATACGTTGACGATGAATGCATACGTTTTACGAATGACATACTGCTGTTTGCGGAGATGACATATGATTTGAAAAAAATGTTGAGTAAATTGGAAAATATGGAAGGATACATACCTATGAATAAAATACCAAAAATACCTATGAATGGAAACTAAATAAAAAAAAAACTAAGGTCATGGAAGTTGGAGAAGAGAAAGTAGAAGTGGAGGATGCATGTGAAAGGAGATAGTGAGCAAGTAAAGAAATATAAGTATTTCTGAGCTTGGTTATTACAAAGAAGTGGAGGAGTAGGGAAGAGATTAAGGACAGGAATAGTAAAGAAAGCTTATAGAATGGTGAGCAGGTTATTGGAAAGTAAGCTGAATTTGAGTTTATGGAAAAGAATTGATAAATGTTTTGTATGGAGTATCATGCTATACGATTGCGAAACATGGACTGTATTAAAGAAGAATAAGAAAACAAAAAGGCGATAGAAATGGAATGTGAATGTGGAAAAAGATGTTGAATATCAAATATGTAAATAGACAACGACAGAAATGAAGAGGTGAAAACGTTAATGGAAGTAATAAGAAAAAAAAAAACAACTGTCTTGGTCATATACTAAGAAGAGAATATTTGATGATGTGATAGAGGAGGCTATAGAAGGAAAGAGTAGAAGAGGTAGAAGAAGGACAAAAATGATTGATGATCTAAAAAATTGCTCAGACCACGGAGGTTTAAAACAAAGAACAAGGGCCTGAGAAAAATGGAAGGATATTGGGGCGTAGACCCTGCTAATGCCGAAGATAAAAAATCCACTATTTCCATTTCCTTAGAATTAATAAAAACGAAAAGTATGTGGTGAAACGTTTTCAATTAAGAAAAGGCAGATAAACAATATGAGGGAATATCGGTCGGATTATGTCATCATGACTTTATGTTTGTGAGAGCCACTGCAGTTGAGATAAGATAACCTTGCCTATAAGATATGTGTGAGTGACTTCAATACAGAAAAGAAAATATTTACGTAAATGGTTTGTGAACTTCTAAGAACGCATGGTATTCTAGTATATCGATCCTAAAAGAAATGCTCAAAAATCATAAACAGTCAATAATTTTAAACTATCAAAACTAGACTATTTATTGATTAAACAAACTGGTTCTGTTATTCAAAGAAAACCCATGGCCATAGGTCATGCAATTTGAAACTATATACAATATTTATAAAAATATAAATAAATGATTCAATTGGAAAATTTCAGTTATATCAGAAACATTTTACAATTAAAAGAATACGTTTTGTCACCACATTCCAATACCCTCAATTATTTGTAATGATTACAGTATATTAGCAAAACCCATTGTCCCGGGGCGTTACATATCATGTTTCGAATTCCCAAAAACAAAAAATTAAAACAATAATATAACAACAAACATTAAAAATGTTAAATTTAACTTATTTTAAATAAGATCACGTTGACGTTTGAATAAAAATTATTTGTCGTATTAAGTTTGACCTTGAATTTTGAGTTAAACCGTCTTAAAACAATAACAAAAAAAAATAAGAAGTTTGTGGCGAGAGCAATTGTTTAAATTTTTTCTGTACTAAATTCAACACGTTTTTAGGTTTCTCCAAGTAAGTAAAGTAAATATACCAAGAATTATACGAAATTCCATTTATGTATGACTTCTGTTACCACAACGGAAGCCAACAAAATTTATGTAATCGACATTCAACTTACTTGATGTTAGATGAAGCAATTAAATTATATAAAAAATGAATTATTTTATGGTTAGTTGTTTATGATTTAATTCTAAGAATAGCGAAATTTTTGGAGGAGGACAAAATAGTTGACAGTTAATATTAATTTAACTGTGTCAGAAGTATTTTTTTTAAATTGCGAGTTAAAAGATTAAATGGATAACTACGACTCAATAAAATAACGGAGACTATTCGATTTTAGGCAACTTCCAATGTTAATTTTGCGATGCGATAATCTGGCACGTCACCAAGTTGCAAAAACTTATTACAATTTAAAAAATGAAACACAAACTCAAAACAATAAACCAAAAATTTTAAAGGAAACACATCAACACCAACAAAACTAAAAGAATTTTTTGAGGCATAAGTATGTTAAATGGTCTATTTCGGTTAACACAACTCAACCGTATCAAACAAATACAAAAATGTTGTCATTATTATATCTATAAAACGACCTTCCACTCTACTTTTAATATCTGTTTTGTGTAAGAAACCCCAAATATAATGGATATTGAAATAGGATAACACAAACTTGGTTTTATACTTTCGTTGTTATTCTCCCACTTTTTATTTTAAAAAAAAGATCAACCTCTTGTTGGTGGTTAGGCCAACCATTAACTTTTAAGTTTATCTACCTAGATAAGTTTAGAATTTGTTTTACTTTTTTCTTTACAATTTATCCAGAACATATTTCTACAATTTTCTAAACATTTTCGAATAAATATTCTAGTTTTCTTCTATTTTCCATTAACTGATATCTTTTATGTGCTCATGTTTAAGAATTTTCACATGTGTTGCTTTTATGTTTTTCGTTAAAACTTATAAGTGCTATCTTTCGTTTTTCGAAATAATAAAAGCTATATTTGTACTTGTTTCTGTACATCTGCTTTTGAACATATTATTTATTTTGTTTATGTTATAGAAAATTTAAGCAAAACAGTTTTAAAACTAAATCTACAACAAATTGTATAAATAAATATTGCAACGTTTCACTGAAGAAGAGAAAAACATCGAATAAGTGAAATTGTTTTTTCGGTGGGAAAATATCCAAAACCACCCAAAAATATGAAGGAGCTGAAATTCCAAGGCTCTGAGTTATCGAGGTTTTGGTCTATATTAAAGGTCTACTATAAATTTTTTTTTATACAGTGTTCGACAGAAACCTGAAATTTTGCAAAAATTCTTTCAAAACTGGAAGTTATACCAATAGTTTATGTCTTGAGTCCCGAGTCCCTATCATAATCAAAGGACACAACTTAAAGTTTTAAATAAAGAAGCATTCGGGAGCCTTTTCACCTCTTTTTACCAAAATCGACATTAAACAAACGTCAAACCAATCAGATTTTCATTCTGTCTCCTCTCATTTTTTGTGCTTACGAGAAAGAAGAAAGGAAATTTCTTCTTTCTCGTAGGTTCAATGTACTTATGTTTTTGTCTTTTTGTTTACTGAGTGATTATCGTTTCAATACCACATGTTTCCAACTGATCCAAAGTCAGTGCAACTTTTTCGTCCTTTCAGTTTATTAGTAATCCCGGCTTGAGACGTTCTCACGGTGTGGGACGTCCCCACAATTTAAGGTGCCAAATTTCAGGAATTATCTTTAAATTGACTGTCGATGTCTTATAATATTTTATCCATTTTCAAAATATTTGCAAAATTTAAAATTTGCAAATATTGCAAATCGCCGTAAATTCAACTTACAACGGTTCCCGTGTCGTTTTTGCAAATATGTGTTGCAAAAACACAATATACATTTTCTAAAATTGCGTTTTATTTCGTTGTTTTTTCTTTTAATTTTTGTCTATGTTTATGAGGATAGACAACTGACAACTAAAGTCTGAAACTGGATCTATTTTTTATAAACCTGGAATTCAACGTTTATGCTAAGAAATGACATTTTAAGCCGCGGAATTTATTTTTCTTTGAGATCGATGTTAGGAAAAAACAAGCGAAGATGGGGCATCGGAGTGTAACTTTTGTTAGAAACCGGATTTCAGTTTTTACCGGGATTTACAACAATTTATAAGTAAAATCTCAAATGGAATCTGACCAGGAAAAAACTGTCAAAAGAAAAAAAATTAGAAAAGAAATCAATAATAATAGGTAAAATTATAACTTATTTATGATCTGTTGAATGTAAATGCACCAAATCTTCCAGGGTGGTTTCCCAATTTTTCCTCACATGTCAGCACTAGTCCACTATATAACCAAAACAATGTCTTCTTTGGTTAAATTAAATCCCCTTTTTGCTTTGATGGGTATCACTATTTTCATATTTTTAATATTACTACAACTTCAAAACATACGACACCGCTAAAACGGATACCATGAGTGCAGTAATCATGTTCTTGATCAAAAATAAAATCTCTTTCTTGCATTCCCCGACACAACTTCCACATTATACAACTGCACTGCTAGAACTGTGTAGGTCTACCTTATTTTACTCGGGTAAGAAAAAGCGAAAGGACTAAACCTGAGCCAAGCCCGCGTCGCCGTTTTTGGGGTTCGGGCCAAGACTAACATAATCAAACGGCATTGAACCAAGTTTGGACTGTTGTCCTGGGGTCATTTATGGCAAATCACGCTTGGACCAAGTCTCACAAATAGGACTTAGGCCAGGTTTACTAAACCATTTGTTTCCCAGACCGCTTTTAAATTTGTGGAAAGAAGTTGTGGAAGGAGTAAAATATATAAAATTAAAGATAAATATAATATGACTTGCACATTTTTACAATGCATCAGCCTAGAGAATAACGTGTAATATAATAAACAGAATCTAGGTTCAGTGTAGGCATTTACAACTGGCCCAGATGAAACCGAAGTTAACTAGCCAAAGTTAAGCTCGCCAAAACTGGCTCGAGTTTAGTTCGTTGTTTAATATTGGCAGCTCCTACCCGGGCAATGTTATACAGTACAATTTTTCAAAACACTTTATTTTTATGATTTGAAATATTTGTTTAACTAAACATATTTTAATTTTTACTTCACCACAATTTTAAATTGTGTGAAGTAATGCAATCTATCGTGAAAAAAAAACTTACATACCCCAAATTTTATTTTTCTTTTGTTTTGGACCATCCTCTATCTAAATAGCCAAAAAAAATTTTGGTGTACATCTGTGTGTGCGTGGGTGAGTTTTCTGCATAGGATCTGGATGAAACTTTGGCAAATGATACAGGTTCGCTTGAAAATGGAAGATCTGGATTTATTTCAAATTTGGACAAAATGGCGGGGGGTCTCCCGAACACCTCTAATGGCGTATTCGATTTACATCACTTTTCTGGTGTTAGTTGCTAAAAAACTGCATGAGTGTAGAATTTTGATTAAAACTTAAAAAAAAACCTAAAACTGATCCACTCAAAACTCAGTGTAAACAAACTACAACTGAAAAAAAATATTCAATGAAACTACAATTTAGCAGTTCAGTGGTCTTTTTTCGTCTGAACTATGTTTGGAAATAAATATGTTATTTGTAAATGTTTTAAATTCAATAAACACTTAGGAAAAATACTTCTACGAAGTTAACAATTTTACATAAGTTCCGCTTTTCCATTGCTTCCTTTTTCATTGCTTTTCCATTGCTTCCGTTGCAAAAATTGCTTCCAATTCATCATCAGATGAATCTGAACTTGTTAAAAGTTCATTTACCACAAGATACTTTCGGTTTTGATTCATTATTTGCATTTATTATTTAAATACAAAATTTGCAGTTTCTCATAAAACTCACTCTATTTGACAGTTGAAAAAAGTGCAAACTCTGTTAGTTTTTATGTACTAAACTGGTAAACCGAACTTAAAAAACTTAAAATAAGCAATAAAACTTGTAAATCGAACATGAATAACTGCACTAGTGTAGTGAAACTTATAAACCGAATTTGAAGCACTGAAAAAGTTTGCACTAGTGCGCACGAGTTGCGTAAATTGAACACGCCATAAGTTTAAATCTTGAATAACTTCTGATCCCGGGCTATGATCTTATTGAAACTTAGTATATAAGGTTTTAGTACTGTTTCCAATATTTCATACTTTTGGAGCACATTGGATAAAGGGTTGGGGGTCCACCATACAACAGGTGGTTTTTTCCATAAAGTTTTTATGTTTGTTGGGAGCATAAAACATTCATTCGTGAATGAATTTTGATGACACTTTGGAAAAAGATGCAAACATGTATGACAAAGAACTGATTAGTTTTTGAGCGATAGTGAACAAAGTGGTGAGGGGTCCCTGGAGCACCTGTTTTCTTGAAAGCTCTATAACATCTGTACCTGATAAGCGAATTGGATGAAACTTGGTACATGAGTATGTAGTACGGTTCACAATAGTTCTGCATCTCAACTTCCGCTTTTTCACTTCCGGTAAAAAAATTGTTTTTGTACTTTTTTGAAGTTTTTTCAGTGTCTTTATGCACACTACAGCCTACAATAATGAGTGATTATGATGAAACTTGTGGAATACGGTTTAAATTAGTGTGAAAAGATAATTATAATGTTTTGGGACACTTTGATCAAAGTGGTGGGGAGTCTACCATACAAATGCTGACTTTTCACACTTTGTTTTTTAAGCTTGTTGGGAGCATACAGACTTCATTCATTAACTTATTCTAATGAAACTTTGGAAAAAGATGGAGACTTAAGTAACAAAGAACTGATTAGTTTTTGGATAGTATTGGAATAAGTGGTGGGGGTCCTCCCGAACACCTGTTTAATGTGTCACACTTTTTTCAATGTTTGTTGGGAGCACACAGCATTCGTTCGTGAACGAATTTTGATGACACTTTGGAAAAAGATGCGAACATGTATGGCAAAGAACTGATTAGTTTTTGAGTGATAGTGAGCAAAGTGGTGGGGGGTGTTCCATACACCTGTTTTTTTTTAAAGCTCAATAACATCTGTACCTGATAATCGAATTGGATAAAACTTGGTACATGAGCATTTAGTACAGTTTACAACAGTTCTACATCCCAACTTCCGGTTTTTCACTTCCGCTACATTTTTTTTTGTAAATTTTTGAAGTTTTTTCAGTGTCTTTACGCACAATACAGCCTACAATAATGAAGTGATTATGATGAAACTTATGGAAAAGGGTTCAATTTGTGTGAGAAGATAATTATCATCTTTTGGGACACATTGATCAATGTGGCGGGGGTTCTACCATACAACTGCTGACTTTTCACACTTTGTTTTTAAAGTTTGTTGGGAGCATACAGACTTCATTCATTAATCAATTCTAATGACACTTTGGGAAAAAATGGAGACTTAAATGAACTGATTAGTTTTTGGACAATATTGGGATAAGTGGAACGGGGTCTCCCGAACACCTGTTTACTGTGTCATCATTTTTTCAATGTTTGTTGGAAGCACACAGAATTCGTTCGTGAACCAATTTTGATGACACTTTGGAAAAAAATGCAAACATGTATGGCAAAGAACTGATTTGTTTTTGAGCGATAGTGAACAAAGTGGTGGGGGGTCCCTGGAGCACCTGTTTTTTTTTAAAGCTCAATAACATCTGTACCTGATAATAAAATTGGATGAAACTTTGTACATAAGCATTTAGTATGATTTACAAAAATTCTGCATCCCAAATTCCGGTTTTTGCTTCCGGTAAAAAATTTTTTTTTAAAATTGTTTTTTCAGTATCTTTATGCACACTACAGCCTACAATAATGAAGTGATTATGATGAAACTTATGGAAAGGTTTCAATTAGTGTGAGAAGATAATTATCATCTTTTGGGACACAATGATCAAAGTGGCGGAGGGTCTACCATACAACTGCTGACTTTTCACACTTTGTTTTTAAAGTTTGTTGGGAGCATACAGATTTCATTCATTAATCAATTTTAATGGCACTTTGAAAAAAGATGAAGACTTTAATGACAAAGAATTGACTAGTTTTTGGACAATATAAGGATAAGTGGTGGGGTCCTCCCAAACACCTGTTTATTGTTTCCATGTTTGTTGGAAGCATACAACATTCGTTCGTTAAGTAATTTTGATTATACTTTGCAAAAAGATGCAAATATGTATGGCAAGGAACTGATTAGTTTTTTTAGCGATAGTGAACAAAGTGGTGGGGGGTCCTCCAAGGAACCGGTTATTTTGGAAGCTCAATAACTTCTGTACCTGATAATCGAATTGGATAAAATTTCGTACATACACATTTAGTACGGTTTACAACAGTTCTGCATCCTAACTTCCGCTTTGTCACTTCCAGTTAAATTTTTTTTTTTACTTTTTCTCGTACAACAAAATTTATGTTTTTTGGGATACTACTGCCTGCTTTAATATTTTTATTATTAGAACTACGAAGTCCATAATATTGGTTAGCTTTTAATTAAAGTATTTGATGGATATTAGCTCATTATATATCCAGAACACTATGTTTCCAGAGCCTATGCATCAGCGTCGCAATATTTTTTTATTAGAAAAACTATCTCACATCAAAATAAATAAAATGCATAAAATTTGTTTACTTTGTTAAATCGATACACCAAAATCTATGGTAATTAGAAATTAATTTATAATTTTAATCCAAGTTTTTTAAATTTTTTTAAGTTCAATTTGTGTTATTTTAACTTGTATAACATTTATTTTTCTAACAATTTTCACATTTATTATCGACAGCTCGAGGTTTCTTAAGAGAAATCCCTTCGATGGCTAAAAGTAATCTGTCTCTATATAAATAAACGTGGCTATCCACCAGATCTCCAATTTTGAAGGCAATTTCTATCCATCCCAATTGTTGGTTTATCATTTTATTCCAACAAACAAAAATCAACCCACACAAGAAACTTTGCCATGTACAAACTAAAAAAATGAGACAGATAGAAAAAAATTATTCAAAAAGAAGTTCCTCACACTATCAAATCAAAAAAACGATCATCCAAAGTTTTTAAAATCAATAATATCGTGAAAGTATTCTATTTAAATTATCACAAAATAATCCACCATATAATTCCAATACCAACACACCTACGACATGTTAAATTTTTATTTCTGTTTTGTTTTAAAATTTATGTTTGTTACCTATGTCAAAGGTTAAAAAAAAAATCAAGAAATAATTTGCGGTACATTGAAACATATGACTAGATTTAATGTTTCGAAGAGAAAAAAAATGATGACGCAGGATATTAAACTAGGAATTCATACAGTGGAACGCCGTATAGAGACAGATATTATTAATGAAATGAATCTTGAATTGTTTGATAATAAGAAGTGAACGTACGACTTGTGGTATGGTTATTGTGAGGTCTGCCTGTCTTCAGAAAATGTCTTCAGATACTATAAACTAATAGATTTTGATCGTTACATAGCTCGAATAATTGAAGATAGTGTTGAAAAAATAACACTATTCATTATTTAATCGAGGAGACCAAATTTGAATATGACAAGAGAAACAGACGAACTGGTCATTAGGTTTTGGACTCTTAAAAATGGCAGCCGTGTTGTTTGGTTCGTTTTTTGTTTGTGATAACCGATGCAGAAGTGATTTTTCTAACTCCATCGGGCTACTTTAATTAAGATCCTCATCGCGATCAAAATGCGCTCCATAGTGCAAGCAATAACCGGGTGGAAACAAAGTTCTGGAAATTTGTCTGTTAGTAGGAGTTGTAGCTCAATTTTTTGTTTTAGTTTATTTTAGACACCAAGATAATTTTATATACGTTCAGGATTGGTTTTTAGGTGGAGAGAATCTTAAAATCAAGAAAATGTTTCATAATTTTCAAAAAACTTCGATTATCCAGGAGTCGATCCCGAATTAAGCAACTAATTGCTGAAGCCTTTGGGGCAAAACGCGGCTTTTTACAATTTGCATGCTTGAAAACGTGCTTTTGTTCCCGGTGGCATAGTATTTCTGTGAAACTTTGTGTTGAGTGACACTGGAAAGTAGTTAAGTGCCAAATCTGCTCCAAAATTCATGAAAGCTAAAGTCACAAGATTGGTAATGAAAACTACGAACCGACGACCCACGTCAGTAAACATATGCTGTTTTTAAGTTCGAGCTTCCTTCTATTGTAAGCATAGTCCCTAAAATTTTGTTATCATTTTATTTTATACTAAATTTCCCACTTTGATTAGGTCGTTGGCTTTAGAAATTTTTGTCTGCTTAGCCCGGTTAGTTCAATTGTTGAAGACTGAGAGTCTTTATCTCGGGGTATGTGTTCGAGTCCGGCTTATTTCGTTTCTTTTTTTATGATTATCAGGACGAATGTTGTAAACCAGATTTCCTGCTTTCGTCCTGTCCTGTAATAACCGTCAAACATTATGGCAAATGTACTTGAACTTTCCATCTTCTTCGTAGATAGTAATATCGTCGCAAAAACAACCAAAAGGCTGTAAAAGAGCCGCGCCATGTTTTTCTTTAGCTTGAAACTATCATTTTAACTATAACAAATAAATTCTTGTATCTTATTCTTTACAAAAACTTCTCAAATCATAAAGCACTAGTTATAAAATATCTTAATGGCATTTTGTTTTCTAAACATCTAGCTATATTATATAATTTAAGTAATACTCTAGAACTACATATCATAATTCTAAAATATACAATAAATATGCACATTTATTAAAATTTATTTAAGCAGAGGAAATATAATTTATTTTTTTTTCTATATAAAACCGCTCACTTTCACTTACATATATCTTGAACAAAAACCTTGGTGCGACCCTTTCTTAATATGACAATAAAGCCAACCGCATAGTGACAATGGTTGACTCATAATAAACATTATATTAAAATAACCATTGATTAAATAGCAATCTTAAATGAATATCAATGAATGTTAAAATTCAGTACGAAAAGAAATTTATTGATAATGTTATTTCATAGTCATCGTTATATTGTTAAAGTTGTAATTTGCTAGATATTCTTACAGCAAATCATGTCTTATATAAAATTATGCATTCCGTAATAATATAAAGGAAATTTCAAATAGATTACTATACTTCAGGAAAATTGTAGAAAATATGATACTGACTTAATTAATATAATTAGAAGTCCACTGTTGAATTCATCGGCTTTTCACAGTCGTCTGAAATAGACCTTAGGAATGACATTATTAAATTAATTGAGAAAAGGTCGCGCCAAGGTTTTTGTTCAAGAAATATGTATGTGAAAGTGAGCGGTTTTTTATAGAAAAAAAAATAAATTATATTTCCTCTGCTTAAATAAATTTTAATAAATGTGCATATTTATTGTATATTTTAGAATTATGATATGTAGTTCTAGAGAATTACTTAAATTATATAAAATAGCTAGATTTTATAACTAGTGCTTTATGATTTGAGAAGTTTTTGTAAAGAATAAGATACAAGAATTTATTTGTTATAGTTAAAATGATAGTTTCAAGCTAAAGAAAAATATGGCGCGGCTCTTTTACAGCCTTTTGGTTGTTTTTGCGACGATTTGACTGTTTTTTGTAAAGTTATAATATAATATGGGAGAATCAAATTATTATTATCCATATAAAATGTTTTCTACAGAGAACTTTACTCTCGATTTTTTATCAATCTAGGACCTAGGTGCAATATTTAAAAAAATAAAAGTATCGTTTTTATGTAAACAGGTCTCAACTCATGACATGAACAACTCATGAAAAAGTAAAAGAAATATTCGAAAATAAGTCTAAAGCAATGCATTCGAAAATTAATAAAATTTACATACAACGGAAACACACACATAAAAACTATAGTCTTTGACTAATAATTTTAAAAAATTAACATAATAATTTTATAAAAGTTCTTGAGGATAGCATAAAAGCTTAAATCAATTGTTATTTACTCTAAATAAATAATAAACAAAACAACATTGTGCGAAAAAAGATGTGAAATTAAGTGTTTTGCAATTAAACAATTTTTTTAAAAATTCTTGATTATGTTCAGCCAAGTACCATTGGTGTCTTCCATAAACTTTATAGTCTATGATTGACTGAAAGTTTTAAAAAATTTCAGTTTTTACGGTTATATATCACCTCAATATCAAATATATCGGTTATATATCACCTCAATATATATCACCTCAATATCAATCACCTCGAAATCGGCACATATTTGTCATTTTCGCTTTATCTTACCACATAAGTATACGTAAATACATATATTTTCATTTCCAGTGAGAAAGTCGTTGTGAATAATGGATAATAAACAATCAAGTCCTCACCATAAGAGTTTTGTTCTATTTTTTCAAAGTACGGAACCCTTAAAATAATAATAAAATTTTCTCAAATTCTTTTCTTTATATCTCATAAAGCTTAAAAACACAAAATTTTAAAGCCTACTAAATTATTTTTTAATCTCATCACTTCAAAATAACTACCAACGTTCTAAAATAAAATGAAATAAAAATAAAAATTTATTATCGATATAACATTTGTTGGGTTCTCTCAGATAACAAATTTACATAATAGACCAAATACATGTTTTCACAACATCGTTTTCTTAACACATCAATAATAGGTCTTTTTACTGAAAGCATAATCTAAATATATTCTTTTTTCTAATACCTTTATAATTACCAACTTCCATTTAATATATTAATAAAACATTTGATGGGTTTTCTGGATACAAATATAACAAATATTTTTATCGAAAACAACTATATGTTTGCAAACTAATCTGGGTTCGTGTTTAAGTTTTTTAACTGTTGTTAAGCAAGCTACATACCTACAATCAAATTGACAATCAATTGAAAACGAAAATAAACGAAATAGATTTTTATGATACCTACAATATTTTCTTCAATTTTTTGGATTTAAAAAATAAAGAAAGAAAGAAATAAAGAATTATTTCGTGGTTTTTCAGTTTATTTTTACTTTTTGTTGTTGTTTTCTTCTTTTTTAATTTGTTTCGGTTTTTTCTCTTGTCAATCAATCGAAAACGAAAATAGACGAAATAGGTTTTTATGACACCGACAATAATTTCTTCAGTTTTTTGGATTGAAGAAATATTTCGTGGTTATTCAGTTTATTTTTACTTTTTGTTGTTGTTTTCTTCTTTCTTAATTTGTTTCGGTTTTCTGTTGGTGATTGTCGTTTCATTTTTTTAAGGAAGAATGTATTCATTGTTTCTCAAAATTTATTTTTGTTGTTTTGGAACGAAAATATATTTTTTATTTGAAATTTTTATATGATGGTATACGTTTTTAGGGTTTCTCTTTCAATAAAAAAACTATTTGTATGAGTAAAACGTGTTTGCCCATTATCTCGATTACCTCGGCTACTACTAATCTTATGAGATGCCAACTTATTCACATAAGTTGGCGAGTTTAAAAATAAATAAAGTTTTTTTCGTTTGTTTTAAAGATTTATGTGGGACCTTTAAAAATATAAATTTGTTTACTGAGTAAAGTAAGTATTCAATGAAATCACTCTACTTCGGTATTCCTTAAAAATGTATTTTAGAATTTAACGCCAGCAACAGTTTTTGGTGCTAATGCCGTTTACAGGTCTTTAAAGTCCTTTACTGGAAAGACGTTGGACTGGGCAAATAACATGTTATATCAATAACATGCAAAGCAAGAAGAATTCACCTTGATTGGGTTCAGCGATGAACAGTCTGCATACCGTAGTTTCTTTGAATAGAGCAGATTGTTTGTCGTTTCGTTTAATCAATTCAAAATGGAATGCTTTGCCTGAATCAGTGGTCTCGAGTGCCTTCAATCCACAAAGATTTAAAAAAAGCGTCCACCAATACCTCAAGACGCATATTCTTGTGGGACCTAGGTCTTAAAAGGTATCTATGTGTTGTTGTGACACATTTTGTAATGCCTACTACACAACACTTTTTATTCAAAAAAAAAAAATATCTTTTCGATCATTTCTCTATTGACATTGCGATTTCCATATTCGATTTATTTTTTATGTGTCTATAGCCTGGCAATATATAGGCTTTGTAACAAAGCTTGATGGCTATTATTTTTGATATTTCGTTCTTTTATGTCTACTCCTTTACGCACCCTTGTGAAGGACTGAACTTCGTTCAAGTTGCTTTGCAAATTTTCGGGAAAAATTGAGAGAATACCATAACTGGTATTGGTGTAGGAGAATTGAATGGTTTTCTGAGAAAATTTGACCCAAATGATCAGCTTTTTTTTAGAGTTGATAGTTGATACCGTTTCAAAAAATTGAATAGGAAATCCAGTGAATGTTTGATTGACTTTTGAAAGAAATTACGAGCAACAAAGTTTTGCAAACTTCTTTGCTTTATTTTGGTAGACGTTTGTACGTTCGTATATGTTTTATATAATTCGTAAATGTAATAAACAATGAAATAAGATTCTGTTTGTTGAAATATAACAGATAAAACATAATCCTTTTATTACAATTTATTATATTATATATATATACCTTTAAACACATTCATCTTTCAATATTGTTATTGTTGGTACTCTCAATTATCTATTATATTTTGTAAATCCATTGGATTATGTTTTCAATATTTTCTTAATTTATTGAGGATATTCCCATTTGTAGGTAGTCAGTTAGTTGATCCTTTTAATTATTTAAGGTCATTAAACTATTTTTAGTTTTTTCCATTCATCTTTTGTTCCTTTTCTTTTGTTTAATGTTTATTACCCCACACCTTTCTTAATTTTAATATATAACTTAATTCTTTTAGGATATAAATATTACAACCAATTTCAATATTATCATCTTTAAATACCTCAATATTTCAATACTTTATTGTCCTTTAAGATTAATGATTGGTTAAAGATGTTCGATTTTACAGAGTTAAATTTCCTAGGTAGAATTAAGACAATATGTGTGTGCCATAACTTTCACGGACGAAATTTAGTTGTAAAATTAAGCAGTCAGTCAAGTTTTTGGTTTCATTCAAGCATAATTTAATTAGATAGTGAAAAATACGCGATATATCAATATCAAAAAGAATATTTTATAGCAATTTAAATAAATTTTTTGTGAAAAATAGAGTTTTATAGTGACTGCGGTAAGTAGAATAAAATAAATATTATTAAAAGTGATTTAAGCTGATGCTTGTGTTTTGTTTAATTTGTAGGTATAAGATTATAAACCAAATGGGAAACTATGAAAAAAAAGTTGTTATTCTCGAATTTATCGAGCTCTATAGAAATTGCCCGGCGTTAATGGATTTAAATAGCAACGACTATTTAAACCGTCATATAAAATTAGCCTGCTATGAAAAATTAGTAAGCATTTTGAAAAAAATAGAGCCGAACGCAACGCGAGATTCAGTAGTTAAAAAAATAAACTCTCTTAGAACTAATTTTAGAAGAGAGTTGAAAAAGTCTACTGACTCAAAGCGTTCGGGATGCTCAACGAATGCTGTTCACGAACCTTCTTTATGGTACTACGAGGAAATGCTGTTTTTGGTTGATCAGGAGCTTGCCGACACTACTAGATCTACTCTACCAGTTAGCGTAAATAACACAACAAATGTGAGTTTTTTATATTATTTTATTAAACATTATAAATCTTAGATAATATACATTTAAATTTCTTTATGTTTGAATTAAGCAAAGTTGTCTTGCCATTCAACTTTGCCTTCATTACTGAAAAAATTGGTCAGTGTTTTTCTAATATCTTCTGCAGTTTTAAACGATGGAATAGACTTTTGGTTTAAATCAGTCAATAGGACTGTATTTTCTCTGAAGTTTCCTTTTAAAATTGTTCCCGAGCTTATATCTTCGCGGTCAATTGAACTTAAGCATGTATAATCATTTTGCTTTTTTCGTAAAAAATTATGTAGATAACAGCAGGCTAAAACTATCGATTGAACCTTTTTTGGTGATAAGTTTATCGGTTTCTGGAATATTCTAAAACGGCTTGCCAAAATCCCAAAAACATTTTCAACAATTCGCCTGGCTCTAGATAAACGATAGTTGAATACTCTTCTTTATTTGTTCAACATACTTAGTGCGTACGGTTTCATAAAATTATTTAGAAGTTGAAAAGCTGCGTCTCCAACAAAAACGTAAGGCGCCATTTGTTGACTATTTGGTAACATACTGGGGTCTGGTAGATTCAAAGTGTTGTTCTGTAAGCGATTATAGAATTCTGTATTCCTTATTACACCTCCATCAGAAATTCTACCATTAATTCCCACATCAACAAATATAAATTCATAGTTAGCATTAACAATTCCAAGTAGAACGATGCTGTGCTTTCCTTTGTAGTTGTAGTAACGTGAACAGGTTCCTGTAGGTTTTTTATTTCTATGTGTTTGCCATCAACAGCGCCTAAGCAGTGTGGAAATTGCCATCGTTCTTCAAACTCTTGAGATATATTTTCCCATTCTGTATTTGTTTCTGGAATCTAAAAAGATAACTTTTTAATGTCTATATATTATTTGTATACTTTTAGGAAAGCGGCAACAGTAGTGGTATAGGTTGCACTCCAGATTCATCAAACGTGCTTCCATCAAAAAGAAAGCGACCCGATAATATTTCCGCCGAACAAATGTTTTCAGAAGCTATAAAACATTTGGATAAAGAGGAAGATGAAGATATAATGGCTAAATCATATGCAGTAAAATTGAAAAAAATTAACCCACATCAGTGTTTTATTGCCAATTTAATTATCAACAAAATACTCTACCAAGGAATAGTTGGAAGTTTGAACGAAACGACGACAATAACCAATACTAAAACATTTGATGTAGCTTCTGAGTGGAATCAACCTAGCGATACGATAAATGATATTTTAGAACAACAAAACAATTTTGAAGATCAGGATATATGGATACAAGGATATAATAATGAGTCAGCATCATCATATTTTGCTTCCTTTGTTGATCATTCAACATAGTAATTTTTTATAATAATATTTTAAATTATAACCGTGTTTTCTATTCATAAAAATAAAATATACCAAAGAAAATTTAATTTGCTTACCTTTATCAAATCTTGCAGAGCGGATATAATCGCTTCACATGTTTCTATTATAATTTCACTTAGCGATTGAGGTGATATTCGCATTGAAAATTTTAAATCGGCAAAATCTTTTTCGGTTATCAAAAATCTTAGAGTTGCTAATAAACGCCTTTCCGGAGAAATTGCTTCCCTCATACGAGTGTTTTTTTTTAGTAATTAATGGAGACTAGGGCTTCCAGTCGTCCCGATTTTGGCGGGATTGTCCCGCCGTACACGTTTTGTCCCGACGTCCCGCTTTAGTACCAAAAAATCCCGCCTAACACCAATCTACCAAGCTTTAATTTAAAAAAATCCTGCGGTGTATTTATATATTGCTTGCTGTCTGTCGCGGTTAAATAATTTTCTGATGGTTGTGTTTCTGATTAAACGATAAACTACAAAATGCAAATACAAACTACATTTTTATATGAAAAACGCTTAGCGACAACGCTATAATTCTGTGAGCAAAGTATGATTTACATATACATATTCTAATTTGACAACCCGATGTATTTTGTAGTTGTCGCTTTAATTTTGTTGTTATTAATTAATTAGTGTTATTGAAATATTAAAAAAAAGAAACAAAGTTAATCTTACATTTTACTAAATGACGTTTTTTTGTAATGCCTTTGGGCAGAGCCAGGACGAGGGGTAGGCAAACTAGGCACTCGCCTAGGGCGTTTTTTTTTAAGGGCGCAGAAATTGAGAACACATTTTTTGTATTTAATATATTAGATTCAATTAATATATTATATTAACGGAGATTCGTTTTTTTTGTTTTAAATTAAAATATCTAATTGGAGTGGAAAATCACAAAGAAAATAGGTATCCTAAATATTGTAAGATTATTTAAAGGTTCTCTAAAGATTTCTAAGGTTCTCTTCACAAGATTCTCATGATTCCCTAGATAATCTGAAGAAACTCTGTATGTCCAAATGTACTCAAGATTTTTTCTCAAGAGGTTCTCAAGAGATTCGGTAAGATTCTCAAGATTTTGCGACGATTGTTAAGAATCTTTTTTAAGCTTCTCTAGATTTCTTGAATATTCTCAAATATTTGTCCCATGCAAGATGCCAAAGAATAATTTATCGCTCAATCTAATGACATTTTTGTTTTTATTGGCTAACATAAACTTCAGAAATTTTAATTATGATAAAAATCTGTGACCTATGTTTAACCTGAGTCCCGAATGACCTGATGCATGTAAAAAATTTGATTAAATAAAGAAATAGAGTTTTTGACGATTATAAATTACGGATTACAATATTCATATCATCCTCATAAGAATATTGGTTGAATGAAACAGTATAATCTTTAACAAAAGATTGAAAACAACAAGATTTTGAATATGAAAGCAATATATTTTCATTTCAATTTAAAATATACATGTGCATTCAAAAAAAACACCAAACCGTCGGTTTCATAGGTACATATTTCAAACTGTTGATTAATAAAAACTAGTAGTCCGTATAAAATTGGATTAGGAGTTTCCTATGTACCAAGCCAAATTTATGAAAGGCGCGCTCAATTCCTACTGACGTTGAGATTGATTTCAAAATACAAATTACTTTATTTCACTTTTTAGTCCAAATAAATTGGAATCTAAACAGTGGTCACTCGCAGTGAGTGGGGCAGTGGTCACTCGCTTAGCGTCAGATAATTTTTCACAAAAATCATTCATAGAAAATGATGCACGGAACAGAGTTAATTTGGTACATAATTTATAATGAGGAAAATTTTAGTGGCAAATTTCTTCGACGAAAGTGATGCTGATTCATTTTCTTTGTTTTCTAAAACAATGAAATTTTCATTAAAAAGTGCATTTGGATATAGTTACACAGCAACGTAATGTAACGATGTCATAAATGCTTACTAAGCGTGGAAATGGGTTTTTGCATCACAAGCAGTGTTGCAGTGTTGTTACTCGTAACGTAAAAATGAAATAACGAACTTAAGTAGCGTTGTTAATAATAATTACTTTCGTATCGTTTTAAAAATTCATCTGGTGACAGTAACGTAAAACCTAACGATAACGTAAATATTTTATTTCGTTTTTTGAACGATTTTGCAAATATCGATTATATAAAATCCGACATATCTGCTCTTTTTAAATGTATGTGCACGCTTTAACTAAAGATTTTGGTAGTTCTAAATTTTTTTGATATTTGTGGCAAAATATTAAGCATTTTGTAATTTTTTGATTTGATATCACTCTGATGAGGTTACGAGTTCTAATCCCAACCAAAACACGTAAAAAAGAAAAACAGAGTTTTTTTACGAGATATTTCCAACCATACCTTTGAATTGAAAAATTCAAATTACTTCCCTTGAGTTTAATTGCTCACAAAAATCCCGAATAATTAAAATTCCCCAAAATGTTGTTTAATTGCTCACAAAAATCCCGAATAATTAAAATTCCCCAAAATGTTGTCTAATATGCAAGCCAATATATAAAATAATTGACCAAGTGTCGCTTATTGATTTCACATTGATTGGAAGCAATCAATAATGACTATATACACGTGACTTAAAATGTGGTCTATAATATAGAAATATTACACCTCATATGAATTCACACAATAGTGCTGTCTAAAGATTTAATCCCAAAAATAATAAGAAAAACAAAAAATAACAAAAACAAAAAAAACAAGAAAAATTTGCGAATCCTAACAACCGTTGAAGAATAAAGAAAACTTAGCAGGTAAAAAATACGTAGGCGTAACATACAATAAAACAACATTCAAAATAATGCAAAAAACTTTAAAAAAATATGGATATATTGCGGCTTACGAAAACAAAAATAAA
The DNA here is from genome assembly GCA_963693315.1 of Diogma glabrata. Lineage (NCBI taxonomy): Eukaryota > Metazoa > Arthropoda > Insecta > Diptera > Cylindrotomidae > Diogma > Diogma glabrata. The sequence goes on from OY856188.1 coordinate 52,938,124, forward strand.
ATAGAAAACTACCTAAAGACTAAAAAAACCCAAAGCTTAGACACAGGTGTTTATAAGCTTACCTGTGACGACTGCAGTAAATTTTATATAGGTAAGACAGGAGGTCCTTCAAAAAAAGATTTATCGAGCACACCAATGAAATTAACAGAAGCGATCCAAAATTCAGATTTGCCCAACATTTGAAAATAGAAAAACACAAATACACCAATATCAACACAAATTTAACCATATTACATAAAAAAAGAAAAGGACAACATCTAGATAGATTGGAAGAAATAGAAATATATAAACATAAAAACAATAACAACATTTTAAATGATAAAATCAACACTAAAACTAACAAAATATATGACATAATAATAAAAAAACAGCAGTTGAAATAGTATATAAGTAATAGTTTAAGCAAAAATTGTAATAATAATTTAAGAACTGAGGATGACGTAAGTCGAAATCGATATTCTATAAAATAAAAAATTAAATCAAATTGTTACTATAAGGAAGTTTATATTATTATTTATAAAATAAAATTAAAAATAAACAGTAAAAAGTATATTTTTAAATATTGCATTTTAATCCAAAAATAATGTTAAAATATTTCCGGAAAATAGGAGTCTAATGACAATTGAGAATTCAACTTAAGTAAATAGAGTGATGATGAAGTCTCAACTTCAAAATGTCATCGCATTGGTAGCGAAATGAATAGGTTTGAGCTCACTCTGGCACTGATGAGGTTACGAGTTCGAATCCCAACCGAAACACTTAAAAAAGAAAAAATATTTGTCTGTTCCATAACAAAATAACGTACCGCAAAAATAAATATAATGCATAAAAACGAAACGCATATAACGTTACGTTTTTTTTTTCTTTTTGTAAAACTGATCACAAGTCCCAATAAATCCAAATCATGTTGTAACTGTTTCCAAATTCGTACTTATTCATAGGGCTGCTAAAATGACCAAAAAAATCCAAATCATGTCGTCCAATCCAAATCCCCAAAAGTTTAAAGAAAGCGTTCGTCAACATCTTAGAATGCATGTTGTTGTGGAACCTACGTCTTAAAGAGCATCTATGTATTGTTGTGACACATATTGTAAATTCTTAAACACAAAAGTTTTTATTGAAAAATTAATGTAATGGAAAACATTACGTCAAGTCAATCAACCATGAGATGAAATATGTAACCTAAGTTCTTTTCAGAACTAGGATGTTCCTTTTGATTCACAGTAATGACACATATTTGTCACTTTTTATTTAGAAATTAAACGAATTGCGTTTGTCGGCAATCGAATACCAGATCCGCCAGCACTTTTGTACAAATGTTTTGACATGTGATTCCTTTTAAAAACTTTCAAAATTTTAATGGCGTATTAGGCGTAAATGTATTAAAAACGATAAAATACCACATTCTACAACAGTTCAATTAAAAAACAAATAAGTAGCATTGCTATATTTAAAAAAACAATTTTTGTTTAAAACATTGTTTTTTTGGAATAAAAACCAATTTGTTTTGAACATTGTTTTAAACAGTGTTTAAAACAAACCAACTCTGTAAAGGGGAGAGGAGGGTATGGGCGTCAAATTTTATTCTTGCCTAGGGCGTAATTAAGCCTCGTCCCGGCTCTGCCTTTGGGTAAGAAATAGACATAAGAAATTTGTTTACTGCTAATCAAAACCGAGCAAGAAATCAACAGTTGGAGGATTTGGAAATTTTAGCAGATGTAGTAGCAGGGAATGATGATAATGAAAATTGTCAAGAAGATATTTAGTTGGTGAAGGTGATGCTGTAGATGTATCCGAATCCGATATTGATCAAGAAAGTGTTGCATCTTCAACAGCTGAGAAGCATAAACTATCAAAGCGGCATATAAAATTTGATAAAAATTGGAGCAAGAACTTTGATTGACTCTTAACTGGCCCAACATAAAATAACATAACTAAAAATGACATAAACATTTTAAGTCTCAACTCTCAACGGCATATCAGAAATTTGAATGTAAGTTTGTAAAAAAAACATCATTTATACCAGCAAATAGTACCATTGCCCATTGGCCAAATAAATGTCATTGTAGTTGTGACGGGATTTGCGTATTATGTTGTAATGTATTCCCAGTCTTTTGTGGCTCTTTATTCTGGTCTTTTGTGAACAATCGGTTCAAGAAAATTATTTTTCTCATTATTTAAAGAATAAACCATTAGGTTGAATTCAACCATTGCTAGCGGCAAGGAAAAACTAAGAAAAATTATTTCTAATGTTTAAGGTCCAGAGTCTAAAAACTCCTATTGGATAATATTAACAAATCTTTATATTTGTCTATAAGCATTGGCACGTCTAATAAAGGGAACGTAAAAACATTTCCCATCATTATTACGTTTTTCGATAAAAATATTGGTACAACAAGCGGTTTGTTGGCATTTTATAGTTTGAACACCCAAAAATCAGTTAATATAACTGAATCGCTTATGCGATTATTTTAACAATCTTTTTATTGATAAAGTAGCATTCTGCGCAGAATATGCTAATGTTAATTTTGGTAAAAACCAAAGTGTAATGACAGAATTAGAAAAAACATAGTGAATTCTTATATATAGTGAATTCTTTTCAACTGTACCGATAGTGGCGGATTTCTAAATATGCTAGCTAGGCTATAGCCTACGGCGGCAAATTTTCATAGGCGGCAAATTTTTGTGCGGAAAATTTTTAAAAATATACAAATTTTTCTAAACAGAAATTCTTTTGCGGCAGCGACAGCCACCCGCCACTGTAAACAGAGTATCCAGATTAAATCAATCAAATTCGCAAAATTTCTTATATGAAGTTTTTATTGCATTTTATTTGATTTTAATAAACGTTTGTATTATTTTCGTATTTTGTATTTTATTAATTTTTTTTGCCAGATTTGCACGTTTTTAATTAAAAACGTAATTTTAAAGTACTTGTAAATAACGTGACCTTGAAATTTCGAAAAAAAAAATTTTCGAGCGCGCTTGTTTTGGTTGCTGCGCTCGCAATTGATAATTTTTTAAAATATATTAGGCGGCAATATAAATTAGCCTATAGGCGGCAAATTTGTAAATCCGCCACTATGTACCGAACAAATTTCAGTACAGTTCCAACACCGAATAATTTTTTTGTATTGAAATTCGATCCAAAAGAATACAAAATTAGATAATTCGGTGTTGGAACCAGTTCGGTACAGTCGAAAAGAATTCACTATAGTAAAAATATTATTCCAATTGTTTGTAACTGCCACATACTTTCTAATACCGTAAAAAGGGGTATTTCATCTTTTAAAAAGTTTGATGTTGATGTTAAAAATTGATGTAATTGTTAATAAATTTTTTAATGAATTCAGTCCTTCCACTAAATGCACCACAGAACTTAAAGAAATGTTTGAATGGATCGGTACTGAACTGGTCAGAACTACTTAGTCATGTGTCAACAAAATGGCTTAGTCGAATTTTTAATTGTTTTTCCATGCCAAAAATTACATTAAATTTAATATTTATTTTGTTTAACCCTGCTTTTATGGGATAATTACAATTATAATTATTAAAAAAGTAAATTTTAAATAACATGTCTTTTTTCCGACGACTTTTCCATTTGTGTGTAGGTGCTTAATATTTTTCTACATATTGTCCCGCCGAACAACTTTTGAAAACTGGAAGCCCTAATGGAGAAACTTTTTTTAATAAAATATTAAATAAATCTTGATCCATTCTAAGGTAGTTTTTATAATCATCCTTAGAAGTTTTATTAAATTCTTGCAGAAGATTAAAATCTGACTGAATATTTCTTTTTAAAAACCACTGCTTACTCCATAGTCTTTTTTTTTTCTTCTTTTGTTTTAATAGACTTGCTCCTACCAATAAACACACTAAACTCGTCCTAACACCCATTATGTAATATAAAAAAGTTCAATCTAAACCTTGCAATACCTCTTAATTTAACATCAAAAATTTAAAAATACGAAACAAAATAAAAGAACCAACCGAAATGAACTAGTACAACGTTATATTTATATATATATTTGTACAAAAAAAAAATAAAAATAACTTTACAAGCAAAAGAAAAAAGAAAGAAAAAAATTGAATCGGTCATTTCAAAAACCTCATAAGTCACTCAATTAGAATTTTTCAGAAATCAACAATAGTAGATTGTTCTACAAGTAAAGAAAAGTGATATTTTTCCACCGAGTGAAATGTTTAATTTACGAGCGTAGCGAGTAAATTAATTTTAAACGAGGTGGAAAAATCACTTTTCTTTCGAGTTGAACATGCTATTTTTTCGTGTACCAGAATAAAATTTAAAAAAGAAAAATGAAATAATTTCTAAAATTGTATGTATATAAAAATTAATGCATTCATGTTTATCAGAGTTGCCTTTGAACTTTTTTGTTCTAACTTTTCATTCGAAAATTTATAAACGATTTGAACGTCTCAATATTTTTTTGATAAGCGGATAAATAATAAATTCTGTGAAACAAATTTCAAAAATGGATCCTAGTGTTATGAAAGAAGCAGAGGAGGCTATTTCGAATTTACTTCCATCGAAATCTAAATCGAAGTACGAGAAAAGCTATAAGTTTTTCAACGATTGGAGAATGAAAAAAAATATTAAAGAATTAGATGAAATCGTTATGTTGGCATATTTTCACGAGAAGGTATTTCTATATATTAATTGTATATAATATATAGATATAAACAATGATGTTATATAAATAGAATATATCGGAATATATATTTTTATGATTACAGTCGAAAACTTTGAAGGCGTCAACAATGTGGTCGAATTATTCCATGTTAAAATGTATGATACAACTAAACGAAAATTTAGATATATCTACATTCAAAAAAGTGATTGCGTTTCTTAAGCGCCAAAATGATACTTATACGCCAAAAAAGTCGAAAGTTTTGACATTCGATAACGTATCTTGTTTTTTGACTTCAGCTCCTGATCGAGAATTTTTATTTATGAAAGTTGTTTTGATTTTCGGGTTAAATGGAGCTTGTAGAGGAGATGAATTGCGATTGCTCACGCTGAATGATGTGAAAGATACTGGATCTGTTATAGTTATAACACTCAATGACACAAAAAACAAAAAAAAAAGAGTTTTCACAATTACAAATGATGAAACTCCAGTTAACGGAGTTGAGCTTTACAGAAAATATCGTAATATGCGGCCAGCAACGACAAGTCATAATCGTGTGTTTGTGTGCTATAGAAATAATAAATGTACTGTGCAGCCGGTCAGCATCAATACATTTTATAGCATTCCCCGAAATATTGCAATGTTTTTGAAGTTGTCAGAGCCTGAAAAGTACACAGGTCATTGCATTCGAAGAACATCCGCTACACTTTTAGCTAATAGCGGCGCGGATGAACAGTCATTGAAGAGACATGGAGGATGGAGCTCAAGTAAGGTAGCTGAAGGATATGTAGAAGAAAGTATCGAAACCAAAATGCAAGCATCTCGGAAGGTTTTTAATGTAAACCCCAAACCATCAACTATAACTTCTTCGTCATTAGGTACTGCAAAATCAATATCAAGCGTTATACCAAGTAATTCAGCACCAATATCAAGTGGTACAGTGAGTGCGACAAATGTGACCTCTGCAGACTTTCAGTTATCTTCAGTTTCTGGAATATCATTCAGTAATTTAGAAAATTGTACCTTTAACTTTTATACTAATTCTAAAGAATAAATAACGTGTTATCCTGGTCTTAAACAGAATATAAATTATATATGTTTTATTATATTTCTTTGTAAATTAAATAATGACAATCGCGTTGCTAAGAAGAAAAGTGTTGCTAACTGGACAATAAACACTTTTCTTTACTGTTTTGAGTCAAAGAATAGTAGGCATTTCCACATGGTACACGAAAAAAACTGTTTCATACACAAACAAATGAGTTTTAACGGACTTTTTTATGTTTAATTTAGTATTTGAGTAGTAAAAAATTAAAATAGCGAATAACCTTTACAATTTATTAATAGAAATAATGAAAAAACCTGAAAAACAGTTCTTGACTTATGTTGTTTTAGCAAGAAATAGGGTTAGTGGTATAAAGTTCAACCAAAAAATCGTAGTAATCATATTTTTTATTGCTTATTATTGAGAATTACACTTAAAAATAATCTTGTTAACATTTTACATGTATTAATTTGTCATGTTTTAATATCTTTATGGTACATAGTCATATTCTCCATCATTCTTAATTATGAGTTAATTCATATATAATAGGATAATACGTATATAATTCATATATAATACGAATCCTCGAAAAGAGGACGAGTGTCATGGGTCCGTACCTGCAGTTCCTCTCGTCCTACGCAGGAATGCAGGTATTATATCGCTATCGACTTACGTGGTTTTTACCCAAAATACGCATCTCCCTTTAAGGAACCATTTTCTGCAAAAAAAGCATGTTGGTAAAAAATGTGACTTAAGAGGTTTTTGAAATGACCGATTCAATTGAAGAAAATGATTGAATGTCTATTTCTTCAATTTTTAACAAAATATTTCGTAAAAAAAAATCTTCAATCATATTGTCAAATTGATTGTAGGTCTGTAGCATACTTTAAATATTACCAATATTGAGGGATAATAAATTTCAATTCGCATAATTTTGTGTTTTTCAATTCTGTACATTTGGTTGGTTTTTAAAAATTCGCCAAAATGATACTAAATTACTACATTCATATCAATGCTACCAACGTGGTATAAAAATTTGTCAAAAACATTTTAATTTTACTAAAAGTTTGGGAAAGCAAAATTTTGATTTTATAAACTTTCAGAAAAAAGCATGAATGCTGACTTTTTTTTAACTAATGAGAAACATATAGTTAAATAAGATATACTTTTATTGATAACTTTGAATACAGTTGTAGAAAAAATGCAAATTATTCGAAATGAAAATTTTAACCTTTAAAACCTATTCGGTGCACAGTATATATACTAGTAGTGTCTTTCAAAACATGGCGCGCAAGACACTACCGCGTCTCTTGATATTATCCGCTTTATTCGAAAATGTATTTATACACATTTTCAAAAAAATATCATCCCGTCTTTATACTAAATTTTTGTACATTTGTTATTTAAAACCTTCATATATGTTAATACCTTTGTTAACAAAATTGTCTCGTGTTTTTAGGTTTTTATAACGAACCCTCGATTTTCTCACAAACTGTAAATTTTATGAATCTGAAATTTGAGATGCGTATAAAACTAACTCATTCCACATAAGATCACATGTTAAAAAATTAATATAGTTGTTTTCGTTCGTTTCACTGGGCTACGATGTGAGGTATTTGAGAAAATACATTTTTTTATCAACTCAAGTTGGGTATCATATGCAAGGGCTCCTCTTTATTATTCTTTAAAATGTATTTTTAAATTTTACACTCCACTGTTTTTTGAATAATTTTGAATAATCGCGTTTTAAATATGTTTTCTTTGTCGCCTAGCTCCGAACCTAATTGATCGAAACTCTGTAAAAGTGTTTGGAATGATAGAAAAATTAGTACGTTTTAATGGAAAAAGTCGGACAAGTGCGAATAAAATTCGCTCGCCAAGGGTTCCGTGAATGTAAAAGAATACAATATCAAAAATAAATGACATAAAGTTATGTTGTAAAGTCTTTATATCGCCAGACTATGGACGCATAACAGAATAAATGTTTAATCGTAAACGTCAATTGTAAATGTCAATCACATCTACATTGATCAAAAATGTTGAGGTTAAATCTTATCCATAGCTGTTTATGTTAGCTAAAGAATGATTTAACCAGTATTTTAATGGTCTAAATTGGGAATATTTGTTCTATAAATCAGCGTCGAAATATAGGGTGGTAAACATACACTTAAAATAGCACTTTTTTTTATCAATAACTAACAAACTGTGCATCGCAGAATGTTGCAAAAAATGTTGCAATGTTTCTTAAATTAAGTGTTCTTTTAAATGACACCCCAGTCGTTTGTTTCCAAAAAAGTTGTTTTTTAGTTTTTCGGGTATAGGGTAAAGAAAATAATAATAAAATTAAAGGGTGAAAAGCAAGATTTTTTATAAAAATTTATATGAGCAAACAAACATTGGGTTGCTAATAATCCAGTTAGGGGTATATTCCTTGATGATGTAACGCACTGTCTTCCTGCTTGATAGCAGGAAAAATCGCAAAAATATGAATTTAAACAAAAAAATTAAACACGATTTTCCAGATAAAAAATAAAAAAAATTCACATCAACAAAAACTAATCCCTGCATGCGTTAATTTTAAAACTAAATGTAAATAATTCAAATTTTTTAAGAATGAAACTTTTTCATTTCGATACCCCTTGAGCCTTAAGGCAATAAAATAACGAACCTTTAATCGATATTCTGAAACGGTTAAATCATGATCACCATACGTTATTCATATTCTCATTTAAACTGAGATAAAAACCAGAATTCTGATATAAGTTAAATGTTAATAATTTTTCTAAAAAGATTCGAGAATTATACCTCAAGGGATACGATATCAAAAAAAAAAATAAATTGTAATACAGTGTAAAAGGTTATGTGAATCTATCCATCTACCTTCTTGGAAAAAAATTTTGTTTGAAAAATCGAAGTAATTGACATTTTTATTAAGATGAGAGCAATAGGCTATATTATAGATTTTCTTTTCGTTACAGGTTGATAGAAGTTGTGTGATTACGTTTGATAAGTGTCACTATCGGAAATATGTTAGTGAATTAAAAGATTTTCCCGTTGTCACGTTGTCATTAATAAAATATTAATCCGGTTGTTCTTATATCAGTCTACCAACACAAAGAAGGTTCTCAGAATAAGTTCATCAATAAGTTGAACCATAGGAAAAATGGAGTTTGTGTTTTTTGCTCGTGTAACAACAATGCTTTCAATTCAATCTACAATTCTAAGTTTTCAAAAAGCTTAGTATGCATTAAACAAGATTACGAAAGCTATCGTATTTTTGTGCTCAAATTTCTAGGAAAAAAAAATAAATTTCATAATGGTCCTAATCTTTAAGCACAAAAATCAACATCTAGCATAATCCAATTCGTGTCTTACTTAACATATTATAAAGGTATATTTTTTCAATTTGCAATAAATATTCTCCTCTGTCTCAACATTTTTTTTACGTTTCGTTTTTTTTTCTATTTATATTTTAAATCATTTTTTAACGAAGGATGGAAAAATTGAAAAACATTCTAGTTTTTCCAAGTACATGCGCAGAACAGGGTAACTAAGGCAAATTGTTTACTCATTCCTATAGTCATTACTAAAGTTTGAAGAACTTCGTGTTTTACAGATGTGACATTAAAAGCAAATGGTTTGTACTGTAGAATTAGTAAATTCGCTTTCAAATTTTAAAGGAATTTGTTAAACGTTTGAATGCTTTGTTGATATATGGATCACAAGTTTGAACTCCATAAATCACACTAACTGTCCGACTGTTATCGTTACACACCTGGAACATATTGTAAATATGAAATGGTTTCTAGCAGATAAAGCGAAGTTGAATTAGCAATGAATTTTTGTGATAATTGATCTTTTCAGCTCACCCGAAGTAAAATCTTTATGACTCCACAACGCCAAAAATTTACAAAAGAAAAAATGAAAGATTCCTAAAATTTTCTCTCGAAGCTAATATTTATAACTTTTCAGACTGAAGTAAATCAGATATTCAGATAACTAAGATGCATAGATATTTACATACTCAGACATGCGGATATTATAGAGACTCAGATATTCACATATTCATAGACATTCATATACTGAGATGCTCAGATTCTTAGATACGCAGATACTTACATACTTAGATATTCCGACCCTCAGATACTCATATATTCAGATACTCAAACATTCAGATTCTCAGATACTTAAATACTCAGATTCTTAGGTGCTTAGATCATATATACTCGAACTATTCAGGCTACTCAGAAACTCTGATTCTCAGATACACAGATATTGAGAAACTCCTTTTATGGCTCACACAATAAGATGTATAACTGTTCTATTCCAGCCCGGTATTCTCAGATATCTAGAAACTAGGCTCAGATTTCCAGATACTCAAATACTTAGATACTCAGATATTCAGCTACTAATATTCATATACTCAGATACTCAGGTATAATAAGATACTCAGGTACTCAAATACTCAGATACTCAGGTTCACAAACACTCAAATACTCAAACACCCAAACATATAAATACTCAGTTACTTAGATATGCACTCAGATACTCAGATGCTACGAGACTCAGACACTCAGATACACAAATACTCAGGTATTTAAATATCCAAATACTGAGATACCCAAATACTCTGCTACTCTAATACTCAGATACTCAGATACTCAGATAATCAGATACTCAAATACTCAAATACTCAGATACTCAGATACCCAAATACTCATTACTCAGATAGTCAGATATTCAGATACTCAGAGACTGAGATACTCTGATACTGAGATACTCAGATACTTAGGGACTCAGATACTCAGGTACTCAGCTACTCAAAAACTCAGATACTCAGGTCCACAAATACTCAGATACTCAGATACCCAAATATGTAAATACTAAGCTCCTCAGATACTTGGATGCTAACAGATTCAGACTCTGAGATACTCAGAGACCCAGAGACTCAAATACTTAGATACTCAGATACTCAGGTACTCAGATACTCATATACCCAGATACTCAGATACTCAGAAACTCAGATATTCAGCTACTTAGATATTTAGATGCTCGGATACTCAGGTACTTAAATACCCAGATACTCAGATACTGAGGTAATCATAATACTCAAATACTCAGAAACTCAGATACTTGGTTTAGGGTTCACATAATAAGCTGTATAACAGTGGCATTCCAGCCCAGTATTCTCAGTTATCTAGAAACTCGGGTACTCAGATTCTCAGATTTTCAGATCCTCATATACTTATGGATACTCAGATATGGAGATACTAAGTCTCAGATACTTAATCCTCATATACTCAGCTACTAATACTCATATATTCAGATACTCAGGAATAATCAGATACTCAGGTAGTCAAATACTCAGATACTCAGGTTCACAAATACTAAAATACTCAGATACCCAAATATATAAATACTCAGTTACATAGAGACTCAGATACTCAGATGCTAAGAGACTCAGATTCTCAGATACACAGATATTCAGATACTCTGATATTCAAATACTATGATGCTCAAATACTCTGATACTCTAATACTCAGATACTCAGACACTCAAATACTCATATACTCAGATACCCAAATACTCAATACTCAGATAGTCAGATAGTCAGATACTCAGACACTCAAATACTCAAATACTCATATACTCAGATACCCAAATACTCAATACTCAGATAGTCAGATAGTCAGATACTCAGATTCTCTAAAACTCTGTTAGACCCCACGTATCGTGGCCTTGGACTTCTACTAACAAAATACCTATATTATTATTAAAAAATATGCACGGGACGCATCCAAAAATATACACGGGACGTTTGTCCCCACACGAATCATGAGATTTTGGGAATCACTTATATGGCTGAACTAGCCCGACATTTCTTCCTTTTCAAAAAGAAAGAATTCAAACAAAGCAAAACCAAAATACTAATAGAAATACTAATAATATAACAATATGAAATAAATGAAATTATCTTACTTAGATTTATATATATAGATGATGTGGTGTCTTCTATTTCGTTAATTTTCCATCCCACTGATTCTTCTTTTCAACATTCCTCAATATGATTCCTTTCCAATTTGCAGTATGGATGCATACGTTCAAACTTGACAATTATAAGCTCTCCTTAACATAAAATAACAAATTCTTCTCCCTGTCTTCTTTTTAGTCCACTGGTTGTTTTAATTTACAATCAAACCATTCCATTCACCAGCTATGCCATAACCTCAAACCCTTGCAAATCATATAGCGTTTTGCTTTATCACTTGTGTTTTTTTAACAAAATCAAACGAAATAAAATTCTTCATACACCGTTCTTTCCAAATATTATATCCAGTTTATTATTAAGAACAGGAAAATTTTTAACTTTATGGTTCTAATTACAATATATACATTACATCTATCTTTTGTTATTTGACATCAAAAAAAAGATGGAAACCATTGTTACCTTGATCACAAAACTTTGATACAATCAATGTTCTTTTCGGTTTTTAATTTTAAAACGTGGAATCTGGTTTTTAATGAAAAAAAAAAACCAACCACGGAATGAATTGACAAGATGTATGTTTTTAAAAATTTAAACATTGAATTTTTTTTATAAACTTTTATTGTTCGATGCACGAACATGAAAAAATGAAAAAAACTGAATCACTTGTTCAAAAGTTAAAAACCAATTGATGTTATCAAAAAAACTTCGCAATCTCATTTTTTCAGACATTTTATATTCAAAAAATGAGAAACGTGAAAACGAAGATCAAGCAAAACTGAGAGTTAAATCTCTATTCGTTAAAATTGAAAATAAAATTGGTGCGTTCGTTTATTTTTATAATTGTTATTCGAAATTGAACTGACCGTTGGAAAATTTGAAATTACTATTAATGTAAAAATGAACCGAGACTATGGAAATAAACTTTTATTGAATTAGAAAAAGAAGATGAATTGGTTTTATTATTGTTTAGGCGAATATCACGGACGTTACACCATGAATTCAAGGTAAAAATCAAGATATTTACCCTTGAAATCACAAAAACGTCATCACCCCCTCTACGTCAGAAACCATCGAACTACTTCCCACAACTAATCTGTATCTGGGATCGAGTTATCAATGGTGACCAACGCCAGGGTCGATGATCAATTTCAATACTCATGAAGTTCCTAGGAACTATCAGTGAGTACCGAAATCGATCATCCATCCATCTAACGTCAGCACCATTGAACCCTTGATACAACCAGTAAAATATGACACTGAAGGTGTGAATCCCAGAGACAACAACCAGACAGAGGAACGACCCTACCTAACGAAAAGACATCATTCCCTGATGTCTTTCGCGTGATGGACTCCAAGATTCTTACCGCTCATATCTGTGCACTCATAGAGTACATTTCCAATCTTAGTCTTAATCATCGCAGGTAAGAACTTTGGAGCCAATTTTGCCGAGAATTTTTTTGTAGCGTCACTCAAATGATGTTGCCGTACATACACATGTTGTTTTGGTTGAAAAGTCCGTAGTTTAGATCGCAGGTTGTACTGATGTTGCGACTTTTTGAAGGCTGCTTTTAAATTTTGTTGAACCCGGTTCCTGAGCAGAGTCAAATGATCAGAGCGTTCTAATTCCTCACCAGCATCTTCACCAAGCTGGTGTAGTGATCTCAACAATTGGTAAGTATTTCCATCCGATATTGGATGTTGACCAAATAATAGATAGTACGGTGAGTACTTGGTAGCTGAATGTACTGCTGCCCGCAGTGCATATGCGATTTCACCAATTTGTGAGTCCCACTTGGTATGTTGACCTTTTATGAACGCTCGAATTGCTGCAAGTACTGACCTATTGACCCGCTCTGACGCGTTGCTTTGAGGACTATAGACACCGGTCCTAATGTGTTTAATGCCGAAATCTGACAAAAGACTCTGAAAGTTCCTACTAGTGAACTGTTTGCCATTGTCACTGTGTAGAAACTCTGGCACCCCATATGTAAAAAACACTTCATTCCTTAGAAAAGCATTCACCTTCGGTGAAGTTGCGTTTCTAAGTGGTTTCAGTAGTACAAACTTCGTAGCATGATCCAGAACTATCAATAACACCGTATTCCCAAGTGTAGAACGAGGGTACGGTCCCAAAAAATCTATATAGACTCTCTGCCATGGACGTGCTGTTTCGAATTGATATTGCATCGGAGGACGTAATATCTGATTCGTGGCTTTTGTTTGTTTACATGTGTCGCAGGACACAACATAGTTGTGTACCTGTGACGCCATGCCCGGCCAATAATAAAGACGTCGAAGTAATTCTAAAGTCTTTTTAACACCTCCATGAGCAGCAGTACTATCATCATGATGTTTCTGAATCATGTTGGAAGTCATCGGTTTTGGCACCCAGAGTTTCCACACAGGAACATCGTTAGGTATTGCATCAGTTCTTGGCTCAATACGAATGTATAGCTTATCATCCACGACTTTAACTGATGGAAAGTCCTTTGGAGATGATTGGACTTTAGCTATCATATCCGTATATTCGTTGTGCCGATAACCTTCATTGTCGATTTTGATGTCGTTAATGTGATGTACTAATGCTTCCGTCAATTCTTCGTGTGTATCGTCATAAAGACGAGATAGAGCATCAGGGACTATATTTTGGGTACCTTTTTGGTGGACAATGGTAAAATCCATATGTTGGAGTTTTAGGCTCCACCTAGCCAGACGACCACTCAAGTCTTTCTGTGACATAAGCCACTTCAGACTTGAGTGATCAGTCACAATTGTGAATCGGTGACCTTCAACATAGCCCCTGAATTTCTTCACACTAAGAATTGCCGCAAGACATTCAAGCTCAGAAACCGAATAGTTTCTTTGAGCTTTATTTAGTTTCTTCGACATGAAGGCTATCGGACACTCTTGTCCGTCAGTATCAACCTGATACAACACACTACCTACCCCTGTCAGACTTGCATCGCATCTAATAAAGAACTCTTTATTATAGTCAGGGTTTATCAATACCGGTGCTGTAGTCAGCAATCGTTTTAAATTTTCGAAAGCAGCTTGCGCTTCCAATGTCCATTTCAATTTCCCAGAACTTTTCTTTAATAAATCTGTAATCGGTGATACCACGCTTGCATAATTTGGTATGAAACGTTGGTACCAACCGGCCATTCCTAAAAGACGTCGTATTTGTTTAACTGTAGATGGAGCTGGGTACTCTGCTACAGCTCTTACCTTGTCAGGGTCTGTTCGAAGACCATCTTCACCAACCAAAAATCCCAAGTATTTCACCTCTCTCAGAACAAATTTACTTTTCTTGAGGTTTATTGTTAACCCAGCCACTCTTAACAATGAAGAGACTTTGGACAGCAATTCCATATGTTCCTGGAACGTGGAAGAGACTACCAATAGATCATCTAAATAAACAAAGACATTTTCGTGATATTGATGTGGTATCACTTTGTGCATTAGCCGACACATTGTCTGGGGAGCATTGCACAATCCAAAGGGCATAACCCGGAATTGATACAATGGACGACCAGGCACTGTGAAGGCTGTCTTGTCTCTAGATGCTTCTGCCAGAGGAATCTGCCAGAAAGCATCTTTGAGATCAATACTGGAAATGTACTTTGTGCTATTTAGACGACCTAGTAAGCCATCAATCAAGGGAAGTGGGTAAGCGTCCTTTTTAGTTAGTGAATTGACACGACGGCTATCAATACATAATCTGTTTTTACCAGATTCTTTTTGTACCAAGACCACTGGCGAGCACCAAGAACTGTTACTCTCTTCGATCACGCCCATTTGAAGCATTCGGTCGAGTTCGGCATAAACCTTTAGTTGAACAGCCGGCGATGTGGGATAGTGCCTCTGTTTAACAGGTGCACTATCACCAACATCGATGACATGTTCAACCAAAGAAGTCTTTCCGAGCCCAGACACTTCAAATGACGGGAAAGAATCCTTGATCATATCCAGTTCATGTTGCTGGTCAGTGGTGAGGTTATGTGTATTAAAAGTTTGTAGCTCTGTGCGAGCCAGTTCACTAACAAAAGAAGGAACAATACCGAATTTCTCCCAGAAATCTATGCCCAGGTAGAGCTCTTCTCGTAAACCAGGGACTATATGGAACCGCATTGGTTTAGTGGAGCCATTCACAGTTATTGGAACCTCTATGTAACCTAAAATTTTAGTTGCAGTACCATCCGCCGTACGAATACACGAAGTGTACTTACGGTAAGTTGTTCCTGCTGATTCCAATAATTCCAAGGAATTTCTCCCAAGTATTGTGATTGACGCTCCACTATCCAATAGTCCTGAAATATGTTTGTGCAAAATCCTTATTGTTAGTCGCGGCCGAGGATCCTTTGTTTCTGAAAGGATAGATGAAATACAAGCTTTACGAAATAATTTCCTCATCCTCCAATATCTGATGTTACGTTCAAGACGTCTAAAATACGTTCGATGTAATGATGGGAAATTAAATGTATTCGATGATTTTATTCGGGTTTCGTTGGTGGTGGAAGATCGTCCTGCGTTCCTACATCTCTCGTCGATTTCTTCGGGCTCATTGGATGTTGAACCGAGGGTACCATCCCCGAAGCATGTACTCTCGGACGGTAGTTTACCGACGGGTGACAATACGAACAATTTGCATAAACTACATCCGGTTTATTACATTTCCAGCAATATAATTTTATCCGATTCTTAGAGCACTCAGGAGCTCGATGACCATTTACTCCACATCTAAAACATACTATTGGTTGTCTGGATATTGATGGACCAGGTTGAATGTTATCCGATGTTATGCCAGATCGCTGCAATATCCGTCTCTGTGTTGACTCCATCGCTTCAATATATCCATGTTGTTCTGGTTCAGCATCCACCTCATAATCATCCACTTGCTGTAGCTCGCTAATTCTTAAGTTTGATGTTCTGGTCGGAACTGGTGTGGACCACAAACGTTCAAACTTCTGACATAGAGTCCGAAGTTCATCAATTGAATGTATTGTAGCAGCTAGAGTAGCGTTTTTGAGCTCCACACTCAGTCCCTCCCGAGCAATCTCTAGCATTTCACGATCAGCAAATGGACGTGCTAAACGACGGTTCAACGAACCAATCTCCACTAGGTACTCATACACGCTCTCCTTTGACTTTTGTTTACGGTTCAGAAGAACTCGCAAGATCGCCTTATCATCAGTGAGCGTACCGAAGGTTTGTAGGAGTCCCTCCCTTAGCACTGGGTAAGTCACCACCTCATATTCATGAGTTAAATTCAAATAGTATCTGTCGGCCGCTGCTTTCAGATACCGTGGTATGATAGACCTAAGGTCGTCCCATGACACACGGTCTCTTCTGGCAGCCGCCTCCACTCTATGAATAAACTCATGAACATCAGGAGAGTGACCATCCCCTGTGAAGGTTGGAACCCAATTTGAGTCATAACGACTCAAATTGTTCCCACGGACCCCTCGGTACTCCACTGGTGCTAACGCTGGAGCCGCGTCACGCCATACCTGAGGAGGTTGGTTGTATGGTGGTGGTGCTGTAAGTGGAGCTGGTGGATATATTGGTGGTAGTTGTACCTGTGGTACTGATGGATAATTTAATTGTGGTTGTACCAATGCTGGATTGTTATGTGTATGTTCAGATGGGAGTGATGGACCCAATTGTGGTATTGCAAAGTCCTCGGCTCTCAAACCCGATTGCTGGAAATAAGCCGGTGGTGCTTGATCTGACCGTCTCTGTTGTTGCTGGTTTGGACGATTCAGACTATGTATTGTTTCCGATATCGGCCGTACTGGGATCGGTGTGGATCTCTCATCTGGTTGAAAGGCAGGTGAAGCAGAAGGAGCAGATGACACTCCTGGTTTACTCTGCATAATTGGACGTGTTGATAATGATCCTATTATACTCCAAGCGCGTGACAATTGTGAGATAGCGTTGGTACGGGCTTCTTGCAAGTCATTGCGAGGACCCAACCTATTCATCCTACCCGTATAATGTAACACTCGATTCGCCAAACCATCCAAGAGGGTCTGATCAATCGGTGACTGAAGTCGTCGTACTTGATTTAAAATAAGTTGTGCTGCCTGCACCACCATTTGAGATTCCTCTATCAAATCTCTCGCATGAGACACTGTTATTGGAACTGACCCATGATCTACATGGTTTCGCAGTTCCTCTGCCCAATCGGCCCCCCCGAAATTCACACCCCGAACCAAACATTCGACCAGCAGTTCGCTGGGTTCTAGACCATAGAACGGATGGTCAACGTCTATTTGGTTTGACATTTTGATGGTAAAACCCGAAAAATTATTTACTCGCAAACGACAACAATATCAAAACCAATTCCCCCAAAAAAATATAGTTAGTACGATGGAAAATGAAAATGAAAAACGCAGAAACGGAAAAAAAACAAAGAACGCCCAATTCAGAAAAAAACCACAAAAATATTGTAAAAACCAAATTTACTAAAAGAACAAACGAACTTATGGTTGCACTCAATGTTGCTTCACCTTTCACAAAAATTCCTAAATTATTGTATATGTAAAATATACTTTATTTATTTAATTTCAGATATGCTGAAATTTAAAATGACAAGTACCTAAAATTATTTATTGACGATAGCACCCCTAGGGGAAAATATTTATTTATTTAAATTTAAAAAATAAAAATATTTAAAAAAATGCTTATTTATTGGATGCGCACCGTCTTACCTTAGAATATTTATTTATTTTTTTAAAAAAAATAAATAATATTTATTTAAATCTTGAAGTACTCGCTTATTTAAAAAAAATTATGTATTTACTTAAAATTATTTTCCTAAAGTTTAATTTATTTAATAAAAAATTTTTATTTATTTATTCTCAAAAATTTATTGTTTTGATTTAATTTATTTTTTTATTTAATATATAGATAAGAGATTCCCAAATTCAGATTCGTCTGGAGACAACATAAAAGTAAGTATGGCTACAATATCCATTTTATTCAGTATTTGAATTATCGCGTTCGCGAGCCCACTCCAACAATGCATGTGAGAACCGACTAGAAAAGCCCCTAACGACCAGAATCTACAGAACAGTTTCTCCCCAACCTAACAAAAACAATCGCAACTGTCACGATTAGACCCTAGGCCCATTTCTACTGACCCAGCTGCGGTTGTTCTACCTAAAAATAAATTACCATTAAACTAATGCCATAGTCGAAGAACGCTCCCGAACACCAGACTTCAAACCCCAAACTCCATGAAAATTGTCTTTTGCAAGCTAAATGTAAAAGTGGAAAAAATTTTGAAGTTGTGTGAGGTGAAGCCTCGATCCTGATAAAAAAATAGATTGGTTCTCCTCTTCATTTCGTTAAAGAAGCTTCTGTGCAGGGAATGGTACTACTGGTTTGCACCTAAGTTCAGACCAGCAGTAGTCATCCCCTTATCACCAGAAAACTCCTTCTGAAATGAAAAGAAGAAACCAATGAACTTCGATCGCATGTCCATAATGGACAGAGGCGATCTAAGAACAAAATTATGTTAAGGAGATAAGCTCCATGGATCCTTTATTAGAGGTACCGCTGCGAAAATTTTATTAATTACACACTTGTAATCATTATACAACAAAAAAAATTAACAACCAAAAAAAAACATTCAATTAATTCTAACTTTTTTAATTTACATCTACAAACACTCAACTGTAGTGGAATGTACAATATTTTCATCGCGAATTAAAAAGTAGTTCGAATCTACCACAACCAAAACAAAATTTTCACCAATTATAACCTTTAGTGGTAAAGAAATTAAAATCATGTATGTATTACACGCAGGCCAATATGCATCGTTAAAACGAGCATCAGATTCGAGATATAATTATTTGCTACACACAAAAAGTTCAAATGGCTAGATCGTTTCATCGGTTTGGTTTCTCAATTTCATCTCGCCAAGAGATAAAATATTTTGATATTGTAACATAATATCCTACTCAAACCACTACAACCGCTACATATATACAAAAATATGAACAAATATGTACAATTATACAACAATTAACCTACTATGTACAACTATTTACAATTAAAACTACAATAGTACCACCAAAAAAAAATTTAAAAAAAATGTGGACCCAAATCGGTTTTTTTTTCCAAATACAAAAAAAATAAAAGTTTTCAAATATGCACACAATTTCCCGGGGCCACTTGCGGTCCCAACCACCGTCGAGGGTTCTCCTTCCTGTGGTTGGATTCGAAGATGGCGCTCTCCTCAGCCAATGTCTCCGCATAAGCGTGCATGACTGAAGAGAACTCCACCTCCTCTTCCAACCACACCGCCTTCTGTAACTTCCTCCTACTCTTTTTCTCCCTCCACCTTCTCCTATCCCTTTCTAGCCTCCTCAATCGATGTCTCTCTCGCGCATCCATCACTTCATCCACACCATGCACTACCTCATCTGCCCACTCATTTATCTCCTTATTCATCACTCCATCCGCCAACTCATTCACTTCCTCATTTACAATCTCACTTATCACTACATCCAACCATTCATCATATTGCTCATTCGCTATGTCATCCATCAATTCTAAATATATTTGATTTCTTTTCTCATTCACTTCTGCCGTCCTTTTTTCCTTCTCCCTCTCATTCACCACATTCATAACTTGCCTCACAATCTCATGCATCACTTCATGCACCTCATTCACACCCGGCTTGACCGCTGCCTGGCCCAACTCTCCTGGCCCCGGACGACGTTTGCTCCTAAACGAGCCAAAATTCCTGATTGTGTGCATTTTGTTATATATTTAAACTTATTACGAAATATATATACACAAATATAATATATAAAATATATGATATATGTATAAAATTCAATTATAAAAACCAGGATTGGTTTATCAAAAAAAAATCTCAATAAAAAACACCAACAACAAAAAAAATCCAAAACTGGTTGTGTACCACACCCAAATCAAAATTGCGCCAAAAGAAAATCACAATAACTGGTTTTCACCGCTACTGTTATACGAAATCACGTAAACCAAACTGGTTTACTATAAGGGTTCCTTAGTTTCGGCCCAGGTTTTGTTAGACCCCACGTATCGTGGCCTTGGACTTCTACTAACAAAATACCTATATTATTATTAAAAAATATGCACGGGACGCATCCAAAAATATACACGGGACGTTTGTCCCCACACGAATCATGAGATTTTGGGAATCACTTATATGGCTGAACTAGCCCGACATTTCTTCCTTTTCAAAAAGAAAGAATTCAAACAAAGCAAAACCAAAATACTAATAGAAATACTAATAATATAACAATATGAAATAAATGAAATTATCTTACTTAGATTTATATATATAGATGATGTGGTGTCTTCTATTTCGTTAATTTTCCATCCCACTGATTCTTCTTTTCAACATTCCTCAATATGATTCCTTTCCAATTTGCAGTATGGATGCATACGTTCAAACTTGACAATTATAAGCTCTCCTTAACATAAAATAACAAATTCTTCTCCCTGTCTTCTTTTTAGTCCACTGGTTGTTTTAATTTACAATCAAACCATTCCATTCACCAGCTATGCCATAACCTCAAACCCTTGCAAATCATATAGCGTTTTGCTTTATCACTTGTGTTTTTTTAACAAAATCAAACGAAATAAAATTCTTCATACACCGTTCTTTCCAAATATTATATCCAGTTTATTATTAAGAACAGGAAAATTTTTAACTTTATGGTTCTAATTACAATATATACATTACATCTATCTTTTGTTATTTGACATCAAAAAAAAGATGGAAACCATTGTTACCTTGATCACAAAACTTTGATACAATCAATGTTCTTTTCGGTTTTTAATTTTAAAACGTGGAATCTGGTTTTTAATGAAAAAAAAAAACCAACCACGGAATGAATTGACAAGATGTATGTTTTTAAAAATTTAAACATTGAATTTTTTTTATAAACTTTTATTGTTCGATGCACGAACATGAAAAAATGAAAAAAACTGAATCACTTGTTCAAAAGTTAAAAACCAATTGATGTTATCAAAAAAACTTCGCAATCTCATTTTTTCAGACATTTTATATTCAAAAAATGAGAAACGTGAAAACGAAGATCAAGCAAAACTGAGAGTTAAATCTCTATTCGTTAAAATTGAAAATAAAATTGGTGCGTTCGTTTATTTTTATAATTGTTATTCGAAATTGAACTGACCGTTGGAAAATTTGAAATTACTATTAATGTAAAAATGAACCGAGACTATGGAAATAAACTTTTATTGAATTAGAAAAAGAAGATGAATTGGTTTTATTATTGTTTAGGCGAATATCACGGACGTTACAACTCAAATACTCTGATACTCAGATAATCTGATACTCTGATACTCAGATACTCAGGTACTCATGTACTCAGGTACTCAAACACTCATATGCTCAGGCCCACAAATATTCAAATACTCAGATACCCAAATATGTAAATACTAAGATCCTCAGATACTTGAATTTCAAGATACTCAGGCACTGAGATACTCAGAGACTCAGATACTCAATACTCAGAAACTCAATACTCAATACTCAGAAACTCAATACGATACTCAGACAATCAGATACTGAGATACTCAGATACTCAGAAACTTAGATATTCAGATACTCAGATACTCAGGAACTCAGATATTCAGATACTCAGATCCTCAGATACCCATATTAAGATGCCCAGATACTCAGGTACTTAAATACTCAGATACTCAGGTAATCAAATACTCAAATATTCAGATACTCAGATACTTAGATACTTAGATACTCAGATACTCAGATACTCAAATATTCAAATACTCAGATGCTCAGATCCTCATATCCACAGATATTCAGATAGTTAGATTCTCAGATACTTAAATCCTCAGATACCCAGATACTTAGATACTCAGATAAATAGATACTCAGATACTCAGATGTTTAGATACTAAAAGGAGTATATTAGTATCTTAATACGACAAACATTTTGTGCATAGTGCACAAGTCACATTGCGTGTTTTTTTATTTCAGTAATTTTTAATTTTCTTTTCGAATATTAAAGTGCATCGTGCATTCCGTGAAAAAGTAAACCGCAGTCTCAAAATTTCAATAATGCATTCAAAACAAATTATTTATTTCGTGCATTGCCTTTTACCTATACCGTTATAAATGTCAAGAATTATCATATTTAAGCAAAACAAAAATGCTACATCACACGGCAAAGGTGCAGTTGATGGAATAGGTGCCACAGTAAAGCGTTGCGTTCTGAATGGAATTAGGTTCAGACGCATACAGATCTACTCAGCAAGTGACTTCGCTGAGTATGCAACTAAAACAGTAAAAGGCATTAAAATATTATATATCGACAAAACTAAAATTAATGATACCCGTAATTTGTTCTCAGCTGAATGGGCAAAGGAAAAAAAAGTCCCCAATCTTCAAAACCAACAACATTTCGAAGTGTCAAGTAAAGGTTATTTAATATCATCGCTCACTAAAGGCTCTACGATCACTAGAGAAATAAAATTATAATAAAATACTGTATAACAAATATTGGCTTTTGCATATGTCCGAATACGCAACCACAAAGGACAACGTACGCAACCTAAATTTGAATTTTATATATTTTGTCACAAATTTTGAACTAAAATAAAATTTGTTTTTTATGTTACTACTATTTATGAGTTTATAATAAAAAAAATTCGCCGAGAATTCAATTTATTTCGCAGGTTCTAATATTTATTTTCAAAGAGTCAGAAATGAGGGAAAATTTATGTCCACCGTACGCAACCCAACAAAATACTTGATAATACAGTTAGAATTTAACTAGAGTACATTTTAAAACTACATATATTGCAATATAATGATACACACATAGTAAATAAAACCACGTAAATAAATGAACTGAATAAATGAATTTAGTGATTTAGTATACCATTTAGTGTTTTAGTTTAACATTTTTAAATCTTTGAAACATCTACATTGTACATGCACAAAATGTGCATAGAACTTTCAGGTACAAATTCAAAATATTTAATGTTTGACTTTTGTGTCTAGAATCTTAAAATGTTATGAATTTTTCCTAGACAAATATTTTAGGTAATGTCATTATGACAAATGAAGATGGCGTATTTTTAAGTTCTAAAATGAAAATGTACATGTGTGATTGCGTTTGCTAAAGACGCGTTCATTTTTTCGCTTTTTTTTTTAACGATACAATATAAATGAAAAAAAAACAGAATTTAAAAAATTTAAATATTTGGCATACATATAAAAAATTATATTAATTTTCCACAATTTTCATAATATTAAAAAAAAAAATTAAATATTAGTAGACCAACATGAAAAATGACAAACAAAAAATATCAAATAAATATGATCAATTTTTTAAATCATTAAAATTAATTATTCAAAGTGCCCGTTTATTTTGGTAAATGTTTTCATTAACCTTCACCAAAAAATTTCTTTCGCACATAATTTTAGATGAAAATAAAATAAAATTCTTCAAATTATTATTAGGAAAGTCACATTATCTCATAAAAAGTTAAATTAAACCAGTAATTTTCGAACATTTTTCATTTTTCATTTTCCATTTTTTTATTCTTTGTTTAATATTCTTATCATTAAGTAAATTTCGTTTCGCTTCGTTTTTTATTATTCGTTAAACATGCGGCTAACGTTTGTGAGCACATATGTGCTAAGAGGTTGTACGACATGTGAAGTGACGGTATGGTGCACATCATGTACATGAGAAGTATTATGTATAATTTTGTGCACGGGGATTTTGTAACATGCACAATTAATGCACATTGCACGCACTTTTTCAAAATTTGTTTTACGGGTCAGATACTTGGATACAGATACATAGATACTCAGATACTTCAATACTCAAATACTAAGCTACTCAGATACTCCGATACTCACGTACTCAAAAACTCAGATACCTAGATACTCAGATACTTAGGCACTCAGATAATCAGATACTTAAATACACAAATTCTCAAATACTCAGACACTCCAGTACTTAGATGCTCATATACTCATATACTTAGAAAGTCAGATATGCTCAGATACTCAGATACCCAAATTACTCAAATACTCAAATAATGATACTGAGATACTCAGATACTCAGATGCTTAGAGACTGAGGCACTCAGATATTCAGATACTCAAATATTCGAATACTCAGATACTGAGAAACTCAGACACTTTGATACTCAGATACTCAAATACTCAGATACTCAGATTCTCAGATACTTAGATACTCAATACTCCAATCCTTAGATACTCAGATACTCAAATACTCAGATACTCAGTTAGTCAGATACTTAGATACCTAGCTACTCAGGTATTCAGATACGTTGATACTCAGGTACTTAGACCCTCAGATATTCAGATACTTAGATACTTATATACTCAGGTATTCAGATACTCAGATACTCAGGTACTCAGATACTCATGTACTCAAATACTCAGATACTCAGTTACTGAAATACTCAGATACCTAGATACTCAGATATCCTTATACTTAGATACTCAGATACTCAGCTACCTAGATACTCAGATATTCGGATACTCAGATACTCAGATACTATGATACTCAGGTACTCAGATACTCAGATATTCAAATACCTAGATTTTCAGATACTCAGATACTCGAATACTCAAATACTCAGATACTCAAATAGACAGATACTCAGATACTTAGATACTGAAACACTCAGATATCCAAATACTTAGATACTCAGATACCCAAATACTTAAATACTCAGATACTTAGTTATTCAATATACTCAGATATTAAGATCACCGAAAACAAACAAAGATTTTACCTGAATGTTAAAGTCGAAAGTCTATTAGATTTATCCAAAAAAATGGATACCAGTAGATCCTTAAGACTTTGCTTACCACTGTTTTCATTTGGATTTATTTTTGTCGATTCCTAAAATCAGAATTATTCTTGTGCCTTCATTTCGAAGTTTTGTGCTTTTAACATGCTTGCACATCTAGAAAGGCAGACGGTACTCTTGTGTGGGGTCTGGTTATTATCTCCTAATATTGCCACAATCGAATGAGTACCTACTTCTACTCTTACTAGAACTGTTTCGAGCCAGTCAACTGCATACCCGCCGTCACACTCTATCAGAACAAACCCTGGTTTGACTTGAATGTCTCCAAACATAACTTAGTGAACTCTATCTTTCGCCAAGTGATCTACAGGTTCTTCTTCAACTATTTTCAGCTCTTCAACACTTAGCATAGTCTCCTTTATCAAAACAGCCATTTACATCGTACACATTTTCCCTGCACCAGTGTAACTAGATAGTGCCCATCTTTGGGAAGTGTTCCTTCATTTCAATTGGATGGATGACTTTTCTGGCCTTTTTTGCCGCGTTATTCTGTGGTGTTGTAGACTTTCTGGTTCGCTTCTTACTTACCGGCTAGAGAGGTCCATTCCGATGCAAAATTTTCTTTCTTAATTCGTTCGGAGACAACCCTTTGAGTACGTGCTGCACTAAAAACTCGTCTAAGTGTTTCGTACTGTTCCTTGTCCCGACAGTTCTCTCTGTAGTTGGTACACGGCATGCAACGATCTGAAGATCGGATTTGTTCTCTCACCCGCTACTTGTGCCTACTCTATGCCTAGCGGTAACGTTTTTCTTCAACCCTTCTAGAGTCCAATTTTTTGGTCTCGTTTACATAGATCTTAGGTCGCAATAGTACAAGGAGAAATAATATGTCGACCAAGTCAGAGGTCTGATAACTTGGCGAGGTAGGTTACACTAACCTTCCTTCTACCAAGTGCGTTGTTTAAAACTACATTATTTCAATGGGTACCCTTGTTAGACTTGGTTGTTGATCTTTTGTTATGAAAACTGTATAAAATTTTTGAAGCCATTTGTTAAATCTCAAAACTGCATCAAACGTACCAACACAAAAAGGTTACAATGTACCACAAAAAATATAACAAAGGACATACAAACATCCAACAGCATTTTCGTACAAACTCACTAAAAATATTTATTTTTCTCATCCAAAATTATTTTCATTTTCCCTTCGGTTTTCCTTTTTCACCGTGATTCTATAAACTCGAAAAGAGTATGAAAATTTTCCCTGTGTTGAATAGTTGCTAATGTTCAATATCTCAATTGACATTCTTTCTTGAAAATTTCTTCAATTTTTTATTGAATTCAATAAATCATGAATTGAAAATTTTACTTTAAAACTTTAAATTTAAAAAAAAATCTGTGTTTTGTAGTTTATTGCATATAACTTTTTAAAGAAAATTCCAAACTTTGCTGAAAATTAAAAAAAAAAATTATGAAAAGTTTTTCCTCTATTTTATTCATTGTCTGGAATTTTTGTAATTTGTGTTTAATAAAGAACTTTTTAGACTTGAAATTAATTTAGAAAAAGTTACTTTTGTCAAATTAAAAATAAAAAAACGAAATAAAACTTAGAAAATAAATTACAATTTAGTTCTTTCAAATTTGTGTCACATGATTAATAAATAAAAAAAAATTATCTGTGGTTTGATATATTGAATCGAAAACGTGGAATATAAAGTAAAATCCCCTGAGATGTAGGTTTTTGTGTTATTTTTCTAAGAAACAAGTGGATTGTACTATCATGTTTTATTGATGTTAACTAACTTTTTTTTGGATAATCACTATAAGGGTACGTATATTGAATACTAAATTTCAAATCAATAAAATACTCACTCGTATCTTAAACAAGAATCAAAATTCTTGATATATTATAATTTTGGTGATTTAAGTTTATTTTTTCAAAATTAGTACAAAATATAGTGTAAATTTTTTGGAAAGATTTTTTAAACCTTATAGTTTCAATTTGGTGTTTTGACACAAACAAACCTGAAAACACAGTTTCTCTTGTCGTGCCGAGAATTCCGTGCCAACAGAATTTCTCTTGCAACACAAACTCCTAAATTCATGCAAAATTGTTTGCGAAAAATAATTTGTTTACTGTTTCTACAATCAAATCTTGCTGTTACTATTTTATCGCTTCTGATACAACTATCAAGTGGTAACATTCTATATTGTTGGCCCACGGCCTCGATGGTAGCTCCTCGAAACCGCACTAACAATTCGCTCAAGCCACTTACTCAATTTACACTATCGCGTTCTGTATATAATTGTTGTTCTATATATACAGCTGCGGCCTTTCGTTGAGATTTGTAGACAGCTATAACACACTTCTATGGATTTTATCACAAGAAAAGTATCACAAGAAAAACGAAAACATCAAAATATATACGTAGTTGGTATATGTTATCCTACACTTTTGTGGAAAAACAAATTTAAATAGTAAGAAAATTTATCAAATCACTTGTCATTTGTCGAACAATCAACGAAGCACCAACTGTGAAAATGGTCAATCAAATTTATGAAATATTCCCAACAAATCTTTCAAACGTAATTTTATTATTGCTTTTATCGTTATTTTAGTTGATTTGTTTTTCACTTTCTAAATGTATATTGTAACTGACAATTTACTATGATTTATTTTGATATTGTCGTAATTTTGAATTTTACTTGTGCGTCTTACAGAATATGATTTTATTTGCACGTGTTACTATCGGTGCAGTTTAAGGAATAGCAAAGAATGGAGATGATTTGAGGACAACTACAAAAATATTGAGACATTCACTAAGATAACATGCAAATCAATACCAGAATTTTGTGAGGAATTTTACTTTAAATAAAGTAAAGTATTCTCAGGTTGTTCCTATTCAACCTATAGAGCACATTACTGCTTTCCTTTTGATTAAACAACCTTAGACTGCCTTCAGCTCGTGTTATTTTTAAAGATTTTGGAACTTTACGTCATAATTTCATCACTCATCCTTTCGTGGGTGGATGTAGTTCTTAGTCTAGAAAAGAGTTCCGGCCCGACAAAAGATTGTATTCCGCCTTTTCTTGCTAATATTTTAGCTCGTACATTACCTTTGATTTCTGCAAGACCATGATATCCAGTACTAAGATGCTTAAAAACTCAGCTACCCAGATAACCAGAAACTCCAATACTCAGATACTAAGGACCACTGACAGTCTTTTTTAAAAATCGAATTTCTTACCAATTTTCAAACAATATGGAAGAACTCGTTTATCGTAAATCGTTCCGACATACAGATACTTTGAAATTAGTTTTCTTTATGCTCAAGTATATTCGTGATTTTTCAGCTCTTTAGGCTTGTTGCTTATTACTTGCCGGTGTGTCTTCACGAAGACATTTTTAATATACGTCTATATATCAGCCATGCTCAGCAGTTTAAAACGCATGAGAAAATGCTTTCGGCCAGAAAATGTTTGCCTCACACATACACCTTAAAAATATATTTATTTTACAAGACAGTAAATGTGGAAAAACCACATTATTTTTAAGATGTAGAGTTTTGACAATAAATTTTTCACAATAATTAACAGTAATGGCGTTGTTGTGGAATGTAGTAATAAAACTGAAGTGACATTTCGGAAAACACAACAGAGTGCATGAGTAAATTTTAAATAATTTATTTTTTTAAATGGAACTGGAACTATTGCCACACACTCCCCCCCCTAGTTTCATCGAAGATGAGACGATATAGAGATTATTGTGCTACAGCACAAGGAAGTGAGTAGGGGTACGAGTGGTTCTACCTGCTCGAATGATTGCGGTTGGTAGGTAAAGAAAATATGTTTTGGAAACGAGGTAGAATTTAACTTTCCTGGGTGAGAATGTGTCTGGAAAAGTGGGATGGACGTTTGCCTGAATGAAAGATGGTTCGTCTGCGAGACTAGAGTTGTTACTCGAAGTTTGGGTGAGTTTTGAGCTAGGTCATCTTTAGATTGTTCCCTAAAGTTGTTCTGTCGATGGAAACTCGAATGTGTTGACCTTTACGTTCAATGACGTAATTGTTTTCGTCGCGACTAATGACCTGGAAGGGACCTTCGTATGAAGATTGTAAAGATCTACGTACTAAATCCGTACGTAAAAAGACATGAAAACAAAACTCGAGAGCTTAGGAGATGAAAACTTTAGGAGAAGTGTGTCTTGACGCAATATAGGGACGAAGGGGACTAAAATGTTGTTTCAATTGTGAAACAAAATCAGATTGAGGAGTGAAAGTGGAGTTCTCGCTAAAGAATTCACCAGTGGGACGAATATTATTACCGTAGACGAGATCTGCCGATGAAAATTGGAAGTCTTTACGAAAAGCGGTTCGTAAAACGAACAGAATCGACGGTAAAATTTTTGTCCAGTCGTCGTGTCGTAGACCATGATAGCAGATTTAAGAGTTCAGTGCCAACGTTCGATGAGTCCTTTCTATTTAGGGTTGTAACTGGTAGTTCGTCTACGTTTGAGACCGATAAGTTTTGACAACTCGCTGAAGAGATTGGATTCGAATTGGGAGCCCTGATCAGTGACAATTTCTGAAATTACTCCGAAACAAGCAATCAAATTGGAGTAGAGAGCTGCAGCTACCGTTTTAGCTGCAATATCCGAGATAGGAGTGGCTTCAAACCATCAAGTATAGCGGTCAATAATTGTGACACAATAGCGTTTGTCCTAGGCAGGTAGGAAGTGGACCAATAATGTCCATATAGATATCGGAAAATCTCTGAGAAGTAGAGAGATAATTACCCAAAGGTGATTGAGTATGGCGAGAAACTTTTGCCGCTTGACAAACCAGGTAGTTCTGTGTCATTTGTCGTACATTCATTTTAATGCGAATTCCAGCGAAACTTGTTTCTCTCTGCAAACTCACAACATCGGGATCAAACTGTAGAAAAGTAATCGAAGGGTCAGTTTCTTATCCTTTTGATATAGCATCAGGTGTTCGGTAAGGTGATGCACTCGCGCCCGTACTATTTAATTTGGCGCTTGAGTACGCGATAAGAAAAAGCCGAATCGAGACACAAAACTGCATATTTAACAAATCTAGTCAAATTCTTGGCTATGCAGATGATATTGCGCTTCTCGGACGTAGACCAAGTGATATTAAGGAAAGTCTCTCTCAGCTTGAAAGAAATGCTAAACGACTTGGATTATGCATCAACACCGACAAGACTAAATTTTAATGGATGGTCAAATTATTTTATCAGTAAGGAGTTTGACAGAACTATGGACTCCTGGATGGGATAAATCATGGGGATTATCGAAAACAGATTGACGAAATTGCTTTGGAATAAAATGTCGTACTTATAAGAGCTATCACACATAATAGTTTTGGCACTAGAATTGCCAAACGATAATAGAAAGGATCAGAATTATGGGATTAGTGTTCACTAATTCCTTGAGTTTAAAATCATTGAACTGAGCGTCAGCAATTTGTCGTAGTTAATGATACTTGTTCAACACGAGAAAGTGTGTCGGCTGTGAGTGGAGATTCTACTTTTAATGAGATACTGAAAGTGTTTAAGCTCCTAAGAGTTTGCGATCATAAGCGCTATATTTCTGTTATGGATCGTTAAGTCGTACAGAGTAGAAACTAAGAGGTGGCTAACAATCGTTAATTTTTTGTTGGACAACGGCGCCAAGGGCCATGTCGGAAACGTTGACTATTACGGCTAGTTAAACAGAGTGCTGGGGGTGAGAAAGAGTTGTTACCTCACTGAGTTGCCGCTTGCATAAATCGAAGACGTGAATAGCGTCTTCAGACCAGTGAATGACACGTTTTTCATTCTTTTTGAAACCTTTAAGAAAATCGTTAAGAATGGCTTGATTGCCACTAGCGTGAGGAATGAATCTGCGGTAGAAGTTTATCATTCCAAGAAAACTGCAAAATTGCATAACCGTTTCAGGAAGTTCGTAACGCGTTATAGCATCGACGCTTTCGAGAGTTGGTTTGATTCCGGTTGAATCAATATAATGTCAGAGAAAAGTGGTTTCAGCAAAGTTGCATTTATCAATGTTGATAATGAGACCAGCGTCGGAAAGACGCTCAAAAACAGTAGTCAGATGTTTGTGTGCTTATCAAAGATTTTAGAAGCAATAAGGAAGTCATCTTTCGATGAAACAGAAATTTAGGTCTCATAAAAGGGAATGCATAAACCTTTGGAAGGATTGCGTAGAGTTTCGCATCCCGAAAGTTATTAAAACGAATTCGAAGAGTCCGAACGGAGTAAAAATTGTATAGTTTTTGCAATATCGCGTTAGGAATTTGATGATATGCGCGGACGAGATCAATAGTGGAGAAAAATTTGCATCCATCTAGTTCATGCGAAAAATCCTGCACATGGGGAATAAAATATTTATCAGTAATAGTGACGTTGTCACCGCAAGGTCTCCACTCTCCGTTCTTCTTTTTGACAATGTGGACTGTAGACGACCAAGGACTATTAGATGGTTGGTAAATGACTTGCTACAACAAAATGTCGAATTCCGGCTTGGTGATGGCCAACTTGTCATGAGCTAATCGTCGGTACTGACAAGCGACGGGCGTCTCAATGACGTGAGTCATGAAAATTATTGCCACAGGCTTATTGTATTTCTAGATGTATCTTCTTGAAATGACAATCAAATTGCTGTATCCTTGTGGGATTGATCAACTTTTGATAATAACTGTTCTTTGTTTGATGATCATTTGTGTAAGTCGAAACCATCTTTCTATAAACGCTCGTTTAATTCACGTTAAATGTCTATCGATTATTATTACTATTATTATTATTATTATTACTACAGTTATTATTATTACAAAATAGTTGTCGACTTCTTTCGGTCGAGGTTTACATCAACCGGTATGATACTTTTCCCAACCCTTTCATATGGGAACTTCCAAGTCAATCGAGCTAAGCTCCGGTTCCTAAAGAAATCACAGACCGTAATTTTTCAAAGCCTATTGCTGCTCAAGGGATGTGAATGGTATTGCCTCTACGAACCCGTAAAACAATTTTGAAAAAAAACGAATGAAATGTGCAAATGTGTATAATACATGTCATGCACATGATGTGCACCATACCGTGTAAATATCGTAAAACGCCTTATTGCATATATGCACACACATGTCAACCGCAGGTTTTGCGGATAATGAAAAACGAACCGAAACGATACTTATTAAATGATAATAATAATAAACAAAATAATAAAAAAATGGAGAATCGAAAAGTATATTTATATTTTATAAAATGACTGGTTTCAATTAACTATTTATGAGATAATATGACTTTCGTAATAATAAATAGAAGAATTTTATCTTATTTTCATACAAAATTAACGAAAATGAAAATAAATTCAAAAAACAAACGGACACTTTAAATAATTAATTTTAGTAATTTAAAGATATTTTTATATTCTTTTACTACTTTTTGTTTGTCATTTTTCATGTCGGTTTATTCATATTTAAACTTATTTTTTTATAATATTAAGGAAATTATGAAAAATTATTATATTATATCTAAGTCGTAATAACGTTGTCAAAAGTATTAGTATAGGAAAGGTACATATGACATAACGTATTAGAAAATCCTAGTCATAAAAGTCATACATGAATATTTTTGTACTTATGGCCAATAGTTAGTTCTATACACATTTTGTATACATGTTAGCATGATTTAGAAATGTTAAATTAAAACGAATATAGACGCTGTTTTATGGTAAATAAAAACCTTCATATTGCGAAAAAAGCGCGATCTTTAAAAACATAGATCTGAGAATGCATGTCTGAAACGCTTAGTACTATGGAGACATTTTAAAACACTCCATTTAAAGCAAAACATGAGAGCGCAAAGCGGAGGTATGGAATTCTCGGTATGAAGTTTTCTTAGATATTGGTGAAGGAAAATATGCAGAGATTAATACTGATCATGACATTGAAATTTCAGCTAATCTATGCCAAATTGTTACGAATACTGAAGCTTTAATATCTGATATTTATGACGACATCCACAATATTACCACAAAAGAGGATGTATGGTTGTGTGAAAGATCTTTTTTAGCGCCATGAAATGACCAAGTATTGCCACTCAATAATCGTATAACGGAAAAAATCCCTGGTGAGTCAACTTCATATATATCCATTAACACAATATGCCAAACAGAACAAGCAGTGCATTATCCAGTAGAATTTTTGAACAGTATCATTGCTCCAATAGATCTAAAAGTTGGTATTCCCATTATGCTGCTTCGAAATTTAAACCCACCAAAACTTTGCAACGGCACTCGATTGCGCGTAGCTTCTTTACGAAAGAATATAATCGAAGCTATCATTATTACCGGTTATGGTAAAGGCGAAATGGTTTTTATACCTAGAAAACCTATCATCACATCAAATTATCCATTTCAATTTAAAAGATTGCAATTCCCCATAAATGTTAGCTTCGCAATGACTATTAATAAATCACAAGGTCAAACTGTAAAGAGAGCTGGTGTTGATTTAAACCAAGGTTGCTTCAATTTTACCCTGTATTTGAATTTTCAGAAATCTTTCGGACCACCCTGTTCTCAAACTAAACGCTTTGAAAACTTTCTAAAAACACACGTACTTCAAAAACACGTAGTTCTATTTGACCTTGCTACTTTTCCGCCAAGTATTAAGTCAATCAAAAACGGTCCGGTTCAAATTTCGACTTTTTGATTCTATGTGATGTTCATGATTCAGAATGTCTATCTATAAAATTATTTCAAAATGAATTAAAAAGCAATAACCGTTGTTATTGTTCAATTTTCTAGAATATTTCTGTTTAGGTATGAAAAATATAGAATACAAAATATAACCATAATACAACTGAAACGAGAAAATACAAACATTTACGAACTAATTTATTTAATAAAAATCTATCATATATATTATATAGAAAAACGTAAAATAAAAATATATAGGTTTTCTTTCCTTCTATCGTACAAGGATACAAAACGATTCAAATTATGTTATAAAATGAACAAACAGACTACTAATAACCAGTTAAAATTTATATTAATATAATCAAATATTATTATATATTTTGATTAAATTTACTTTATAATCTACCTGCCTGACATTCAAAGGGAAATGGAAAATTTAACGATTTTCTTTTGTTTGAACACGTTGTTGGAAACGTGCTAAAGGAAAATTTTATGGGATTTCATTTGTTTTTTTTTAATGTAAAATTGTTTAAAATTAACGTCAATTAATTCTTACACTGATATCATTTGTGCGTTGGTGTTATGAAGGTTAAGGACGACTAGCTAGTAAATGGCATTCTTTGAGATTATTAATTTGTATCATATACTCATGTGCTTATGGCTATTATGTCGTCATGTATTATATAGTAATCACTTTTTAAACAAATTCTACTAAAATCTTAATGGATTTTTTTAAAATTATTTTTCTTTTCAATATAACTTTTTATGATGAATTTGAAAATAAAAATAACTGAAGAGAAACTGAATGATTTTTTTTTCGATTTGATAAATTATGGTGGAAAAAATAAATTTAGATTTTTAGTTTAAAAGCACGCCACACACACCCCCTTATCAGTGATATTAGAATTTACCCATTTTTCGCTAATGAGATGTTTACATGTTGGGCAGTATTAAGGTACAATAAATTTTTTAATAAAATATAATAAATTTAAGACCTTGCTATATATAACTTTATTGCATGATAAGCCGAGATGATGGACGTACGATCCGTCCAGAACTGGTAACAAAAGTTTGAGATTAAAGATTTTATCGCACCGGTTTTTGATTTTCACCGGAGTGATCGAATTATCAGGACATGAAGTTATTGAGTTTTCAATCAAAAATTGATCGAGAGACCCCACTTAGTTTAATTTCCCTTTGTAATAGAAATTTTCAATTCCCAATTTTTGTTTTCTATGTTACGTCTTCATAAGCAAAATTTAAACCCAAAAAATATAGATCCTCACTTTTTGACTTAAGTGGAAAAAACCTAATCGAGCACTCAATTCACTTGAGTTGAGTTACATCAGTTATTTTACATAGTTCAATGAATTCAGTAAAATCGAACGCGCTCATTCTCAACACACTTATTTGTTTTTTTAAATTCAAGTCAACTTAGTTAGGTTTATATAAAAATTTGACATGATTGTTTGTCTAGGTGAATGTCAATAGAATATTATTTGTTTCTGTTCTTTATTACAACCTACAATGTCAATTAAAATAAAGAAAATGTGACCAAAACGAACTTGTTACATTTTTAATTAATCCTATGTTTGTTTTTCAAACGACGTAGGTTGTTTATACTAATTTTGCTTACATTATTTTATATATATATATGAGGCTAAGGGACATTAGATTGTGATGTTTTTTTAAATCAAGTTTGTTGATTTTTTTTACTAAAAGTAAGTAAAATATTGATATTTGAGCGGTGCCGTATCGTCTTGTTCGTCTAAACTTGCTTGAGCAACGATTGGATTTTTAAACTGAGAAAATTAAACAAAAAAGCTTGGCATATTGTGAATTTAAACTGTCCCACATTTTCCGTAACATTTTCCTTTTATACGGAATTGATCAGGAATGTAACGGTTCAAACGCTTTAGGATGGATGAAACAGTCATCCCAACTACTGTTAAGTTAGAGCTTGGTTTGCATCAGAGAGATCTGTCAAACTCGCATCCGAACCGAATTGTTTAAAATCGGGCATTATTATTACGGATGGGATAAAGCTTGCCTGAACAAAACGCAAATGCTGATCTGGCAGTTACTATTAGAGTTGGGATAGGTTCTAGCCATCCGAGTTATTTCAGTTAAAAGAGAGGGCTTTTGTAAAGCAGCCTTATTTCTAAAGAATGTAAAGTATCCTTGGCTTGCCCTTTTACACCATAAATCGACCTGGATCAAAATAGAATGATTGAAATATTGTTCACATAACTTTTTCTATGAGTATAATGGTACTGTTACTTCCTTTGGTCTATTTCTGATATTTGGTTTCCAGTTGAGTACACCTAGAAAACTATACCTAGGCAGGCTCTGCAGAGTGACGGGACAAACATCAGAAATCTTGTTTTTCTTGGTGATGTTTTGGTAGGATACATTTCTACATCACGATTGGTGGCCAAGGTGTAGAACTGTCGCTTTCCAACGTGATTTTTCAACAGAGTCTTCCAGCTCTGGAATGTGTACGAGGGTATTTCCTGACAATTTGTATTCCCAAAATTTTAAAGTCAAGGTCAATAAATTCCTTAAAGAAACTTGATTTATATTCTCAAACCCTAGTTAGCATGGTGGCTTCGGATATTCAGGGACGTTAATTTATAATCCACTATAATTAAGCATACCTTAATTTAATAAAAACAAGTTTGTTTTCTTTTTTAACGTTGTCATTTGCAGAGATGTTTCTTCAAAAGAGTTGAGTCAAACCTTATCTCATAGTCATTTCCCTTGTCGTTTTATTGTTTGTGTTCAAAAGAATTTAATGCTCCGAATTGATTACAAGAATTTTTCTCAGCTTAAAAACTTCCAACTTTTTCTATATCTAAATTCCGAATTTTTTTTATATGTGTTAAACTTAAATAAAAAGTTTTTGAAAATGTATAAAAATAAATTTTCGAATAATGCGGACATAATTGTTATGTTTTTCTTACGTTTTACGTTTTCATTCCAATGCATTCATCACCTCTACATAACTTTTGTGGTCGTTTTACCGGGCCCGTAGTGCTTCAGCTGCTTCCCCCTTAAGCGCAACTATCAACGGAGCTAGACGATTTTTGGCGTTCCAAACATTTTGATCTGCTGCGATCTCGAACTGGAACTTGAAGATACTGAAAGATGTGGTACCGTCATATGATGGCTTTAATCTGATATTTGCTACTTGATGTACTATTTGGGAAGTCACTTTAGCTGTTTCAACATTTTGTAACCTCTTTTCAAAATCGTCAACTTTAGTTACGACTTTATTCATATCACGCTCAAATTCCTGCATTTCAGTTTGAATTCTCTCCACTTTTACATCGAATGCAGTTGACATTTGTAGAAGTTTCTCATCCAAGTGTTGATGTACATATGTTAATGATTTCTTCTTTGGTAGCAGTCATACTATTGTTAACTATTTCCATCTGCTGTTTGATGTGGAGACTGATTAATTTTTTATTTGCTGCCGTTTGTTGGTTGATGTTAAAACAAATATCTTCTTATTAGCAACTAAACTGATTGATATTCATATTCAAATTTATCTGTTGCGTCATTGCCATTAGCTGCGTAAATTTGAAGTTTCCAGATGTTAATGAAGTTGTTGTTTCCGTAACACAGTTTTCTCCTCTTCAGTTGCAATTAAATCAATATTTGTTGCAATTACTTCAAACTGGTAACCCTCTTATTCTACCTCATTGGCTTCCATAACCTCGAAGCCGTAGTATCAATTCAATTTTATTTCTACTTGTTGACAATCCACGTTGTTCTGGTTCCTTCTTCAACTCAGAAACCTTCAATTCACTTAAGAAAACCATTATAAACAGCTAATTATTTCCACCTCTGTCACCAATGTTACGTTTTTCTAGCATTCCTCCGAATTGGTTTGACTCTCAATTCGATAAACGTAATTCCCAAATTTCTTTCTGGATTCGAGCACAAACACCAGGTTTTATTAAGTCTTCAACACCTTAATTGTTCCACAACAACAGGAAAACAATACAGCAAACACTGTTCCTATCTAGTATATTCTTCCAACAACTTCGAAACCCGAACGGTTGATTGTAGAAATTTCCGATTTCCAGTTCACAACTTCTAAAATAATGCATAAATTATTTCTATTTAATAACACTTTAAACTTTATTCACAATTGAATTAAAAAAATAACTTCTTCTATTTACACGGTTTTATTGTTTACAATTTATTTCATTTAACATAATCACATTAAACTATTTCCACTATCGCAACTTTACATTAACGTCTAAAATAAAAACTTACTTAATTGTACAAGAGAGAATTCTACATAGTTTCTCGATTATTCGAGGTCACTACTTTACGATGAAACCTCGAGAAATCTCTAAGAATAAATCTCTAAGAATATTCAATGACATCATTTTTTCCTTTATTTTATTTCATGTTTTACTCCGTCCCTTTTTCTTGAAAAAGAATGTTAGAATTACAGGACAGGACGAAAGGAGATCTGGCTTGCTGTAATCGTCCTGAGAATAAAAAAAAATAAAGTGATATAGTTGAAATCGGATTCCAGAAATAAAGACTCTCATGCCCTACCAACTGAGCTAGCCGGGCTAAACGGAAAAAATTACCAAAGACAAGAACCTTATCCAGGTGGAAAATTCAGAATAGAGAAAAATGTTAACAAAATTTGAGGGACTGTGCTGACGATCCAGAAGGACGGGCGAACTTAAGAAAAGCATATGTCCATCATTATCTTCACTAATTTAAGATAACTGTCCGTTTTAAAGGCGAGAAAATTTAACTCCAAGTTAAAAATGTAAGTTTTATTAAAATGACAAAAGAAATTCTACATTTATCTGACAACAGATGTAAACACAAAACAAAATTTTATTTGCAACAAAAAAAAAACAAATTCAACAATTGACTACTAAAAACATAACTCTAGAACAAAGAAACAAAAAAAAACCACCCATAGCCTGTCCAGCAAATTTATCATGATTTAAATAGCAAATAAAGCTTTTCACAGCTATTTTATGTTTTAATCACTCTTTACAATAAAACTTAAATTCCTATGAAAATTTTGGTTCATCCAAAATTGAGTTGTTCCGGCTTCAATCCACACCGACCGATCAGTGTGACCGTAACTCTTAATTAAAATAAAAAAGATCAGTACCAGTAGGCTACTGAATTAAAATTGAGTGCATCCAGCTAGTATAGTTCCCTAATACTGATGAGCAAAATTGATTTCCACAAACCAACAATAGAACCCAAACACAGGACGTGTACATAAGATTTTTACAAAACTAGCTCTCACAGACAAACCATGTTACTTCTATTCAAACACAGTTTGCACTCACACAGACTTATTGTTTGTCCTCCCTCCCATTATGTTTCGAGAACTTGGTCACTCTTTTATCTGTTCTACCATTCAAACGTACGCAAAAAAAAAAATCCAATCTGTTTAACCAAAATGTTTTTCTTTCTGCACCAACAACACCTAATTTAATAATCTACAAAGTATAAAATAAATTCATGCAAACTTCGTTATTGGTTGATTTATTATTAAAAAATTATATTAAAAACGAAAGAATAAAAAATCAACGGAAATAATTATTATCAAGCCGGAGATCGTTGGAAAATAGAACGAGGTTAGATATGATTTTTTAAAGTAAAAAGTCAATTAAGTTTTCTCAACTGATTTATGAAAATGAAAATATATTGAAGAAAAAAAAATGATTGACTTTTCATGTAAAAATTGTCAACGTTATTATTTAATTAGATAAAAAAAAATATAAGTTAATTATTAGGAGTATAAGTTTATTTTATTGCTGTTCGTATTTTATTGTAAGATGATAAAATTCGATTATGAAAAGGGAAATAAAAAAAATTGAATCCAAGTAGGGTAGCAAAAATCCACTCACATGTAAACTGTTACGATAAGCGATACATTTATGGTGATTGTTATACTTGATATTTCTCATCCTTAAACATTTAATCGAAAATGGACGACAAATGGATAAAGTAGATGAACTGGCAAAGTAATAATAAGTGTTACTATCATTTTGAACGAATCCTCTCACAAACGATATAATAATATTCATTAAATAACTCATCATTAATATACTATTATTATCATTACGGGGTTAAAAAAGAAACTCAATTATTTTTGTCTGAAATAAAAATGTTATTGAGCATTCGAACCGAAGTGTATATTTCGCACCACCCTATTCATTTACTAACACAAACTTAAAAAAATCAACTAAAGATAGCTGTGTTTTATTTGCCCAACCGGAATTTGTATTGAACTGTCAAAAAACAGATTTCAAACGAACCAAAGAATTAGATTTGTACACATATTGTTTTCTAGAGGTTAGTAGAATTTGTACTGAAAATATAAATTATAAATGTATACAAAATTGTCAGTTAATTTATTCGTATTCGTGAAAA
The DNA here is from genome assembly GCA_963693315.1 of Diogma glabrata. NCBI lineage: Eukaryota > Metazoa > Arthropoda > Insecta > Diptera > Cylindrotomidae > Diogma > Diogma glabrata. Next base: position 52,978,789 of record OY856188.1, read on the forward strand.
AGTTAGATAAAAAAAATTATTTGTGAAAGCAAAGTGAAAAGGACAACTTAAAACTTTAATTTAAGTAAATATTTTCTTTTAATTTTCCTGAAATTCATTTTTATTTCTAAAACGCTAAATTTAAAAATGGAAGAGTCTTATGACAATAAAACGACCGTAGTAAGTAATAAAATACAGAAAATATGGAGGGGCTGAAATCTCAAGCTCTGAAATATCAAGACTTCGGTCTGGGTTAAGGATTTTGATATAGTCTTCGGCAAAATACTTTTATGAGGACATGGTTTTTACTTTTGGACATCGATGTATATTAAACATAATTTTTTGTTAAAGTACATGTATTTTTTATCTCTGTTTAGATATGTATTACAAAACTAACACGAAACATCAATACGTTGTCGGAAAATTATAACAGATCATAAATTAACATAATTTAGTGAAAAGATTATACAATCAGCAAACTACTCAAAAACCTCTCCATTTAGCGTTTCGAGAAAATATTACAAAATCACAAATTCATATTTCTTTCAAAAGTCCAAAAATATTTGCAAAAATTAAATAAAATAAAAAATTCAAACTTTTTTCAAACAAAATTCTAAAAATATTTCAAAAATTATTACAAAATCACAGATTAAAACTTTTGTCAAAAATTCTAAAAATATTGCAAAAATTATAACAAAATCAAAAATTGTAACTTTTTCCAAAATTATGAAAATTATAATAAAATCAAAAATTTTAAATCTTTCAAAATTCTAAAAATATTCCAAAAATTCTTACAAAATCAAAAATTGAAACTTTTTCAAAATACCAAAAACATTTAAAAAACTATAACCAATTCAAAAATGTCCATGTCCAATTTAATTTCCTACTGCGAATTTCAGTGAAATGTCACAAGTCAAGGTGATATCTTAGAGGTGCTGGCGGATGAATTCAATTAAGTGAACGGTAGCACTCTCAATCTTAGTTATGGCATATTACTTGATGATGGCTCGCTATTGCTTGCTTCAAGAAAAGGGCCTTCATTAAACTTTATTTGGGATTTAATCGTTGACGTGCGTGCGTGCGTGACATTATTAAGGAATATGCCAATATCTGGATTATTGGTTGCTGCACAATTTTTAAAAAATTTGGTCTTTAACTCTTATTTTATTTTTATTTCCTTCATCCTATAATGAAATATTAGCCTATATCATATTTTATCATGTAATAAGATTTGTTTAGTTATCCATTCTTTAAAAATAAAAGAAACAAACAAAAGTTCAGGTTTATCAACATCTCAGAACGGATGTTGCTGTAGGACATACGTCTTAAAAGGTTTATATATGTGTTGTTGTGACACATATTGTAAAACCACATACAACATATTTTATTAAACAAATATAACAAATAGTTTTTTTCCCAAATTTATTCCTAAGATGTTTTTGATTTTATCCAAGATCCATGTAGATTATGCTGTATTATGCAATAAGAAATAGCAACCAAATATAACACCAGTTTATGAAAATATAATAAACAAACGTAAAAATCATAATTCTAAGGATTAGTGTAAAATCAGTATAGAATACTAAATTTCAACATTTTTAATAGTGGGATATTAGTATCATTTTATGCTTGTTCTACGATATTCTAATTTCTACGATTAAACTAGTACGAGTTCTACGTAATCTGTATTTTAACTATTTTAATCTATTTAAATAAAACAGTTTCCAAATTGTTTGTTAACAAATTATTTATTACTTCGGTCTGAAAGACCTAAGTATTACATTCATGAGCTCAAAGTGAATTTCTTACCCCCACTTTTTTTTTGGCATTTCGTTTTAGGACCTACTGATTCTAAAAAAGCAAAAAAAAATGTGTGCCTGTCTTGGCGGCCGGCAGGAGGGATTTCAAAAATTTTTTTTTCTAAAAATAGGTATTCACAAGAGACAGATCCGAAAGGACGCTGTGTTCGATAACTGTACCGGAAGTGTGTCAAAAAATCATTATGTGTGTCAAAAATAGCAAATTTTCATATTTTTGGCTTAAAAAACGTTCATTTTAAGTGATTATGAGTAGGAACATTAAATTTGGAAAAATCTTGATGGTCGGGATTGGTATGTGAGATCAAAAACTAGATTATGGCATTATAACTTTGTCAAAAAAATGTTGTCAAGTGTGTCAAAAGAAAGATTTTTATTTATTTTTTTACCCAATTTTTTTGAAAAAAAGAAAATTGTTTTTTTGAAATGAAATTTCATTATTATTATTGAGAATTATGGAATTATAAGTTTGTCAAAAAAATGTTGTCAAGTGTGTCAAAAGATTTTTATTTAGTTTTTTACCCAATTTTTTGGAAAAAAATAAAATTGTAAATTTTATTATTATTATTGAGAATTATGGCATTATAAGTTTGTCAAAAAAATGTTGTCAAGTGTGTCAAAAGATTTTTATTTAGTTTTTTACCCAATTTTTTGGAAAAAAATAAAATTGTTTCTTTGAAATGAAATTTTATTATTATTATAGAGAATTATGGTATTATAAGTTTGTCAAAAAATGTTGTCAAGTGTGTCAAAAGAAAGGTTTTTATTTAGTTTTTTTACCCAATTTGTTTAGAAAAAAATAAAATTAATAAAATAAAATTACAACTAATAAAATTGTATGACATGATATTTTATTATTATTATAGAGAATTATGGCATTATAAGTTTGTCAAAAAATAATGTCAAGTGTGTCAAAAAATGATTTCATTTATTTTTTAGCCAATTTTTTGGAAAAAAATGTAGCTGTTTTTATGACGTAAATGTAATTTAAAATGAAATTGGACATGGAAATGTTTGAATTTGTTATAGTTTTTGAAATATTTTTGGAATTTTGAAAAAGTTTGTATTTTTGATTTTGTAATAATTTTTGCAATATTTTTAGAATTTCGGCAAAATTTTTAATTTTTGATTTTGTAAGAATTTTTCGAATATTTTTAGAATTTTGAAAAATTTTCAATGTTTGATATTATTATAATTTTTGAAATTTTGAAAATATTTTCAATATTTGATTTTGTAATAATTTTTGCAATATTTTTAGAATTTTGGAAAAAGTTTGAATATTTAAGAATTTTTGAAATATTATTGGAATTTAGAAAAAATTTAAATATTTGATTTTATTCTAATTTTTGGAATATTTTTAGAATCTTGAAAAAGTTTGATTTTATTTAATTTAACAATATTTTTGGAATTTTGATTATAATTTTCCGGCAACGTATTGATGTTTCGTGTTAGTTTTGTAATAAATTTTTAAACAGAGAAAAAATACTTGTACTTTAACAAAGAGTTATGTTTGATATACATCGCTGCCCAAAACTAAAAACCATGTCCTCAGAAAATTTTTTGCCGAAAACTATATCAAAATCCTTAACCCAGACCGAAGTCTTGTTATCTCAGAGCTGTGAGATTTCAGCCCCTCGATATTTTTTATTTATGAGACATCGAAGTGTTGCTTTTGAATTATAATTTTTAAGTGAACGAGATTTACATTTTTCATGTTAAATAAAATTAATATTGATCAGAACTCGTTTATACAATTATTAATTAACTTTAATAGGGTGGTCCATAATAATATTTTATGTTTGTCATATGGAATACATAAAACTACGATTAACTAATATTTGGCTAATGAATTATGATCTGGTTTGAGTTGGCATGTGGTTGGTTTCATTATTGTTTTTTATTACGATAGAGCGGTATGGTAATGAATAAATTAGGTACTACCGGGTAACGAAATTATGAAAAAAAACTGAAGTTGTCAGAAGAACGCGACCGTTGTGAAATCCAAAAACATTTAGAGAAGAATTGAAGGCTGATTATCAAATGCGTTCCAGGAAGTTTATTTTCTTAAATTTTGTCCAAGCTATTAGGTAGATTTCATATAAAAATCTACCTATTTTGAATTTGTTTTTTTTTCCAGATAAATAAGATGGTTGTGGAAAAACTTTATCAGCCATTTGATTTACTCAGCAGCCTGTCACCTTAAAGTTTTTAAACTCAAAATAAAATTTATCGAATAACTATATGAAATTATATGTGAATGTGTGGCGCCATCTGATATTGTTTGAAGAAACTACAATAACTTTTCAATAGCCAATAGCCTACAATGTGGCAAAAGTGGAAAACACTTTTTTTTTATTTTTGAATAGTTTGATTTTGATTTGAAAAAATTTTAATTTGACAAATTAGCAACCTCTATGTTCAGAATAAATATACTTTTTGAATAGGTCGATATAAAATTATTGTTTTCTTTATTGTACATATTCTATTTCTTGAGTTGAACCCAGAAAGTTTTTTTGCTTTATCTCAAAAATTTATTTTTTAAGGGATTTAGTTTAGTAAACAACTCAAACTTTTCAAAAAATATTTTCTTGTGTTTTTCAAATTTAAAAAAATGGAGAAAAACTGGGGCCGTGAAATCCGAAATTCGACGTCCGCGCCGAGCTGACTGGGTAATGTTGACAGAATAAGGTTGGTGTATCGGAAACCAGCAAAGTAAAAACTGCTTAGCCAATGACGCTACATCACGGCGACTTACTGCCTTCAAACCAATGCGACCCAAGCGTCTGCTCTCCATGTCTGTCTTGGATCAAGCGGCTCGCCATATAAACGTGATAAAAGGTTGTTTCTGGTAACCTTTAGATGCAGAATGGACCCATTCACGACAAATTGGGTTAGGCCTATGGTTACCACCCTCCTAACCACGGAAAATAACTAATTTGTTAAATTTGGTAATCAGAAAGAGAATAACAGACCCGGACACAAAACAGAATTTTATCTGGACGTGGTAAAGGACTTGATTACCAAATCGGAACGTGTGCAGCCTGAGCGATCCTGATGCTCTTACAGAATGCGATATTACTTTGAGATCAGAGACCTTCTTGAGGGTCCAGATATAATAGGTTGCATCCGTTCCAACAGGATTGCCTGGTTTTCCATGTTCTACGAGCCGATTCACAGTCTGGAATGATTAAAAAAATGTACGTTGGTACCCCAGGGAGTGAACGACCACGAGGTAGACCACGACTGCAATGAGAGACGGACGTAATAAACGACCTTAAAAATAAAATACGAAATAGGTCAATATTTCATGATAGGTGAAAAAGCGAAAACGGCAGACGCTGGAGTACACCGACTTATCAAACCCGTAGATAAAAAAAAATCCATGCGTACAATTCTTGACTGTCATAAAGGACAGGACTGTCTTTGGCAATTTGAATCTTCTTTAAATATAAATGAATTTGTTTGAACGAATAACTACATAAACAACCCAACCCTAAATTTCACGTCATACACATATTGATTTATAATCAGCAACATATTTTCATAAAATGTAAGATAATTACAGTCTTCTAACAATTTTCTATTATTTCTTGATGAAAAAATAAACAAAATCATTATAAATTGCCTTCAGCCTGTTGTTTATCATAAAAACACAAAAATTGGTAAGGTTAATAAAAAACAGACAAATTTTTTTTGGGTTAATCCTGTTTTATGAAATAACAAAGCATCGTTTAATGATAATGCTACTTTTTAGCTTCAGAATATTTATTAAAAAGGACTAAAATATTGGTTTTAATAACACCAAGTAAATCATGAATCATTTGTTTCAATTAGTTGTAACATTAAGTTTATGTAATTTTTTATTAAATTAATAATTTGGTTATCAATTTAAATTAATATACTTTTTGTCTCGTTTAAGAAATAGAGTTTTGAATTTTTGATAATTTTATGTTCACCAGTAATGGTAAAATATATCTTGGGCATTTATTATCTGTTATTAAATATAGATTAGAGTAGATTGGACTTTTGTTGGGAAAACACGAGCTGTTTTTTTTAAAAGCCACAAAATTATCGAAATTGATTTTTTGGTAAAATTGTAGATTTTTTTTAAATATCTCATGGAATATGCACATTTACAAAACAAATCACATCAACTTTTTTGTAGCAAATTAAATTCTCTACAAAAAAGGTCGTGGTTATTTTTGCCTAAAACTTATATGTCTGATGATATTTTGAAAAAAAAACTTGAAATTCGTAGTAACTTCTAGTTCTTCGTAACCATCCTACGGCTATTACCTTACTTTTTATAACATCTCAATTTCTTTCTGTTCTGTTCGCTAGACGTTCTTAATTACCGATGGTATTATTAGACTAGAAGCCCTTAAAAATAATGAAAAGTGAAAAAAATAATAGCAGGATGAAACCTATAAGAAAAGGAGGAGAATATTGTAAAAATTAAAGGAAAAATAATTTACGGGCGATGAGGTCGGGAAGGGGAACGCGTGAGTTTTAAGGGTAAAAAACGGTTTATCTCGATTTCCGGTAAAACTAAAATTCCTATGGAAAAAAGTTAAATGGCAAAGTAAGAAAAATATCTAAAACTTTTGTACCAACACTTTTTCACATAACCTCAAAATTTATGTGAAAAATTCAAAAAACCAAATTTTTGGTTTTTATTTTTATCTTTTACAAAAAAATTTTTTTTACGAAATTTGGTGAAAACTTACCTTTTTATGTCCCAAATACGCTGTAATTTGTTTGATTTGAACTATTTATTTTTTACCTTATTTTGAATTAATATCGAAAAAGCACCCTAATTTTCAATCGAAAATTCAATTCATTTTTAGCATTTTCTGAGAAGATTTACTATAGTAATATATTTTTTGTTCACCATCGGAAAGTAGAGTTTTCAACGAACAGAAAGCATTCCAACTTTTTGAAAGAAGCTGATATTTTGACGGGTGAATTTTTGATTGAAAATTAGGGTGCTTTTTCGATATTAATTCAAAATAAGGTTAAATAATAAATAATTCAAATTAAATAAATTACAGCGTATTTGGGACATAAAAAGGTAAGTTTTCACCAAATTTCGTGCAAAAAAAAAATTTTTTTGTAAAAAATAAAAATAAAAAACCAAAAACTTGGTTTTTTGAATTTTTCACATAAATTTTGAGGTTATGTGAAAAAAGTGTTTATGCAATAGTTTTAGATCTTTTTTATTAACTACCACTTTGCCATTTAACTTTTTTCCATATGACTTTTAGTTTTGCCGGCAATCGAGATAAACCGATTTTTACCCTTAAAAACTCACCCCTTCCCTTTCCCGACCTTAGATCGCCCGTAACTTATTAAAATAATGCAGGTTCAGAATTTATAACAGGTATTAGAATAGAAGCATTTGATTATTCATCTTAAATTTTTCTTTATAAATATCTGTAGTTGGTTTGTAATCTTTCGTGTCTGTATTCATACAATATATACTTACATGCAACCGACCACCACAACTAATATTTAGCGTGACTCCACTTATGTCAAACCGTTTTTTTGTTTGTTTCAGAGTTTCTTTGTAAGAGAGAGAAACAGTTATGTCTTCCCATAGAAGTGCGATGCTTTTTCGTTTGATTCTAAATTGTAGTAATTGCGACTTTTTTTAAATCTATAAGAAAAAACCCTACCACAATCAAATAATTATAGTTTCCCCCTCCCTGCGATTGTATAAAAAGAAATGAAAAAAACGTTAAGGCTTTATTATAACCAAACATATTGACGACAATACCTAAACAACTAATTAAAAAACAATAATTTAATATAGAAAAATATTAGTTCATCTATCAGAATATAGATTTAGTGAATCTAATTAAAATCAACAAATCATAGAATAATCAATTAGCTTAGGTCAAAACCTTTCGATCATATTAAATTAGTAAAGTTCACCTTTTTTACAATAGATGTAAGGAAATTTAATTTATATTTGGAAATATTAAGAAAGGCTTCGATTAATTATTAAAAGTTTTTGATTAAAAACTTGCATAGTCATCTTCACTTTATATTTGAACTTTCCTGTGAACGGTGAAAAATATTAATTAGCTGTGATTTTGTTAAAATAAAACAATATTTGAATATTATTTTATTGTTTTTATTTAATAACGATTTTTGGAAATTACACCCGGACATTCTCATCTCATCTGAATATAATAATTGAACCTCTGCTGTGAAATAGGAAACGCATCATTTTTGGAATAATTTGGTAATTTGTTTGTACAAGCATAAAAGGCGGTAAAACTCATCAAATACAAAATAGTACAACTGGACTCGTCAAGATAAATTGTGGATACGCAATCAACGAGTGCAGCTGATATTATTCATGGTCCTTCGAAGTCGGATTTGCTGCATATAAAATCGTGAGTACAAGCCAAACTATTCTTTTATATATATAAACACTTTATACAAAAAATAATACTTAAAAACGGTGAAAGGTGATTATTTAAACGTGCCAATACTAATGAATGAATATAGTGAACACGTTATAAACTTAAGTGAAATTATATAAATACATTTGTGCGAAAATTATAAATCAAACTGTGAAAGGTGATTCTTGAAACGTGTCATTACTGAGTGAATCAATATAGTGATCACGTTATACGCTGAAATAAATATATATAAATACTTTGCGCGAAAATTACTAATTAAAACTGCGAAAAGATTATTGAAACGTGTCAATCCTGCAGTAAATATATATAAAAGATATAGTGAGCACGTTGTAGAATTCTTACAAATGGCGGAAAATAGAGCAATAAAGCGCTTCTTGAAAACATTAGAAAGTATGAAAGCGCAAGTAAATCTCTTTAGCATTAGTACTCCAATTAGTGATATAAAAACTTGCATGGCTCTGTTAGCAGACGATTGGAGAGAATTTCAAGCGCTAGAAAAGGCCGTAAAAGGGAAATTTGATGAATCACAAATAGACAACGTGGACAAAATTGAAAATATGCATCTTGAGTTGAAACAAAAGCTTGTCAAATGGGAAAAGCTTTATGAAGAGAATAATGCACAAATACAAAATAACTCGATGGATGATTTTATGCTTAATCAAAGCAATTTTCTCCAGCAAATATCATCTATTCATAAACCAGATAATGAGGTTCGTTTACCACGAGTTAATATACCATCGTTTAATGGAGTGTATGCAGAGTTTCCCTCCTTTCGTGATCTATATGAAGCGTCTGTCCATAACAATAACAATATCTCAAAGGTTCACAAATTGCAATATTTAAAAGGGTTGCTTAAAGGTGAAGCCTATATGCTGATCAATCATCTGGCAGTGACAGAAGCTAACTACGATGAAGCGTGGGACAAGATAAAGACACGGTACAACAAGCCAAAGCATGTCATACACAACTTGTTGAAACAATTTCTGGAACAACCAAACGTACAACAAGGTTGTGCAAAGTCAATTCGTCGCTTAGCTGACGTTTCGGATGAAGTCCTACGTGGGTTGAAGGTGCTTGATGAGCGTGCTGAAGGCCGTGACCCCTGGCTAATTTATCTACTTATTCAAAAACTAGACCAGGAAACGAGAGAAGCTTGGGCGCACGAGACAGCGGGAGTCAGCTTCCCTACAATGGAGCAGTTGTTTATCTTTTTAAACAAAAGAAGTGATGCCTTGGAGAGCTTAAGTTCAATGCAGAAGACCAAAACGTATCCTCAAAGAAGAACAAGTGCTTTAGTTTCGCATATAAACCAATTAGTATGCCCGTTATGTGAAGGAGAGCATTATTTAAGCAAATGTGATCAATATTTACAGCGAACATTTGCAGAAAGGAAACAACTAGTAGTTGAGAAAAAACTTTGTTTCAATTGTTTATCTTCATCTCACCAGTCAGTGGTGTGTAGATCCAAATATAAATGTGGTAAATGTCGCAGGAAGCATCATTTGACTCTGCACTCAGAAGAAGATGTTAATAATCCACGGATCAATGCAACTCTCAACGCAAATGCATTGAATAATACTTTGGAACCATCTAGCTCAACCGATGTTCAAGCAAATGCAGCAGCCATACCAAAATTTCAATCTTTGCTACCAACAGCTATAGTTCTAGTAGCTGACAAATCTGGAAATTCTCAGAGATGCAGGTTACTGCTAGATTCCGGATCACAAGCCTCTTTCATCACAGAAGCTTGTGCGCAGCGTTTGAATTTACCGAGATCTCAAGCAAATGTTGCAGTTACAGGTTTAACAGCTGGAAAAGTAACCACCAGAGGAATTACATCAATAAATATTAAGTCGTTGTATTCGTCAGAGGAATCGATTCAAGTTGATGTTTTGATCATAAATCAGCTGCCAACGAGATTACCAAGTTTCAATTTCCAGCTCCAAGACTGTTGTTTTTTGGACGATTTAAAACTAGCTGATCCATCTTATAACCAAGTATCTGCCGTTGATATCCTGATAGGAGCTGACAGATTTTTTAGCATTATCAAAGATGGGCAGTTAACTAACTCAAATAATTCAATAGTCGCACAACGTACCATTTTTGGTTGGATTGCGGCTGGAGTTACCGGTGAAGAAAACGTCGTAAGAACAGACAGCAGCCAAGAAAGTTATTGTACTTCAAATTTCCATTTAGATGTAGACATTGATAGAACATTAAAACAATTTTTTGAGCAAGAAGAAATTCCCAATGTCCAGATTATGAGTCAAGATGATGTCGAGTGTGAAGAATATTATAAAAAGACGCACAAACGAGATGAAAGGGGTCGTTACATCGTCTCTATTCCCTTTAAAAATAATACCGCTCAGCTTGGCAACTCTATCAACGTTGCCAAAAGAAGATTTTTAGCGTTAGAAAGGAAATTTCAATCTAATCCATCACTAAAACATGAATACGCTAGATTTATAAGTGAATATCTAAGTAGGGGATACCTAGAAGCTGTTTCTGCAGCTGATAAAATGATTGAGCAGTCTAAGTGTTTTTATTTGCCTCATCATTGTGTGATAAAACAAGCGAGCGAAACGACAAAACTAAGAGTAGTTTTTGATGGATCAGCGAAATCTTCTTCTGGGATATCACTAAATGAAACGATGTTAGTCGGTCCGACTATTCAGCCCACTTTATGGTCAATCTTATTAAGATTCAGAAAGCACAAAATTGCATTAGCAGCCGACATTGAGAAAATGTACAATCAAATTTTGGTTTGTGAAAGTGATAGTCAATTTCAACGTATTTTATGGCGAAGCGAAATAGCTGATGAGCTTAAACATTATAAACTAAATACAGTTACCTTTGGTTTATCTAGTTCGGCATTTTTAGCTATTAGAAGTATTCATCAGCTAGCATATGATAATCAAGATAGTCATCCAAATATTATTGATCATCTTATAAATGATTTTTACGTTGATGATTTTATCTCTGGTGCTGATAACATTGAAGAAGCGACGAAACTAAAAAGAGAAATGAATGATTTGTTAATAAGCGGTGGTTTTAATCTAAGAAAATGGAAATCAAATGTGCCTGAACTCACAGTGAATGGAGAGACACAACAAACCACTTTGTTCAATAATTCAGAAGAATCAAAAATATTAGGTCTACAGTGGAACGCAGCAGAAGATACTTTTACCTTTAAACTCGATTTGAAGGAGAGTAATGAGCCCACCAAACGTCAAGTTATTTCCGAGTATTCAAGGGTCTTTGATCCGCTGGGTTGGTTATCTCCTTCGATCATTTTAATGAAAATAGTATTTCAAAGGCTTTGGCTACACAAATTGGGATGGGATGATCATCTGCCAGCGGAAATATCAGAAATATACAACAAAATCCGTGTTGAGTTGAAAGATTTAGAAAAAATAAAGCTCAAAAGATACATTCCACAAGACGGCAAAATGGAATTACATGGTTTCTCCGATGCCAGCGAAAGTGCGTATAGTGCGGTGGTATATTGTAGAGCGGTAGACAACAATGGTGTTGTCTCAGTTAACTTAATGGCAGCTAAAACAAAGGTGGCTCCAATCAAGCAGGTGTCCTTACCACGACTTGAACTATGTGGTGCCCATTTACTCACAAAACTTATGCGTCTTGTGCAAGAAACAGTGAAGATGCCAGTGGAATGTTTTGCCTGGACGGACTCTACAATTGTACTATCGTGGTTGTCGAGTCATCCAGTCAGGTGGAAAACCTACGTTGCTAATCGTACGGCTGAAATCATCAATCAGATACCGAGAAAATTCTGGAATCATGTACGATCTGAACACAATCCTGCAGATTGCGCATCTCGTGGGATTTTGCCGTCTCAATTAATCAAACTAGATCTCTGGTGGCATGGCCCAGCATGGTTAAAAAATTACCAATCGACTTCTGCAAAAGAGGATGATTTTGCTGTGAATCCAGAATATTTGAAAGAAGAAAGAAAAATAACCAAGCTTTTAGTTTCCAACACCCATTGCAAGGAAGATCAAATCAGCACATTAATTCAAAGGATATCTTCCTATAATAAACTGAAAAGAATTTTTGCTTACGTTTTAAGATTTATAAATAATATGAGAAATGACAAGTTGAATAGAAGCTCGGGTTCTCTTACGGTGATTGAACTTCGGAAGGCCAACCTCATAATCATCAAATATGTACAGAGAGAAGCGTTTGCCGATGAGGTTGATTGCCTTCAAAGAGAGGTGAATATTAGAAAAAACAGCAGCATTGTAGCATTGGCACCATTTATAGATGCAGAGGGGATGTTAAGAGTCGGTGGCAGATTGAAACATCTGGACTGCCAATATGATTATAAACATCCAATGGTTTTACCAAAGGGTCATGCATTAAGTCGAATGATTGCAATACATGTGCACAAGAAAAATCTTCATCCTGGTTTGACTCTAACATTTCATCTGATAAGGCAGCAATTCTGGATAGTAGGAGGCAGAAGCAGTGTCAGAAATATAGTGAACAAATGTGTGGTCTGCTTCAGAAAGAACGCCAAAACATCTAAGCAACTAATGGGAGATCTGCCATTAGCAAGATTGAAAGCTACAAGACCATTCTCATCTTGTGGTGTAGATTATGCGGGTCCAATTGAGATTGCTACAAAAAAGGGAAGAGGTGCCAAGTTTATCAAGGGGTATATTGCACTCTTTGTTTGTATGGTGACCAGAGCTGTACACATTGAAGCCGTTACTGATCTATCTACAGATGCGTTTATAGCATCCTTAAAACGATTTATCTCAAGGCGAGGTGCTCCCGCACATATCTACAGTGACAATGGATCTAACTTCATTGGAGCACGTCGAAAACTAGGCGAAATTTTTGAAAAAATTAGCAATATTAATCACAATTCTCTAATTGCAGAGTTCTTAGCACAGGATCAGATACAGTGGCACTTTATTCCACCTGTATCTCCACATTTTGGGGGTTTGTGGGAAGCAGCTGTGAAGTCAGTGAAGTCACATTTACTCAAATATTCCTCAAATACTCACCTAACGTTCGAAGAGATGACAACTATGCTTACTCAAATTGAAGCCATTTTAAATTCAAGGCCACTCTACACGACAGCTGATGATGATGCTTCTATTGATGTTTTAACACCAGCACATTTCTTGATTGGCTCAGGAAATTTTTATATTCCAGAAGAAAACATTAGTGAAAATACACCGACCAGCAGGCTTTCTAGGTGGCAAAATGTTCAACAGCGTGTTCAATCCTTCTGGAAAAAATTCAGTGTGGAGTATTTCCATAATCTACAACAAAGAAACAAATGGCGTGAATTACAACCTAATTTTAAAAATGGAGACGTGGTGTTAATTAAAGAAGACAACTTACCATCATACAAATGGATGCTTGGGAAGATCATAGAGTTGCATCCAGATGATCAAGGCAATGTTAGAGTTGTCACTGTAAAGACGTCCAAAAATATATTAAAACGCCCAATCGTTAAAATCTGCAAACTACCACAACAGGATGATGGTTAACGACTAAGTCGTTAACGAGGCGGAGTATGACGACAATACCTAAACAACTAATTAAAAAACAATAATTTAATATAGAAAAATATTAGTTCATCTATCAGAATATAGATTTAGTGAATCTAATTAAAATCAACAAATCATAGAATAATCAATTAGCTTAGGTCAAAACCTTTCGATCATATTAAATTAGTAAAGTTCACCTTTTTTACAATAGATGTAAGGAAATTTAATTTATATTTGGAAATATTAAGAAAGGCTTCGATTAATTATTAAAAGTTTTTGATTAAAAACTTGCATAGTCATCTTCACTTTATATTTGAACTTTCCTGTGAACGGTGAAAAATATTAATTAGCTGTGATTTTGTTAAAATAAAACAATATTTGAATATTATTTTATTGTTTTTATTTAATAACGATTTTTGGAAATTACACCCGGACATTCTCATCTCATCTGAATATAATAATTGAACCTCTGCTGTGAAATAGGAAACGCATCATTTTTGGAATAATTTGGTAATTTGTTTGTACAAGCATAAAAGGCGGTAAAACTCATCAAATACAAAATAGTACAACTGGACTCGTCAAGATAAATTGTGGATACGCAATCAACGAGTGCAGCTGATATTATTCACATATAATTTTTGATATTTTATCAATTTGACACCAAGTTTTCATAATATACTTTGAAAATATTATGCATAACTTAAATATTTGTTCTTGTCGTCAGAAATTATTGCTTCTCCTTTTTAAAATATTTGAGTAAAATTCACACAATAAAATATTTAAATTATTTTCGTATTTAAATTATTTTGATTCATTTTATAAAAATTAGCACAACTATGAAGAAAATATTTAACTTTTTTTAGGTAGATTTCATATAAAAATCTACCTATTGGTATGTGCTTCATCTCGGAATTTCGGAAAAATTTTGGTGCCAAACGACTATATATGATAAGCGGAGACGGAAAATCAAAATGAAAAAAAAATTTATATATATATATATATATATATATAACGATATGAGATATAACGGAATTTGGCGGCACTCTCACGGTCGCATTTTTTGACCTACACCAAAATAATTTTTTGTGTGTGTTCCGGCAAATAATGTCTTGGACAAGTTCGTGAACTGGCCATATCCGGGTACCAGTTAAGCGGCTAGAGCCTAAAATGTCGAATAATCTAGGGCGCTATAACTTCCGTTTGAATCATAATATTTTAATAAAATTTATAAATATTAAATATTTGAACCTTTTTCTATCATTTTTATCCAGATGACCACTTTGGCGTTTCAGGTTCCTGAAAAATCAGCTGTTTTAAAAATTTACTAAACTTTGCTGCCCTTGATCTAGCTGAAATGGCCAAGCTCATATTTGAAAACTTTTTTTCACGTACTTAAAATATAAATCTTTCCAAAATTTTCAAAAATAATAGTTTAAGTCTAACGGTTGAGACCCTACGGCTGTTAAAATGAAAACAAACGCAAAAGGCAATGCTTTCATCATGTTTCAGTTTATGTTATTTAAATTCATCTTAGCTTTTAAACATACTTTTCAACTATAGCCTCAAAAAATTTCAGCTTTCTAACCCAAAAGGTTCCATTTTTATAAGCATTATAATGCAACCCTTACAAGAAAAATATCAACCCATTTAATACCATAGAAAAATTATCAAAATCTCTTTTGTTTTTATTTTTTTTACTAAGTAACCGTTTGAAAAAAGATTAAATAAGAACAAAAAAACACAACAACAAAAGATGATTTTGAAATAAAATTGTTTGATAATGTTATAAATTATGTGTGATGGTATAAGTGTAGTTGTGACGTAGTTCATTTGATCTTTGGTGGATTTAATATGTTATTAAAAGTAGTTTAAACCAACTTAAATAAAACTGTTCCGAAATTGTATTGATGGAGTTAGTTCGGATAATGTATTTAATTTGGTTCGATAATTTTTTTGAATTATTCTGTTTCTACTTATATTAGGTAGATTTCATATAAAAATCTACCTATTGCAATGACCGTCATCTCGGAATTTCGGAAAAATTTTGATGCCAAACGACTATATATGTAAAGCGGAGACGGAAAAACAAACAAAAAAAAAATTATATATATATATATATATATATATATATATATATATATATATATATATATATATATATATATATATATATATATATATATATATATAACGATATGAGGTATAACGGAATTTAGCGGCACTCTCACGGTCGCATTTTTCGACCTAGACCAAAAGTTTTTTCTGAGCGTGTTGCGGCAAACAATCTCTTGGATAAGTTCGACAACTGGCCATATCCGGGTACAGGTTAAGAGTCTAGAGCCTTAAAACTGTCAAAAACAAAGCGTTATAACGGCCGTTTGGGGCAAAATATGTAAACAAAATTTATAAATATTAATTATTTGAACACATTTCTATCATTTTTTAAAAAGCCAGACATCTGCAACAAAAGGTTCTTTAGCTATCTGCAATAAACTGTGTGAAGTACAACGGCATTTAGCGGCACTTTCACGGTCGCATTTTTTCACTTACGCTAAAAATATTTTCTGGGTATGTTGCGGCAAACAGTTTCCTGAATATGTTTGACAATTGGCCATATCGGGGTACAGGTTAAGTGCCTAGAGCCCAAAAACTGTATAAAATAACGTTTATTTTTAAAGTTAGTTTAATACTTCTGTTTTTAATTAGTATTTTTTATAAAGTAATCTGATAAATCCGATTCTAAATGCACACATAACTGTCTGATCCCGAAATCTACCTATTTCTAGCGGATATACCTGCCGCTCGGACTTTTTTCGTTTTAAATTATTTAATTATTTTTAATTTATAAACTAATAAAATATTTTGTAGTTGTGGTTTGACTTGACACATGCATTGAGCGTTCGTAGTTTTCATTTCCTTACAACAAGGCAGACACATATCAGATCTTACGGAGCAGGTTGAATATATTTCTGGCCTTTTTATGAGATATAGTGGTAAGCTCTATGATGATGCGGTAGTGTTGTTGTGATCGGTACGGCTTCTATCTGGTTTTGAAGCAAAATCTGTCTGATCTATCTGGTCTAGAAACTGAATATTTCTTTATTCTTTTGAACTTTCTCAGCTCTCTTCTCGTATTTCTTTCAACTGTCCGTTGTGTTCTGAAGATCGAGCTGCACCTTGAGTTGATGACACTTTGATTTTTTCCTAGCATCATCACTATTTTATTATTTTCGGAGCTTGTTTAATGTTTTGTTACCCGAGCACACTGTAGCGTATATTGACGTAGGTTTTACAATTTAGTGTCATGTTTCGCCGAATACTGTTGGTTTCGTTGCTTTAAAAATTGAGATGGGTCGATTGTTTGAAGTTGATATTTTAATTCTTGTGGCTTAATCTATTAGTATTGAATTTCCTCCATTTGAAAATGTTTTTTGATTTGATTATGAACGTTGCTATTACCAATTAGTTGGTTCTTCCATCTGGTGATGTCAAAGTTTATTGGTGTTCATATTACTTCGGTCTTAAAGACCTAAGTATTACATTCATGAGCCAAAAATGAAATTCTTACCCCCACTTTTTTGGCATTTCTTCACGTTTTGGGACATACCGATTCTAATGTATGTCTGTCTGCCGGCCGTCCGTCATTACCTATTACCTATGACGCTATTTTTATAATTTTCCTTCAGAACAAAAAAAACTTATTCCCGACAGTTATATGCACAACGAATTTTATCTTTAAAACAAAAAATAACGCGTGTCCTAAACGTTCACAAGTGGTTAGATATAAAATAAGCTTCAATTTAGTTAAAAAAAAAGAGGCATGCCATCTTTTCTTATGTTACACCGTTTTTTTCTTGTGTTACACCGTTAAAAATTATTTTAAACAATTAACAGTGTACATTTTTAAAAACTTTGTTTTAATACCTATTTAACGACATATCATTTATGAAAATCGATTCAGTAGTTTTTCTACAATCGCTCGTCAAAATGCACTCACATCACAAAATAACAAAAAATTGAAGTGAAGACCCCTGGTCGAAAAAAAAAATTCTAACAGAACTTGTATTTTTTATTTATGAAAGACTATCTATAAACAAAAAAAAAATCAAAATAAAAAGGGGTCAAGTTAAAATTTCCCAAAAATTTGCTGAACTTGCGTGAAATTGCTCATTATTATGCAGGGTGAACCATTTAACTTGGCACAACCCAATATCTTCCAAACAACGCAATTTTGAAAATTTTTAAAATTTTGAAATTTTTTTTTTCGGGTAGGTTTCATAATGTTATTAATTATTTTTTATTAAAATGACGATTCCAGATCTTCTAATGGACCACCACTTTTTCTTAAATTGAGACCTATTTTTGTGCCAAGTTAAATGGTTCACCCTGTATAGACCATTTATTTACACATCTATTGCTTGGTACATCTTTGTTTTGTTTTTGCTGCTATCGATGTTTGTATGGGTTCGTTTTTTTCGTAAATGTAATATTTGAAATTTTTTATATTAGAAGTATGTATTTCGCATCAAACCCGACAAACATTTTTATGCATAGAGATAGCGTTTTGTATATTTACGTTCTAAA
Organism: Diogma glabrata; assembly: GCA_963693315.1. Taxonomy (NCBI): domain Eukaryota; kingdom Metazoa; phylum Arthropoda; class Insecta; order Diptera; family Cylindrotomidae; genus Diogma; species Diogma glabrata. Next base: position 52,997,125 of record OY856188.1, read on the forward strand.
TAGGCAATGTATGAGTTTGATTTTGTTTGTAAAGGATGCGTCCATTTTTTCGCCATTTTTTTAATTATACAATTAAAAAGACCAAAATTCAGATATCAAAAAATTTAAATATTTGAATTATGTGTAGAAAATAATACTAATTTTCCATAATTTTCTCATTATTATAAAAAATTAAATTAAAATATGGATAAATCGACATGAAACAAGACTAACAAAAAGGTTTAAAATAATTTTTTAAAATTAATTATTGAGACCCTACTAATTTAACAAGATTGTTGATATTATCTTTCGCATATAATTTTATGTGCAGATAATATTAAAATTATTCAATTCAATTAAACGCATGTAAATTATTTCCTAAAATGTTAGATAAAACCAGCCATGTTAGAATATATAAAAACTTTTTATTTTTCTATTCTTATTTCTTGTTCTTTCTTTTCTTTTATTTATTTTTATTATCATTAAACAAATTTTGTTTCTCCTACAAAAACATGAACAAACTACTTAATTCAACTATGATTTGTGATTGTTTGAACACGAAATTGACGTTGTTGATTTAAATAATTTAAATTGTTACGTTTTTTAAAATAAATTGACAATGCTACAGTGGTTCAAAATAACCACGTTCATAGTAGACGCAAAATCAAACAAGCTTTGTAGTTGATTCTACCAACGTTTTTTTTCGGTGTTGTTACTTGTATGACATGAAATTTGATTATTATTATGGAGAATTATTGCATTATAAGTTTGTCAAAAAAGTAATGTCAAGTGTGTCAAAAAATTATTTCATTTATTTTTATAGCCAATTTTTTGGAAAAAAAATTTATATGTTTTTATGACGTAAATGTAATTGAACATGAAATTGTACATGGAAATTTTTGAATTTGTTATAGTTTTTGAAATATTTTTGGAATTTTGAAAAAAGTTTTAATTTTTGATTTTGGAATATTTTTAGAATTTTGAAAAAAGTTATTTATTTAATTTTTACAAATATTTTTGGAATTTTGAAAGAAATATGAATTTTATGAATTATTTTGTAATATTTTCTCGAAATGCTAGATAGAGAAGTTTTTGAGTAATTTGCTGATTGTATCATCTTTTCACTAAATAATGTTAATTTATGATCTTATATAATTTTCCGGCAACGTATTGATGTTTCGTGTTAGTTTTGTAATAAATTTCTAAACAGAGATAAAAAAATACATGTACTTTAACAAAGAGTTTTATGTTTAATATACATTGCTGGCCAAAAGTAAAAACCTTAACCGAGACCGAAGTCTTGATATCTCAGAGCTGTGAGATTTCAGCTCCTTCATATTTTTTTTATTTGAGATCTCGCCACCTCCCATGACTAGCTGATTTGTGACACAAGAGTCTATCAGAGCAAAAATCATTTTTAGCTAACTTATTATAACTATGGCTGACGATGAATGAAATGATGAATGAAATAACTATTAAGATCCTGGTGGTAGTAGTTTATCAAACGCCTCAAACACAATATACTAGTAAATACAAAAGTTTATTTCTGAAAACTCACAACAATAGTACATTATGATGCTAGGACGTAAAGCTAAAGATTTTGGACGGATGTGGAGTTTGCAAATCGAGGCGCTAGCCGAGATTTGCACCCACATTAAGTCCAAAATAGCTTACGTCCGAGCATCATATACTATTTTTTATTCGCCGCAAGCAAAATATTTTAAGAAAATTTGTTTATTCTAAATTAAAATTATAAATTTTCATAAATTTTAAAATAAAAATATGTGGAACAAGTAACCTTTGACAAAATGTTTATTATTTTTTCCAAATTATTGTGTAGCTATGACAACAAATGATAACAACTATTTTAATTGGATAATGAAATTTTGAATTTAAGGATTGCTTTGATAAAAATTTTTATTTTTCATAGAATTTAAACAAATGTTTTTTACTTTTTTGGACGTAGCTATGACAACAAAATAAATAGTTGAAAAGTAATACTTTAAAGCCGCAAATCACAGTAATAAAGTAACACTTTAATATGTAGGCGAATAAAAAAGCTTTTTTCACATTTTAAATTTCATAACATAAATATACTTGTTTGATTTTTTAATTAATATATTTTTTTATCTTCAAGAAAGTTGAATAAATTAATTGTTTGTGGTTAATTAATTAGTAAAATTATTTTCATATTTTTCTCTTATTTTAATTAAAATCTTGCGGGAAAAAGTGTTTAAAACTTTTTTTTGTACGGTTGTGATGGAATTTTCAAATTAAAATAAATTGCACTGTAGAGTGTTGTACCACAATGTTACTTGACAAACGATAACAACTTTTGTTTTAAATTATAACAAATTTAATTTCGTTATATTAGCAAAAATATTGGTATGTCATACACATTAAACGGATCATACACGCAATTATTTCAAATAAGATAAACTTAATTCAACCTTAAAGTATTGATATTTTTAAACTTCTTCTTTCAAGCAAACTTATTTGTTGTAATAAAAAACTTATGCACAAGAAATACTTTATATTAATTAACTTTGAAAATAAAAATTACAATGAATACCATGGGGACTCATTATTTTACAGAGCTTTCTATTTTCAGTTCAATAGCGATAAAAATCTAATAATCACGATTCTAAACGCCAACATATAAATTATAACGTTTAAATATACAGCTAAAATCATTTTATTGTTGCATTTGTACATGATAGACAAAGCGGAGTTCTAAGTTTGATTAATTACATGGTCGTTTATTGAAAATATTCGTATGTGCTCATGTATGTGGCTATATTCAGCACGAAACACGTGGTGTTCACGGTGTTCACAATCATGATTTATCGATTCAGATTTTTGTTTTTATTTAATTAATAATTAAGATTTATTTACATAAATATTGAATAAAATACATTACTAACGACAAACTGTTTGAACTTGACTAATAAAATCCTTCCATTTACCAGGTACTATGGTAAAATCATTGTAGTCACATATTTTCCTTATTCTATAACTTGGTTCTTTGTATTAAGTTCACTATATTATAAAACAAGTCTGACAAGTGGGAATATAACTCGCTCGTCAAGGATGTCATGTATATCATATTCTACGAGAATAGTTCCTCTCAAATATACAATTTTAGAAATAAATCGCAAACTACTAAAACACCGTTCATATGACAGTCCAATCGTCAAAGTAAAACATATTTGTGTTTCAAACTTTCCACTTTCAACCCCCCTCCAAATAACATTATGATGAGTCGACCGTTAAAGTTTTCATTCACTTTTTACAACAATTCCTATAGCCGTAATTTTTTTAAATTTTCTTCTTTAGTAATGATCGAAGTAAAAGGGAGAGAACCGGACAAATTTTTCACATTTTTAAAAATAAGTCGAAATTTTCGCTTTCAAAAATTACAAATAAAAATTAAAAGAAAGTGAGAAAAGTTAGCAGTTGAATGGTGGACATTCGCCATTTTGGTCGATGTGCTCCACAAGGTGATCATTAGCTTCTCACATCTAACTGAAATGTGTTTTATAAGTTTCATCATAATCACTTAATTATGGTAGGGTGAAGTGTGGCTAAAGATACTGAAAACATGCAAAAGCTATTGAGTTTTCGATTTGTTGCTGAAGGCTGCAGTGGGAATAACAAATTAAAAAAATTAAAAAAATAATAATAATTTTAATTTCATAAAAAAATTTAAAATAAAAATTTTAACCGAATGTGACAAACAGCGGAGTTTGGTGCGGAAAAGTATTGAAAAAGTACCAAAACCTGATATACCACCTCTGAATAAGATTGAAAGCAGGATTAGAAGTTATTCAAGATTCAAGTAAATATGTATTCGAGAGACCCCTGCCATTTTGTGCAATTTTGACACGATGAGATCTTTCATTTTCAAGTGAACTCGGATCAGCTATATGATCGTTTTTTTAATTTTTGAATATTCATAACCCGGAGCCCAACCGATAATTACCTGTTATAATTCGGAGACACCAAGTAAAACTCTAAGGGGTCATATCACTCTATCTGTAATCCATGTTGATTATTTTTATAAAGTTTATTAGCGGATTTAGAGTTACATGTTGTCGCACAAAGGCTAGGTATTTTTTAGCTTTTTGTTTCTTAACCGCGCTTATTACAATTATAGAGCGGTTTCATCCGTTATTTACAAGTCTGAGTTATTCAGTCGAGACTGAGTCAAGACGACTGTATCTTTTGAAACTGTCTCTTTTGACATTGGTTTTGTTCTTGTTTCCTGACATATGTTTATCTTTCTTTGCTTAAAATATTTGCAAGCTAAATAAGGTAAAATTTTCCTTGTACGGGAAATTTATTTATTTTCCTTTTAACATTCCATAGCTTAAATTTCACAAAGATTTAATGTTCAAAATTACGACTTAGCCACGCAAAAAAATATATTTTTCAGTCCGGTGGTCTGGCTATGTATACTATATGTTCTTAGGGTCGCTAAATCCGAATTTGAGTTCGGTTTGACCCCCGGATGTCAGGGTTCGGAGATAAATTAAAAACGAAACATACTTAAAAATTGACTTAGACCGTTAAACCTGATTTCATAACTAAATTTATAACCCCGTAAACATTTAAACCTGTAACCCTATAACCTTATAACTCCATAACCATATATAACTCGCGTAATACAGCCACAAAAACAAATTATGGTTATGGAGCCATAAGGTTATATTGGTAAGGGGTTTAAATGGTTATGGGGTTTATAAATTGAATTACAAAATCGATGTATTTATCAGGTTCTAGGATTAAAATTGGATTTAATGATTTTTGTCAATTTTAAAGGGTGTGGCAGTTTTTTTAGATTATTTCCGGACCCTGACTTGTTGGGGTTAAACCAATCTTGAATTTGGATTCAGCTATCCTAAAAACATATGGTACACATAGTCAAGCCCCAGACCCGATTTTTTTCTGTGACTGTAATCAATCATGGCTCCGTTATTTATTTTTTTTAATAATCATTATATGAAGTTTACTATACGCTCAACGTTGGTACAAATCTCACATAAAGGAGCAGGTGGAGAAGTTATAGAAATATTTTCATTATACTGATATGACTGCAATTTTGAATGCATCCGTAGACTTTAGCACTTCAGCGTCTGTATTTTTATAAATATATTTTTAACTCGTACAACAGATGCGTGTTCTTACAAATTTGAGTCAGGATCGAACCAGACAAGGGAAAAAGCAAAGAAAGTTGAGAACTGTCTCGTTTTCCCACGAAAATTACAGTTGTAGCAGTAATTGTGTCAGGAGTGCCAAAATGATGACACTTGGACCTTGACATTTCAAAATAATATCGACCGATGACAGTTAAAAATAATCTAGTTATTCAAATCAAATAGTTATGGGAATTTATCACTGGTTGAGAGAAATTCGTTAGAAAATTGATTGCCAACATAACTAAATAATTGAAACAATTACACTAGCTTACAAATTTTGAACGTTTTTTATCTCCCTGAGTAAAACCGTATTTTCCATATGGATTTTGACCTGCTGAACACGAATATCATATTAATTTTTTTAGGTTAGCTCTTGTCTTTCAGATATTCGCGAAAAACGGTGTAGATTCAAGAAACTTTCTTTTAAGATAAGAAACACGAATATTGGTGCAGTTTGCACCAAGTTATTCAAGTTTTCCCAAAACAAGTCAAAACGCGAAATTTTGACAAAAAAATTGTTTGCTAAGAATAATTTAAATTCTGCAACATAATTGATTTATATATGAGTTCTTATACAGATTTTCGAATTAAAACTAAGAGTTATTTTGAGTTTTCCGTATTTCAACCGCATTTATGTATTTCTTTCTTTTTTTTGTGCCGCATTGTAATTAATATTTTACAAGCTCCGTTCTCAAACAGGAGTTAAGAATTATTTTAAAACAACAAAGTGTGAAGTCAAATTTATTTGAATGGCGGCGTGAAGAAGTTTTAAGTTTAAAAATAGACCCAATTTATTTTTTTTTTAATTTTCACTCCATTTATAAGAAGTTGGGCGTATAGTTATTACTTACTTATTACTTGGGCGTATAATTGAATGAAGATAAACCGTGGATGCCGAAAAATAGTTATGTCAACTTAATACTTTCAAGATGGTACAATGGAGGAAATGTTCATTCGACGTTTTAACTATGCGTTAAGACCAGGTTTTGTCAGTGGAAGCGCAAGGGTTAAATGGTTGATTAAAATGTTTTAATTGCGTCATCACATTTTTTCTAAATCTACTGACGAGTTTTGTAAACGGTAACGTTTGTGTTTTAAATTATTATTTAAAGTACCAAAACGATAAACTGCATTTTCCCATTTTTATCAAGAAAAAAATTTGAATTTGTCTGTGTATTGAATTAAGTAGCGGGAGGAAATTTTTTACACCATATCTCCATTTGGCGTTTAGTATAAAAAAATGTTTAAAAAAAAATTTTGTCAAACATATCATCAATATAAGTTTTAGTTATAAAATAGAGCTAACAAATGCTTGCTGTTGTTTCGAATTTCGATTTCAGGACCATAACGACAATTACCTACATCTAATCGAAAAGTTGGTCGAAATAGGGAAAACTAAAAAACAACTCGCAGTATTAATTCGAAAATATGTATAACAACTGTTATGCCCGCCAAACTACGTGATATTTAAGCATTTTAGCAGCAGCATTTTATAAGAAGTGTAGGTGTAGGTCACCAACTCTAGAACAACAAATAGTAGAACAACAAATTATAGTAGAAACTAAATTCCTGTTCATCCACCAAACATTTCTATTTGCATGTATAATACGGCTACATTACATTTTTTCATTAACATTGTTTATTACCAAACAATCAGTATACATAATCTTCGGACTTCCTGTAAAGAGACATCAAAGGCATAATAGTTTTTTTTATATGTTTGAAATCTCTCCAAAATATTTCGAATTTTAATTGTTATATTTTATCTCTTTGCTAAATAAAACGAAACGGGAGGAAACGGAAACAATCATACTCTTTTTTTACTTTGTTTTAAATATTATATATACGAAAAATATTGATGAACTTAGTTGAGTTGTATTAAAAATTGAATTGACGAACAATGTTTTCGCAATGTGCAGTCGAGTAAATATAAAAAAATATTATTTTTGTTAAAAAAGGTCATATCGTGTTAAATTTATAAAATAAAATAAAATTTATTGATTAATATAAATAAAATACCAAAAACGAATTAGTTGAATGTTTTTATTTTCATTTGAAAGTAGTGTTAAATTGCTTAGTGTTCGAAATTAAAGTTATCTATGTCTTATTGGAAACCATGAAATTGGTTAAATTAAAGTGTCGACGAAGCAAATTACGTCTTTTTTATTAATTAGAAATAAATAATATATGCATGGAGGATGCTGATAGTTTGGTGAAATTATTTATATGCAACAAAATTTGTTGATCAGTATATCATGTGCAGCGAGTGGATAACACGCGTATTTATATAGTTAAATGGAAATGTGCGTACTATAAGTGACAATCATGTAACATCGGATATATTGAAAGATGGATTGCATGAAAAAGGAAAGGAAATTTTTGATGGGTTTAAGAGTTTTGTTTGGAAAAGTTTGTTGGGAAAGAAGAAATGGCCTTGGCATCGGTTGATGTTATGGCACATGGCCAATCTATTGAGAATACTAGCGATTTGCAGTGGATAAACATTCAACATTTAATTAACGTAAGCTTATCCATTTTAATTTATATGATTCTTCTTGATTAATTTATTGTTGTGCTGTTTAAATTATTTTTCTGTTAAGCTAAATGTTTGGTTAGTGATTTGGTTGTAATAACAAATTAGTGTAAATTAGAGATCTTTGTTGGGTTAGAGTCTGCGTTATCAGTACATTCGTTCATAATTCAATTATAAAACCCTTGGATAATAGATGCCTTAGGCATCTATTCCAAACGTGAAAGGTCCTACGTTTCACAACTCATGTATAAATCAATTATGTTACAGAATTTAAATTATTCTTATTAAACATTTTTTTTTATCAAATTTTGAGTTTTGACTTGTTTTGGAAAAACTTGAATAACTTGGTGCAAACTGCACCAATATTTACATTATTTAGCTTAAAAAAGGTATTGAATTTACTAAATGCTTCAAAAAAATTTAAAATCATTGTTTAATAAAAATCTATGGCGTTGAATGTGGAAAAATTAAAAAAAAACTTTAATTTTTCAGTTTTTTCAACTTTTTTCGAGTTTGCAATGGCGTTAATGTACACTGTTAAAATATTTTCTATACTGTAACATGGAACCACCTTATGGAACGAGTTCATGGTCTTTCAGATTACTTGTTATACTGAAATGCTTCAGCACCCAGACGAAGTGAATGTTGAAATGATCAGTCTGTAAGTAATAGATAACATATACAGTGCCTAGCTACTCTCGAAGTGATTAAGCCTGATTGAAACTGCAATATTCCTTAAAATATGACATAATAATTCATCAATTTTATTAGCAAGTAGATCTTGCTGCACTAATCAGACAGGCGAAAAATAACGAAAAAAATTTGTTGCTTGGAATTAATCCAACCTATTTGCAGTGTCTATTTATTTTTTAACCATCCGTATAGAATACTAACAGTATTTGTATCCCTTTTTATACCATGCCAGCCCTCTGGAATAAATTATAATTGTGGAAAAATTATCATATATCCGTGCAACTCCACATACCGATAATTTTAAGTCTGGTATCCGTACTATCTGCTATCTGCTTCTCTTAGTTTTTGGTAGGAGTTAAATAAAAGTTGGATTTATAATGCTGCATTTTAGTTTATTGCCGACCCAAACTTTGACCTCAATTTCATCAAAAAAGTGCCGGCATCAAGTTTATCAGGAAGGTGTCAGCATTTTTAATGCCGTTAATGCCTTTGTTTAATGCCTCTGGAATACGGAGTCACTAAACGGGAACAGCTCTCTACACGTGAATCGATTGTTTACCACAAGAAGCAAAAACGTGCAAAAAATACGTTGTGCAACTCAGTGTTGTCATACTCGTTGATTAAAAACTGATCCCTTAATGCAGTTTTTTAATTTTACAAAATTAACTTTTTTTAATTTTACGATCTACGTCCAAGTTGATGAAAGAAGTAAGTTTTACTAAACAAAGTACAATCTCAAATATTTTGGTGCGCTTGTTGTTGTACTACCTTGTTGTTCGATCCTAAGGAAAATTACTTTAATAAAATAGAACATGCAAAAAAATCGATTGTCAAAGCAAAAATTGTTATTAAATCCAAACAAATTAAACAGTTTTCACACATTGTACGATAAGTATTTTTATGTTTTTTTTTACAACCCAAGATTTTTAAAACCATTTTCTCAATTAACCTAAAAAACTTTTATTGGACGTAAACCATATCCTTATTATTTTTGTGATTTTGGGATATTTAACTTTATCTAATTATTATTTAATTATCTCATAAAACCACAATATAATTTTAATTTTGATGAATTTTATAACAGATTTATTTTAAATGAACTAAATTTAAGGAATTAACCCTCATTCATGTCGTATTTCATAGAAATGTCTTCTTTTTAATAATTGTATTATAAAATAAGAATTACAAAATGAATGAGGTCGGTTAGCCGGTGGGTTATTTAAAAATTTTTCAATTGTATATGCCCTTCGTCGATTGAACTGTAGATGTTTGTGATAAAACTGGAAACTGGTTTTCCTTAACATTTTTATTCGGGAAACCATTAGTGCCTCTCCACACGTGAATCCATCATATTCAAGTTGCTATTGATAGTCTTAGTAGTAGTAGCGGCAAAAGAGGTAGAATCACTTCGCACTCTAAAACAACTAGATGGAAACCAACAGTCACGTTTCAGTTATTTAGAATTGAAAGAATTCTGGGACGTTTCCAGTTACGACATTGATTTTATTTTTTTTCACTTTTTTTGTAACCGGAAAACACTCTCGAACTCACACAGATTTGCTATTACCAAAAGAGTTAATTGACGAGATCAACAATAAAATCATTAGCCATTAGCAACTGATAACCATAACCAATTTTTAGTGTGAATGCAAATCTCTTAAATCGTATTTTGGTTGGTTATGCTCTCTGAGAAATCGAATTTTCTTACTTTTTGTTGTCATAGATATACAATTTGTTTGAAAAAAATATCAAATATCGTAAAAATACGGAAACAAATGGCCACTTTTTCTGCCGCCGTAAAAATATGAAATTACTTCACTGCCGCCGCAAAAAAAATTAAAATTACGATACTTTACAGCCGCTTTGATTATACATCAAAAAAAGTAAGAATTTAACCTCCTGCCTAGTGGCAGTAAAGTTAAACTTAACAGCCGTTTGCCGAAAAATTAATTATTGCAAGTTTTTTTAAATCTACAAGAGAAAACACCGGACACAAAAAAAGAATAGTTTCTTCCACCCTGCGCTTTTTTCATTACATCAAATTAACAGAAACAGATGTCCACTGACTTAGCTCCGCCATTTTGGGAAAAATGAAAAACAAATATTGTGCTGTATTGTGCTACAGTTCCAGCACAACTCAGTGCTACTCAGAAAGAATGCCATATCACTAATGAAAAAAAGTTGGCACACTAAAACGATTTTTCGAGCAGAAGTTACCCTTGCCTTTTTGAAGAAAAAAAGTTAAAAACAAAGGTTGTCCTGTGTTGTGCTCGAGTTGTGCTAATCAGAAAAAAATTCATATCTCTAATGCAAAAATTTTAAAATGCTAAAATTATTTTTTGAGTGGAAGTTGCCCCGCCATTTAGGAAAAAAAGAAAAACAAAGGGTGTGCTGTATTTTGCTTGAGCTGTGCTGGTTGTGCTACTCAAAAAAAATTCATACCACCAACAAAAGAATTTAAACACGCTGAAACGATTTTTCGAATTGAAGTAAGTCCTGACATTATGCAAAAAATGAAAGATAAAGGTTGAATTGTATTTTGGTAGAATTGTGCGGTTGTGCTACTCAGAAAGAATTTCTTATTGCCAATGAAAAAAAATGGCACGCTAAAACAACTTTTCGAGAAAAAGATAGCTCCGTCATTTTGAAAAAAATTAAAATAGATATTGTGCTCGAGTTGTGCTTGTTGTGCTACTCAAAGGAAAATTTCATATCATTAACAGACGAATTTTACAACGTTAACATTATTTTTTCGAGTAGAAGTTAGCCCCACCATTTTGCAAAACATAAAAACGATAGGTTATATAGTACATATTGTGCCACATTTGTGCTACTCAGAACCAATGCTATATCACCAATGAAAACAAGTTGGTACGCTAAAACGATTTTTCGAGCAGAAAACTAAGCAGAAGTTACCCCCGCCATTTTGAAGAAAAAAAAATTACAAACAATAATTCCTGAATTGTGCTCGAGCTGTGCTGGTTGTGCTACTCCGAAGAAAACTTCATATCACTAATGTAAATATTTGTAACGACCAACAAAATCTATTAAATAGACATTTTCTTTTAAAATTTAACCCAAACAGTCCTCAGACTGTTGATTCATTCATAAATAATACATTCGTTCCGTACTATCAAACAATTTAAAATCAGTTCATAAAGCAATATCTCCCTTATACAACGGTTTACTGTATAAATAAATTCCTCTTTTAGTATATTACGTCATATTATATTTTTTTGCCATTACTCGCTCTTATTCCATATATTATATGTAGAATACATTAAATGTTTTGTTTTTATTAATTTTTTTTGTTTGTCAATGTGAAACGAATATAGTTTTTTTTTGTTTTAAAACGAATACGAAATAAAGTAAATTGATTACGCGTAGAAGCGTTGATGTTGAATTATTGATATACGGTATTTCATATTATTAGTTTTATCAGCAACAATCAACACCTAAGTTAAGTTTATTTCCTTTTATTCCATTATTATAATTATTATTTTCTTTGATTTTCATATATTCTAAGGTGTTGTTCAATGAATAATTAAACAGTTTCAATTAGAGATCTTTCCCGGGCTAGATGCCCCTTATCGTTATTTTATTTTGTTGTTTGTTTACATTAGTAAATATCCCTGAAATAAACCAAACCGTTTATTAGCATACTTTATAACAATAACATCATTTTACGGGTAGAAGTTTGCTATCGTTATCGTTGTTCTCGTCCCACGATCTTGCAAATAGAAATTTCAAATTTAGTAGTATTTTGTTGTATGTACATTTTAGCGATTGGTCAGTTTATTTTAGTTAATAAACAAAAGACTATTTTTTTAAGTAAAACTTCTTTAGGCGTGATATAACAAGTAATTTAAATCTTTTTTCGGACGGAAGTAACGTTTTCAAACAGAAATGAGTAAACTAAATTATAATAAAGTTTTCATCTCTATCGTACTACTTTCTGGTTTTAAATCTTAAGCCCATACATACACACAATTGCATCAAACCAAAATAAAAAATAAAATAAAGAAGAAATTCAAACAACAATGAAATAAAAAAGGCAAACCGATATTATTTTCGGCAAGTATACGATACAATTCGATTAGGTGAATGTCAGGTCATTATTTTTTGGGATGAAATTTTAATAGTTACTCATTTGTTAATGTTATTATATTTGTTTATTCAGTCTCGTGTTAAATGTTATATGATCTAGACGTCTCGATTTTAGTTATTGAGTTTCATTATTTTTTAAATTTATATTTTGAAATACAACTTCTTTAGGCGGGATATGACGAGTAGCTCAAATAATTTTCGGACAGAAGTAACCGTTTCAAACGGAAATGACGTTCAGTAAGATAAATTTTTATGAAACCACATATATTCATCGCTATTGTTTTGGATTTTTTTTATGAAAATTGAGAATCATAAAACATTTTAAATATTTCATCACACATTTTGGGAAGGATTGTTCAAATTAAAGTATTTATGGTGATTAAATTTGTTTTGTTAAATAAAAAACATGAGTGTGTACTCTTTACACGCGGTTGAAGAAAAGTTTCTTTGGCTACTGTGGCAGGTATAACTAGAAAGATTAAATATAAAATAAATATGTCATATTGAAATTTAGAATTTCATTTATTGATAATATAATTTACAACATGTGTAATAAAAAGCCATATTTACATAATGTATTAAAAAGTTAATTTAATTATTATCATAATTGAAATATGAAGTCAGAGGTTTATGATAACTAAAGTGAGAAACATAAACTTTACTTTGCAAATTTGCTAAATTTCTTAAAAAACCGCATCAATTGTTGTACCAAATCTTGTTGTTGAATTAAGTGGACTTGTATTCATCGTTAAATTTAATATGTAAGACTTTGTAATAATAATGTATTACATTACATTATACATTTAATGTATAAATAAGGATTTTTATTAAATATGTTGTAAATTATATTATCAATAAATGCTACTCTAAATTTTATTATGACATATTTCTTTTATATTTAATCTTTCTAGTAATAACAGCCACATTAGCCAGAGAATTTTTACTTCAACCGCGTGTAAAGATTAAGCACTTCAAATTTTTTCAAAATTCAAAAAATTTATATAAAATACACAAATTCAAAAATTCTGTTTTTTTTTTTTTTCAAAATTCTAAAAATATTGTAAAAATTATAACAAAATTAAAAATTAAAACTGTTTCCAAAACTCTAAAAATATTGCAAAAATTATTACAAAATCAATAATACAAACTTTTTTCAAAATTCCAAAGATATTTAAAAAACTATAACAAATTCAAAAATTTCCACATTTACGTCATACAAACGGCTCAATTTTTTTTTCCAAAAATTGGCTAAAAAAATAAATGAAATCATTTTTTTGACACTTTTGACAATATTTTTTTGACAAACTTAAAATGCCTTAATTCTCTATAATAATAATAAAATTTCATGTCATACAAATAATTAATTTTATTTTTTTCAAAAAAATTGGGTAAAATAATAAATAAAAATCTTTCTTTTGCCACACTTGACAACATTTGTTTGACACATTTCTAATGCAATAATCTAGTATTTGATCTCACATACCAATCCCTACCATCAAGATTTCTCCACGTTCTTTGTTCCTACTCATGATCACTTAAAATGAACGTTTTTTTAGCAAAAAAATGCATATTTCCTTGTTTTTACACACTTGAAGATTTTTTTGACACACTTCCGGTACAGTTATCGAACACGTCGTCCTTTCAGACCTGCCCATTGAGTATATCTGATTGGCGATAACTCTTTGGAAAATGTCTTAAGAATAATAGGAGGAATACGATCTGGTCTAGATGCATTGTTCGTATTAATTTGTAAAAGCATTTTCCGAATGATGTTTTTACGAAAAATTATGCGCATAATTTTGTTTGAAACTCTAGGAATTGGCTTAGGTAAGAAATTGGATTCTTTTAGTGTAGAAATTTTAGAGAAATAATTTCCCAGAAGGTTAGCTTTTTCTCTTGGGTCAATGACAGGCATATATCTTTATCTTCTGCTTGAAGTTAGCTATCTGCTCGAAGAAGCGTTTAAGCGTGTCAAATTTTTTCATTGGTGATATGGAATTGATTCTGAGTAGCATATTTAGCAGTTAGCACAACTGTGGCACAAGCTTTCTTTTTTATTTTTTGCAGAATGGCGGGGCTAATCTCAACTCGAAAAATCGTTTTAGCGTGTTTAATTTCTTTCGTTGGTGGTAAGAAATTTTTTTGAGTAGCACAACCATCACAACACAATACAACACGCCTTTTGTTTTTTTTTTGTCCAAAATGGCGGGTCTAACTTCTACTAGAAAAAATGATTTAGCATTGTAAATTTGTCTGTTAATGATATAAAATTTTCGTTTGAGTAGCACAACAAAATGGCGGGGCTAACTTCTGCTCGAAAAGTCGTTTTAGCGTGTCAAACTTTTTTCATTGTTAATATGAAATTCTTTCTGAGTAGCACAACTCTAGCACAATACTATACAACATTTACTTTTCATTTTTTGCAAAATGGCCATTCAAATTTTTTAGTTCAAATGATTTATACTGGCAGATAGATAATCAAGATTTTCAAGCAAAAACTGAACATTTTGAACGTATATAGCATCTTTATAGCATATGATCTATTTGCTGCAAAATATGCTAGCTTACCCATCCCAATTTTTATTTCTTTGTTATATCAATCGGCTGTCTTAGATACAGATATTGATATGTCAAGAAAAAAACATTCTTTCAAATATTTGTATACCAAATAATTTCAACGTAAACAACAAAATCCTCTTAATTATATGTTACTAATCTAAAATCAATTTTGCTTTATTGGTAAACAAAACAAAACAGTTACTTGACAAACATGAAATGATACAAGAAAAACAAAATTTATGTGGATCCTCTAACGTTAATTTCATTACTTTTAAGTCAATATCGATAAATTCATGGAGAATTAAGAAAAGGAAAATTCTTAATTATCTTTATTTAAGATTCATCACTTGTTGATTGAGTTATTCAATTTAGTTTTTTTCTTAGTGGAAATATCGTTTGGATTTTTATTTTGATACAGAAATTAAACAATATTGTGGTTTAATGGTTACAGGGTTTTTGTTAAATGAAAAGATAACATTTAAATTTTTTATGTAGATTAAGTTTATCTCGTAAAAAATGGTTTAGGTAGTTAAAAAAAATAATATCATTGTCTGAAAAAAGATAAATGTAACGTTTATTCCGGGGAGATTAAGATTTATTTTGTTATCCATAGTTACTTCGTTCTGAAAGACCTAAGTATTACATTCATGAGCTCAAAGTGAAATTCTTACCCCCACTTTTTTTGGCATTTCTCGACGTTTTAGGACCGACTGATTCTAAAAAAGCAAAAAAAAATGTATGTCTGTCTGTAGGCCGGCCGTCATTACCTACACTGCAGGGAAAACGGCTGGAGGGATTTCAAAAATTTTTTTTTCTAAAAATAGGTATTCACAAGGGACAGGCCCGAAAGGACGCTGGGTTCGATAACTGTACCGGAAGTGTGTCAAAAACATCCTTATGTGTGTCAAAAATAGCAAATTTTCATATTTTTGGCTTAAAAACAGTTCATTTTAAGTGATTACGAGTAGGAACATTAAGTTTGGAGAAATATTGATGATCGGGATTGGTATGTGAGATCAAAAACTAGATTATTGCATTATAAGTTTGTCAAAAAAATGTTGTCAAGTGTGTCAAAAGAAAGATTTTTATTTATTTTTCTACCTAATTTTTTGGAATAAAAATAAAATTGTTTGTTTGAAATGAAATTTTATTATTATTATTGAGAATTATGGCATTATAAGTTTGTCAAAAAATAATGTCAAGTGTGTCAAAAAATGACTTCATTTATTTTTTTAGCCAATTTTTGGAAAAAAAATGCAGCTATTTTTATGACGTAAATGTAATTTAAAATGAAATTGGATATGGAAATTTTTGAATTTGTTATAGTTTTTGAAATGTTTTTGGAATTTTGAAAAAGTTTGTATTTTTGATTTTGTAATAATTGCAATATTTTTAGAATTTCGGCAAAAGTTTTAATTTTTCATTTTGTAAGAATTTTTGGAATATTTTTAGAATTTTGAAAAATTTTTAATTTTTGATATTATTATAATTTTTGGAATTTTGAAAAAATTTTGAATTTCTGATTTTTGAAAAACCATGTCCTCATAAAAGTTTTTTGCCGAAAACTATATCAAAATCCTTAACCCAGACCGAAGTCTTGATATCTCAGAGCTGTGAGATTTCAGCCCCTCCATATTTTTGAAGTTTTATTTCTACGGTTTATTTCTGAATTTCATAAACGAGTTGCTATAAAGCAAAACTGATTCAATCGGTTTAGTACTATTTTTTTAAAATTTAATCTCCTTAATATAGACATGGTTTAATTATAATTTACATAAATGTAAAAAATATATATATTAAGGAATTGGTCTCCAAGTTGGTAATTAATTAATTAATTATTAAATTTAATAATTTAATAAAAATGTTTTATTTTCTAACAACTTATTTTAAAAAATATAAATTTCAGACCGGTTTCAGATATAATATCTATCTTCAGTGAAAAATTTTACATTTATGACGATATTATTTGAAAAATTTTGTTTGTTTCTAAAAATATGCATACTAAATTAAATATAAAAAATCAAAACAAAAATGAAAAGATTAAAATTATAAAATATGACAAGAACAAAAGTAATAAAAATATTAATTTATAATTAAATTGTACAAAATATTAGAACTAAATGATAGTTGTTCATTCAAAATTAAAAATGGTGACTTCTTAATTGCTTTATATATTTCAAACTCTTCCATTGAATCCATGAGAGGACCTTTGTTACAAAAATGTAAAACTTTAAAATTATTTTCAAAACTTGTATATGAATGATTTTCATCGACTAGATGTTGAGCAAAAATTGACTTTATATTTTGAATGTTTTTTCGTTTCGGCAAATGTTCTGAAAATCTTGTGAAGAATTTTCTACCTGTTTGGCCAATATAAAATTTATCACAGGAATCACAATTTATTTAATAAATGCCAGAGCATTCTTCTAGTTGATTTAAATTTTTATATAGACTGTTTATTGTTTTGAAAGAAATTTTAAATTTATAATTTTTAAATTGATTAACTATTATGTCTGGTAGTAAATTAGTGTAATTTATAGAAATATATTTTATATCTGTATTAGTATTCAATCTGTTTACAGAATTATGGTCATTTATTCTTTTTGAATTTCGACTTAATATTTTATCAATAATATTTGGGTTGTATCCGTTATTAGTAGCAATAAATTTAATTTTGTTTACTTCATTCTGGAAATTTAAATGTTTCATTGGAATAGTAAGCAATCTATTTACAAATGAATTATAAGCAGATATTTTTTGAGAATATAGATGGTGTGAGCTAGAGTTAATTGTAATATCAGTTGTGGTAGGTTTTCTATAAATTTCAAACTCAAAATTGTTATTATTCTTTGATATGGTCAAATCCAAAAAGTTTAACATGTTGTCCTTTTCAATTTCCAGAGTAAATTGTATCTTGTTGTTAATTTTATTCAAATAATTTTTGAAAATTTCAATTTGCCGAGAAGTTCCATTGAATAATGAAAATGTGTCTTCAACATATCTTGAATATGAAATAATCAAATTTTGATATTTATTTGAATTAGAAAGAATAAATTTATTCTCAAACTGGTTAAGTTAAGGTATATATTGGCTAATAATGCACTTAATGGTGAACCCATTGCAAGTCCTTCTTCTTGACTAAAAAATTGTTTGTTGAAAGTAAAATAATTTTGATCTAAAATAATTTTCATTAATGATATTAGTTCAAGAATTTTGCAATCACTTATTCTTTAAGTTATCTTCTAAAATTTTGATGGTATCAAAAACGTGTATATTAGTATGCATATTAGAAATATCGAAACAGATCATTTTGTACTGTGGTTCTAATTTAATGTTGTTAACTTTTTCAACAAAACCCAAATTATTTTTAACTGAATAATCATTATTAAATATAATACTGGAACTAATAATTTTGGTAATAAATTTTGCAATTTTGTATGTGGGTGCCGTAGTATAATTTATCAGTGGTCTCATAGGAATATTTTGTTTTTGAAGTTTAGGTAAACCTTTAAATTTTGGTGCTTTTGCATTCATTTGCTTTCATTCATTTACAACCCAAATATTATTGATAAAATATTAAGTCAAAATTCAGAAAGAATAAATGACCATAATTCTATAAACAGATTGAATACTAATACAGATATAAAATATATTTCTATAAATTACACTAATTTACTACCAGACATAATAGTTAATCAATTTAAAAAATATAAATTTAAAATTTCTTTCAAAACAATAGACTGTTGTCTATATAAAAATTTCAAATTGAAGGACAAACCTAAACTAGAAGAATGCTCTAGCATTTATCAAATAAATTGTGATTCCTGTGATAAATTTTATATTGGCCAAACGGGTAGAAAATTCATCACCAGATTTTCAGAACATTTGCCGAAACGAAAAAACATTCAAAATATAAAATCATTTTTTGCTCAATATCTAGTCGATGAAAATCATTCATATACAAGTTTTGAAAATAATTTTAAAGTTTTACATTTTTGTAACGAAGGTCCTCTCATTCAATTCAATGGAAAAGTTTGAAATATATAAAGCAATTAAGAAGTCACCATTTTTAATTTTGAATGAACAACCATCATTTAGTTCTAATATTTTGTACAATTTAATTATAAATTAATATTTTTCTTTATTATTTTTGTTCTTGTCATATTTTATAATTTTAATCTTTTCATTTTTGTTTTGATTTTTAACTTCCCGATATGGGAAGTTATGGTTTTTGGGTCGATTTTCGAAATCGAAATTTTTTTGATATCTTTACGTTTCCTGACCTGAAGCTGATTAGACTATTTTTAGCTGGCAGTCTGTATGTATGTGTGTGTGTGTATGTATGTATGTATGTATCGCTGTATGTAGACAAATTTTTGCCCAACGCTTTCTCAACAACGGATGGGTCGATTTAACGAAAATGGTCGCAATCGATGTATCTCGGCATAACATAGAGCCCAGTCCTTTTCTAGCGAAACTAAATCATTTGTTGTTAAGTGGTTTCCAAAAAACTGAAAATCATCTCTTGCAAATATCATGAGATTAAATAATGCTATCAAAATCATGAAACATCAATATTGTTTGTCATCATGTCAGCCATTTATAATGGCATTTGTATAAACAATTGCTACCTTACTTTTTGAGTTTTTGAAGAAAATGTGAAAAAACTACGCGTTGTTTTCGTTAAGCAAACGCATGGTATCTAGATGAAATTTTGGTATGTAAATGAGCTGCAGACGCATACGGACTTACTTGAATATCGAAGATCAGAGTTATTTTCAAAATTTGACAAAAAGTTCAGAGGCTAGTGAGTGGATCACTTGGTCAACTGTTCATTTGAAACTTCAATAACACTCATTTCTGAGATTTAATTTGGTTGAAACATAGTGCATAAAATTTTTGTAATGTTTATAAAATCACTTTCGGTGGAGTATCTTGTTTTTGATCTTTCTTTTAATGATATCACCACATTAGCCTACAGTTGTGAAATGTTTGTTGTACTAATCTTTGATAAAACGTTTCAGTTAACATGAGAAAAATTAATTAGCAAGTCAGGTATTTTGTACAAAGTGGTCGGTATCTATCAAACAAATGCTGATTTTTTAACTGACCAATAGGTTGACATTTCGTTTGTTTTCATATTTTTTTTAGCTGCCCGATGCTTTATTTTTTTTTTATAAATATATGGTGTAATAAAAATCTTCTTTCCAGTGTAACCAAAAGATGAAATGACGATTAATTGCAAGTCTTTGAAAGAGAATTTCAATTTATTAAAGTTTTAAGAAAATATTTTTATATTTCCTATTTAACTTAACGGGCAGTTCTTGGCGTGGCCGCTATGGTCACACCCTACCCTACTAGCTTATGTTTAATTTAGTATGCATATTCTTAGAAACAAACAAAATTTTTCAAATAATATTGTCATAAATGTAAGATTTTTCACTGAAGATTTCACCGGTTTTTCACCGGTTTCAGATATAAATATCTATTTATATCTGAAACCGGTCTGAAATTTGTATTTTTTAAAATAAGTTGTTAGAAAATAAAACGTTTTTATTAAATTATTAAATATTCCTTAATATATGCTGGTGTCTGAAATTCTCGAACAAATTTAAATGCGAGTTTTAATTAGAATCTTGTACGTTCACGATTATATTTTTCAAACTTTATTTAATTTTATCGGTTTTGATATGCCGTTTTTGTTGCCGATAAAAAATTTAGCTTTGTGCTGTCCTGTCAAAATCTTGACACCATCGTAAACTTGAGAAGCTTTCAATTTTTGCAGTTGCAGATATAGCTCTAATAATTTTTACAATGCTAATAAGCAGACAAAAAACTATATGATGAAAAAAATTGAAAAAATCGTTAAAATACTTTGTATCAAATTCCCAAATATCATGTAAATAATCATTGCTCCAACTCATTTCCATTTATTATTTTATGCAAAATCATTTTGTAAAATGAAATCATCGAATTCATAATTAAATTGAATTTGTGGAAAATCGATTTTTTTTCTTTTTACGAATGAAATTTGAATGTTTTCGTCTTTCTACAAAATATTTACAATGTACATTGTACATACATACATTCTGCTATCTCAACACCCGGACGACATTCCTTCTACTCTTGTTTCATCAAAATAATAAAAACTAATGAAAAACAAATCCCTTAATTAATTTAATACAAAGTTCATCTCAAATTTAATTCGACAATATATTAATCTTATTAAGAATAATAGAATAGGACACAAAAATAAAATTGGTAGAAAATGAAGTTTAATCAAGTTACATGTTACATGTGTCACATGGGATAGCGTGGGTTTGTTATAACTCTGGAATGTTATTTGTTTTTTGAGAATGTTTATTATTTGTGGTATATATTTAAAACATTCTTGAATTGGTGTTTTTGATTCTTTTGGTAAAATCAAACTGCAAAAATATTAATTGTTAGAGGGGAGGGGAGTTTTTGAAGAAACTCTGATTGCCGGTGTATATTTTATTGAATTATCGAGGGTTCTGGGTTATGGAGGGTTCTGTTACAAGCATAGAATGATACTAATATCCTATGAACGTTTAAAACACAAGCGTAACGTATACTGTTACTACTACCTTGAATAAATTCGTTTATTTTCTATTTATAGCACGCATGGGTCATTTTGATCATAGCGCGCTTATTTTGAAGTATTTGCTCAAGACATTTTTATTCCATTATATACGCACTAGTGCGCTATAAATTCTACGCTACGAATATCCGATTTAATGAATTCAGGCTATCCAGTTAGAAATAAATTTAAAATCTTATAAGAATATTAACAGTTTCTATATATTATCAGATTCATTTCAAGAAATTCTATTCTCTTGTTTTCCACTCGCTTTAATTTTATGAACACTAAAGTTAATTTATTATATGTAATTTACCAATACCATAAGTAATCCTGACGTCAAGAGGATACGCGCACCTTAAGTTTGTTCCACCTAGCTTTAGTAAGTGGATTCGCTAAACTTTATCCTCGGCTTTTTACAAATACTGGATCCACGTGATAATTAAATACGGATTAAGAGAAAACAAAAAATGTACAACTTTATTACACGAAAATCAAATTAATCGGACATACATTTTTTTTTCGGCGAGGCGACCATGCAGTCATAGCCTGACATTTTGGCTGGTAGCCCCTAAATGCCATCCTCATATTCAAGAGCTGAAGAGTTTTTTTTTGAAAAAATCCAACAGCCTTGAGTGGTCTGCTTTGCAGAAATCTTTTATTTATAAATAGCTTGATCCCAACATGATGCTTCAGAGCCCTGAGAGAGCCAAACATTCTTCCACAATGTGAGGGATTGTTTTATCTTGGAGACCTTGAAGTTTCTGTGTTTCTCCGTTGGGAGTTACTGGATCGAAAGATAACCTATTGGATTAGTGATCTTACCCTACCTTTCGATAAACCAATCGCTGGTTAAGAGCCCATGAGCCTCTCTGTGGAGCTTTTTGCTAAATATCAGTGACATGCCCAAGATAATTCAAGGACCTCGAACATTCTTTCACTATTTTTGACTTAATAGTGTAGTTTCCCAGAGGTTTTTGAGCAACCTAGCTATCAGTAAAAATTTTAATGACCCTGCAAGACTACTTAAGCTCCGTCGTTTGCCTTGGTGCTGCATTTATGGCTAGTACCTCAGTTTGAAAGACTGTGCAGTATTCGCCAAGTCGAAATTGCACCTCAAGATCTTCATTACTGGTCTACTTCAGTAGACTTGCAGCACCTGCACCATTTTTAGTGAGAGATCCATCTGTGTAGATGTCCAACGTGTTGGCCGCACTACCCAATACCAAATCAGCTATAGGCCGGTCCTCTATTGTTAGAATTGCAACTCTATACTGCTTTCGAATTCACAAATCTGTCGGATGTTCTTCCAGATATCTCCATAACGCTTGATGGTTTTTCCTACAGTCCCTGGTGATTCCAAGAAGTTCGAGCCTTTTTAAAGCTTCAAAAGACTGCGTTTTTACAAATATATGCAAAGGAGGAAGCCATAATAAAACCTGCAGACTCAATGTAGGAGTTGTTCTGAAAGCACTAGTGATTTATAGCATAGCAAGCAAGCCTTTCTTAGTATAGCAAAGGAGTGACTCAAAAGTAGCTTTGTAAAAAGCCCCATCTATGTCAAAAAAGCTCCAACAGCGATAGCCTTTTTAGAGATAGTCTCTTCAATATCAGAGACTATCTCTGAGAGGATTGTGTCCGTAGGTTTTCCCACGTGATAAGCGTGTTTTCTATTGCTTAGCGGGGCTTTCTTCAGACAGACGTTTCTAATGTAACGACCAACCAACCGTTGATCAACCTTTGAAGTTTTTCGCTTCACAATAGTTGACTTTCCCAGATGTTGGGAGATGTTGGAAAACAACTGTCACGTTTTTCCTGTTCAGAAGTTTCTTGAATCTTGGTCTAAGCTTATCAAGGTTTTTGTTCCACCACACTGACTTGTGTGCACTTCGTTGCCTCGTTTCGGGCATGAGCTCTCCCCGGACTAACAGATCGTTGAACTATTTAATGGCCCGATCAATAGCTCGAACCTTGGCAATGCTTCCACTAGCCCGCTTCCCCTCTCCAAAGCCGCTGAAGCGCACCCAATCCGTCTGTTTTGGATTCCAGTAGACGTGATCCTCAGCTGAGACCGCATTTACCAGAAAGTCAATATATCTGTGATCGCTCATAGACATATCCATAGACATTCTCCAGCTCCTGATATCTTCTAGAACAGACTTGGAGCATAGAGTGTTGTTTTTGGTTTTCTTGCCGTAGGGAATTAACAAAAGTGTGCTCTCCTACGAAATTTAGAAATTTCAAATTAGTAGTAGCCAAATGCTCTAAATGAGACTGACCTCTGACTCACACCAGTTCCTGCGTTGGCGGGGGACTAATCGTACGGAAGATAGGCAGACAAAATGAGTATCCGCCTTTACTCTGTAGCTGTTCCCTAACTGAGCATTCCTAAGGTTAAATCACTCGAGGACAACTAAAGAAGAAGATTCATACAAAGGCATTTGTGTAATGCTATGCAGGTTCTGGTTTTGTCAGGTCTCCCTTTATAAGAATGTCTGCCAACCCTTCATGAAAAGACCGAATACTCTGTTTTTAATAATGTATGGTTCCTGAATTATTAATATCGGACAGACATTAGAAAACATAATACAGTAAGAGCAATCCTTACGTCTAGAGTTAACGCGTGCTTTGTGTTTGTTCCAGCTAGGTAGCTTCCGTACGTGGATTCGATAAACTTTATCCATGGCCCTTTACAAATTAAATATGGATTAAGAGAAAACAAAAAATGTACACTGAGTGGACTCTTAACGACCCGAAAAGGTAAGAACAACAAAGGTCATCACCATCCCTTCATCAACTCATCGAAAAACAAATTTCAACTGCAAAAAAAATTAGCTTACTTCATCATGCTTGATTCCCATTTGGACGCCCTTTTCATAAAACTTTCAGAACAATTATCAATTCATAATGAGCAAAAATAAATGATTGTTTGTATACAAATATTGTTACACCAACAGCTGATTGTTCATAAATATTACAAAAAATTGTTGCATCAGAAATAAACAGGTGATTGTTGAATAATTAAAAATTGTTGCACCAAGAATAAACAGGTGATTGTTGATTACAAAATTGTTGCGCAAAAATAAAAATGTGATTGGTGATTGTTGAATAATTATATTATTTGTATAATTATTCAACAACCACCAGTAAAAAAAATTTGCTGCACCTAAAATAAACAGGTGAATGTTGAATAATTGTATAAATATAAAAGTCGTTGCACCTAAACTAAACAAGTGCTTGTTGAATAAATTATATAATGCTTATGCTGTTGTTGTGGATGCTGCCGTAAATGATTTAAATTAAGATGTCTATTATTTGTAACAGAATTACCACAATTGCGATGGTTTGCACAATTGTTTTGCTTCGTTCGATCGGTAAAATCTTGCAGAAACCCTCAATAAACCACAAATTCCTTATTCACTTTCTGATCACTGGTACATTTTAATAACTGTTTGGTTGTTGATAAATTACAACCATCAATTTGATACACATAATCAAAACATAAAAACCGTCTATTTTGATTTCTCTTCGACTCGATTAAATCCTGATTATTTTAGATTAATTTTTATTGTAAGATGTACTAAATTATTTAACTTCTTCAACATCGACCAAATTTTTTATTATAGCAATTTCTTAATTGCTCATAAAATGGTTCGGCTTCCAAAAAAAATTCGTCGTTAATAAATAAATAAAATTCTATAAAATAGCACAAAAAATATTCTTTAAAATCACAAACTTAATTACAATTTTTTTATTTTTAGTTTTCAAATCAAATGACACTATTATTTAGGTCTAATGATATTTTGTAATAAAAAAAAGGCTTACTATTTATTTCTTTCGCTTAGGTTTTCTTTTTCAATTAAACAACAAAAATTATCCCATGCAATGAAAATCTGTCGTAAAAAAACAAATGCCATAAACAAGGAAAAATTATTCAATCAAACCGTCTCACACCATCAAATCATAACAATAAGGTCCTTCAAAATTATATCAATTATTAATATTGCGAACATATTTTAGTTCAAACATCACTAAATGAAGTACCCTATTGATGATGGCAAGATCTGCGCAGAATCAATAAACTCTATTTTGTTATGTGTTCAACAAAAAAAATACATTTGTTTCTCCTTAAAAAAAATAAAATAAAACAACAATTGAACATAAACTGAAATATAAAGTCTGTTAATAGAGTTCAGATGAGAGATACACATTATGAAGTATTAAACTAAAAGATGAATTTAGTTATACAGTGATACGTTGTATATGGTCAGATATTATTTATGAAATGATCTTAAGTTGTTTGATATCATGGAATAAATGTATGGTTAATGTTTTGACTCTTTGTTTTTAGATTTAAAAGAAAATGTTCACTAATCAAATTTTTGTTAGTCGTTACACCGTAATTAATCTTAAAGCAAAAAGGGGTGGTTTTGTTGATTTGCATTTTGTAAAATTTTTGATTTACGGGTACAACCCCACGCACTCCGACCCCTTTATATCAATTTCGGACGACTTAATCACAAAAATTTAAATTGAAATTCGACGATTTTCTTCAAAATTAGCAGTTTGTACAATTTAGCAGCTAATTGAAAACCAATGTTAGTTTCTTTAAGTAATTTATCAACGGTAACTTTAAGGTTTTGAGGATTAAAGCTATCAGGGAACCCCATTAAGGCATTCCATAGATGAGAGATTCTGTTTTGAGTTTTGAGAATTAAAGCTATCGGGAAATCCGATATAGATGAGAGACTCTGTTGAAAAAGTCACGTTGAAAAGCAGCAGTTCAATAATTGACTTCATTGAACAAAATCGAATGAATAATCGAAAATTGACATTTTATTAGCGAGAATTTTCTAAGTCTGTTTCTTTTTTATATACATTTGCCATCACATGATCTGAAATACAGATTCAGTTATATGAGAAACCGGATTAAGTCGTAAGCCAGCTACGTATATAACACATAAAATTGGTCTCAAAATCAACATAAAAAACAAAGGACATCGATTACTATCATCAGTACACATAGTCCAGTCAAATTAGCGATCAACCTCGGAACGAGAAAGAATAAGCTGAATTTTCGTATATACCTTTATTTTGACGTTTGAATTTTTGATTTACGGGTACAACCCCACGCACTCCAACCCCTACTATTGACATGCATTCTTACGTGAGACTTCACATACCACTAACAATTGCAAAAAGATCTCTCTGGGCAGCGTCACATCTTAGAGGTGATAGAAACCTATTCAGTAATCAGTGACGTCTTAAATCTTAGTTATGCCATACTCCTTGAGGATTCGTTGTTCGAAGGAACGATCCATCATATAACTTTATATGTGAGCTTTAATTATTGAGAAAAACAGTGGGTTACAAATTCGAAGCATATGCCACTATCTCGATTATTGGCAACTTATTTTTTTTTAAATTATATATATAATTTAACATATCTGCACGGAAAGCAATTAAACTGATGGGAAACTTCTGATAACGTCAAGGTATCGTGAGGTCTCACTAGCCAAGGTGATACCTTAAGGGTGTTGGCGGCTGAACTTTATTTAGTCAATGGTAGCACGCTCAATCTTAGCTATGAAATATTCCTTGATGATGGCACGTTATTTCTTCATCGAAGAAACGATCCTTAACAAAACTATTTGTGTGAACTTTGATCATTTTGGAAAACAGTGCGTCACATAATCAAGTCCAAATTGCAATTCCATTTTGGTTTTGTTCCTACTAATTTTTAAAATAAATTTATTTTTACTTCTTATTTTTCTTTTCTCAATCTAATATTTTTATTGTAAAGCTAAAAAAAATATTAAAAAAAATTACGCCAATCAATTCCTCAGAACTCAAGTGGTTGTGGGACGTAGGTCTTAAAAGTTTTGTTATGTGTTGTTGATACATATTGTAATTCCTATCTGTACAGCCCATTTTATTTAACAAAAATTGCGACGAGGCGACGAGGTTGTGAAGTAATAAAATATGTACTTTCCTTAATTTTAAATGTCGACTTGACTCTGATAGTGACGCCGCGTCGTTGGAAATTGAAACGATTAATTTAATTATTAATTTGGGCGACTACTGAAAACAACCGTCAACTGGCTTTATAATAACATTTAACACTTTGTTATGTTTTTTAATAATAATAACAATCTAAATACTGAAGTTGTTCATTAAGAGAATTTACATACAGAACAAAAATAATTTACTCACGTTTCATTATTCAAGAGTAGGTAAATTTTTTTAAATAAAACAGAAGGTTGCTAAACAGCATCCCCTAAAAGTTTTTTAATTAAAATTAAATTTGTTTAGATTTTTTCTAACGAATTTTTGTTGGGTAGCATTTAATGTTCAATATCTTTTAAAACAAAATTACATAAGCAGCATCTCTATAATTCTTAAATTAATATTCCAAAAAAAAAAACATTTCTTTGGATATCAGTAATCTTGATGTGAAAATATCTTTCAAATGCTGAAAAGCTTCTGATTATTAAAAACAAACCATTCGTCTTCTTTGAAATTATGTTTGTAAGTTAATCATCCTGATTACGTCCAAGACATACTTTGTCTGACTTACATATAAGTAAGAATTTTATTAATAACAATAACTGAAGGAAAAAAAAACAAAACATGAAAAAGCTTACTGTAACCTAACTCACAAAAACTAGAAATACATTTTCCACCCACTCAAACATACAGTATCTTTGTACAGGACTATTTTCGTTATGTTTTCCAACATTTCAACAAAAATAATTTTATTATTATAAATGTTGGTTCTTTGTTTCAGGACAATAGAAAGAATAACACAAATAAAATTTTTGATTTATTATTCTCTGGTGTGAAACTCATGAGTTTGCTTAGGATGGTTAGGTTAACCAAAAGGATTAAAAATAAATATATATATTAGAATTTGTTCGTTGATCTTTTTTGGTTGCGTTGGTTGGTTCATTGTGATAAATTGAATAAGAATGTTTTCTAATGTGGATTAAAGGTTTACACCCAAATCTTTGAGTTGAATTTTTTGCAAACCATTTTTTGGTAAATTCTTTTTTTAAGCCATTGAAACGCTTATATGGTTTTTATTTGGAAATTGGATCTATTTGGTCAGAAATAGAAATTCAGGACCGGATGGTTTATCCCTTTAATCGAACGACGAACAATTATGCAATAAACCCTTAAAACCTAAAAATATTTTGAGAATGACAACATAAAAAGAAACGAAGAACAATTGTTTTAAACTGACGACATCTGCCTAGTCATCCTTGATAACCACACCAACAACAAGCTATAATGCACATCAACAACATGTAGTTTGTGGTATTTATTTAAAGAAAATCAACGCCCTAAATATAAATTATTTGTAAAGAAAAAATATAAATTTGCGCCTGAATGTTTGTTTAGTACTTAAAAAGAATTTGTCATGCTCTAAAATACTTAACAAGAAACAAATTTCAATGATCACAAAAATATTCGAAAATCTGGATTGCGTATAACCACTTATTCGATTCTTAAATTATGATCTGTCTTAGAAGTAATTTAAAACATTTTGAATTTTTGTAATTGAGTTGAAAAGATCGTTTGAGATAAATTTTATTAAAGTCAAATGAGCAATTTTCGACATACATATTATTAAACAACCATATAAATGTCATATTTTTTAATTATCCTAAAACCTCCAAATGTGAACCATAATATTGACGGAAGTTTCTTCAAGAACTCATCATAAGAGTTTTGGTGGATGTCCAAATGTTGTTCCAAATTATTCAGCGTGTACAATAATTTTCTTGTTCAGCTGTTAATTATACGTTTGTTGCGTAGAATATGGCTATAGGCATGTACAACTGTTTTCTTATATGTATATTAAACTCAATACATTAACAGGACTGAAATTTTTTATTATTATCCTATAATTACATATCAGCATTCAACAAAATTAATAGAACTTAATTGTTTAGATTTTTCTTTTGGGCGATCCCAAAACCCTAGTCTATGCTACTCCGATTGAAAATGTTGACCAATTAAGAGAACCCACTGTTTTATCTTGCGATATAATTCGGAAAACTCCGGGAATTTTCCTGCGTGTTAGACAGTCAATGCGTCGATGAATTGCTGCGTGCATTGAAGCTAACGGTGGACATTTCCAACATTTAATATAACTGTTTATGATTTGCTATTGTTTTTTTTTAATTTTGCAATTATAAAGTTAACGTTTCGTTTTGTTACTTGTTCTAACGTCTAAATAAATTTTATTTAATTAGTAAGAAAAAAATTTTTTATTTCAAAGCATTGACCATGTTTTTCAACATAAAAGTTGATTTCTCTCGAAAACGGTCGACTTTAGAGCTTATGACCACGAGTACCTTTTTTGTGTAGAAAACAGGGATGGAAACCGTTTTTTGAAAACCAAAACCGCAAAACCAGAAAACCACACCAAATCAGAAAAACCAAAACCGAAACGATAACCACATTCTAAAAATGATCAAAGCCGGAACCAAAACCAAAACCACGTTTTAAAAATTATCAAAACCAAAACCATAACCGAAACCACATTTTAAAAATCATTAACTTACTTTTTTGTCAAAAATCAGTTACGAATCTACTAACATGATATAAAAATAGTCAATGGATATTTTTTTCATATAATTAAAACATTTATTTTCTTTTTTCATTAAAAAATTACTCTATTACTAATAATTACTCTAAAATTACTCTATTACGACATCTATCGTATCTTAATATTTGTCAATTACTATAAAAATTAGCTGTATCTATCAATTCCTAAACTATTTCAGTCGTAACTTTACTGTTTTACAGTTATTATGCTATCTTTCAATAACTTTCGAACCCAAAATATGACTTTCCGATCAGTTGGACAGTAAAAATGATTTAGTGATTATGTTTTTTAGTGTGATTTTAGTTAAAATTTAATTTATTTGGCTTTGGAAATTATTGTTGCTAGAAATAACATTTCGAATATAAATTTAAAATTATTGTTTTAAAATTTTAAATTTATTTTAAATTCTTTTATTTGAATAGCAATGAATAAAATAGCAAACAAACCACGGTAGCAAGTTCGCCTTGTCATATCTTGAAATGCTCTAGGTGCTACGCAGAAATGAAACACTTTCCCTTGGGCGGGTAATGTATCTTAAATTAGGTTAACATTTCATTTAACGAAATTTTAACCAACGATCAATTTGAAATGCTCTATTTTTAAATACACCTATTCTTCTGTTGACTTATAATAACAATTTTCGACATATCTTATATATTAATACGCTAAATAAAAACTTTGTACAGCCTAAGGCTTTTTTATTCGAATTTTGATTCATTTCAAATTTTCACTGCTAACTGATATTAGTGTACTTAGATTTGACAGATTTTTAGGATTTTTCAGATCATAAATAAAAAAGTTATAGACGAATTAACATGTATTTTTGAATTCAACGGCCTCCCACATACAATATGAAAATGGAATTGCCAAGTATATATTTTTTTTCACAAAAACTATAAGCAGGCTACAGACCTTCAATCAATTTGTCAATCAATTCAAAAACGAAAACAAACGAAATAAAATTTAGTGTAAAAATCCCCTAAATTTTATTTCGTTTATTTTCGTTTTGAATTGATTGACAAATTGATTGAAGGTCTGTAGCCGGCTTTAAGAGAAAAACAAACACGAAATAACAAAAACGAAATAAGAAAATTTAGTTTATGAAATGCTTTTGGGGGGGGGGGTGGTATAAACGTATTATTTTTCTTTGTTTTGAAATATTATTAGAGACAGCAAATTTTTCTTACATTTTCAGTTATTATTATTTTTATGATTTTCGAAATAAGAAAATTTAGTTTATGAAATGCTTTTGGGGGGGATAAACGTATTATTTTTCTTTGTTTTTAAATATTATTAGAGACAGCAAATTTTTCTTACATTTTTCAGTTATTATTATTTTTATGATTTTCGAAATAAGAAAATTTAGTTTATGAAATACTTTTGGGGGGGATAAACGTATTATTTTTCTTTGTTTTTAAATATTATTAGAGACAGCAAATTTTTCTTATATTTTCAGTTATTATTATTTTTATGTATATGTAGATTTTTTTTGGAAAAACACCAATCGATTTGCTCAGTTTGTTTAATATTAATTTTTATTCATTAAAAATTCCAAATATTTCGTCTACAATACGTATACATCTTCAGTGGATAAATAAAAATAAACTAGAACAAACAATTAAAATTTAAAAAATTATTTTAAAAAAATTATAACTATTTAGGAAATAAAAATTTTTTTTACTTTAATCTAGTGCATTGCACTTTCGTTGGAATAAAAAACAATATGATACATCATAAAAAACCGATACATCATACAAACAACCAGAATTAACAAAAAAAAAATTATTACACTTTTTAAAACTTAATAAACAAGTGAACATTACCATTATAAATTAAAAGTAAGACTAAAAATTAAAATTAAAATAAATATTCAAAGCCCATAAAAAAAACCGTCTGGTCAGCTGTTTTTGTTGATATCCAAAATAAAATTATACCCGTTAGATAAGTAGCAGCTATCTGTTTGAAAATTCAAAGTGTTGTTGTCTCTTTTGATGCAAATCATTTCTTTAACTAATAATTTATTTTGGTTTTTTTCCCTTTTCAAGATCATAGTATCGTCCCATTTTGGATGGTGACCTGACTCTAGGACATGTTGGCATAAAGCACTATGACTACCATTGTTAGTATCAACTGCGTGTTTATGTTGATAAACCCTCTTTTTTAGGCATTGGATGGTTTTGCCAATATAAGATTGATTGCATTCACATTCTATTTTGTAAACAACATATGATTGTAGTTCCGTTGGTGTTTTATCTTTTATCATTTTGAACAAATTGTTATGATGTAAAGTATTTGTTGCTCTCCCAACCGTGTTAATTGGTGTTTTTTCGTGTTTCGATTGGTGTTTTTCCAAAAAAAATCTACATATAGTTACATGCTATGCTCATTACTGTCAAAATTGACGTAAAATATTCAACACTAAATTATTTTTATGATTTTCGAAATAAAAAAATTTAGTTTATGAAATGCTTTTGGGGTGGATAAACGTATTATTTTTCTTTGTTTTTAAATATTATTAGCGACAGCAAATTTTTCTTATATTTTCAGTTATTATTATTTTTATGATTTTCGAAATTAGAAAATTTAGTTTATGAAATGCTTTTGGTGTGGATAAACGTATTATTTTTCTTTGTTTTTAATTTTATTTAGAGACAGCAAATTTTTCTTATATTTTCAGTTATTAGTATTTTTATGATTTTCGAAATAAAAAAAATTTAGTTTATGAAATGCTTTTGGGGTGGATAAACGTATTATTTTTCTTTGTTTTTAATTTTATTTAGAGACAGCAAATTTTTCTTATATTTTCAGTTATTATTATTTTTATGATTTTCGAAATAAAAAAAATTTAGTTTATGAAATGCTTTTGGGGTGGATAAACGTACTATTTTTCTTTGTTTTTAAATATTATTAGAGACAGCAAATTTTTCTTATATTTTCAGTTATTATTATTTTTATGATTTTCGAAATAAGAAAATTTAGTTTATGAAATGCTTTTGGGGGCGATAAACGTATTATTTTTCTTTGTTTTTAAATATTATTAGAGACAGCAAATTTTTCTTATATTTTCAGTTATTATTATTTTTATGATTTTCGAAATAAAAAAATTTAGTTTATGAAATGCTTTTGGGGTGGATAAACGTATTATTTTTCTTTGTTTTTAAATATTATTAGAGACAGCAAATTTTTCTTATATTTTCAGTTATTATTATTTTTATGATTTTCGGAATTAGAAAATTTAGTTTATGAAATGCTTTTGGTGTGGATAAACGTATTATTTTTCTTTGTTTTTAATTTTATTTAGAGACAGCAAATTTTTCTTATATTTTCAGTTATTAGTATTTTTATGATTTTTGAAATAAGAAAATTTAGTTTATGAAATGCTTTTAGGGGGGATAAACGTATTATTTTTCTTTGTTTTTAATTTTATTTAGAGACAGCAAATTTTTCTTATATTTTCAGTTATTATTATTTTTATGATTTTCGAAATAAGAAAATTTAGTTTATGAAATGCTTTTGGGGGCGATAAACGTATTATTTTTCTTTGTTTTTAAATATTATTAGAGACAGCAAATTTTTCTTATATTTTCAGTTATTATTATTTTTATGATTTTCGAAATAAGAAAATTTAGTTTATGAAATGCTTTTGGGAGCGATAAACGTATTATTTTTCTTTGTTTTTAAATATTATTAGAGACAGCAAATTTTTCTTATATTTTCAGTTATTATTATTTTTATGATTTTCGAAATAGAAAAATTTAGTTTATGAAATGCTTTTGGGGGGGATAAACGTATTATTTTTCTTTGTTTTTAAATATTATTAGAGACAGCAAATTTTTCTTATACTAGGAGGGCCCGGCGTGCTTCGCTACGCTTATAAATAAAGTTTTTGCGTAGACATTTTGTTGACGAAGCAATGTTTTCAAAAAGCGGTAATGAGAAATGCTAGCATATAATTTTTGATTTTGCTTTTTAAATATATGAATGAAAAATAATCAGAACTCTAGCTGATCAGTTCGGATATATGAAAAATTAGCGATCAAATATGTTTTCAAGTAAGCTTATTTGATCTCTAACTTATTTGATCGCTAATTTTTCATATATCCGAACTGATCAGCTAGAGTTCTGATTATTTTTCATTCATATATTTAAAAAGAAAAATTAAAAATTATATGCTAGCATTTTTGAAAGCACTTTTTGAAATTATTGCTTCTACGTCAACAAAATGTCTACGCAAAAACTTTATTTATAAGCGTAGTGAAGCACGCCGGGCCCTCCTAGTAATAACTAATGCGTTATGTAAAACAGACGTTGATTTAATCAGTACTGATTTTTTCGAGGTAAAAAACAGTTGTATTTAAAAACTATGGATAGACACAGAACATATAAAAGTGGTGCTAAAAAGCAAAAATTAAAAGCAGAAAAAGAACGAAACAAACAAAATTAACAAGTGTTTTTCAAGCATAGAACGCAGTAAACGAAAACAATAGCAAATCATCCATTGCCGGTTCGACAGTTGAAAAAGATAAACATACCAATGAAACGGATTTTTCTGTGACATTCTTGTGGTGCCATAAAACCCTACGTTTCTGAAATTGGAAGTGAATCTGAAAGTAATTGTTGATGAATGTTGTGAGTTTTTGGATACTCCAGGAAACGACTCCAATTTTTATTCAAATAATCCAAGTATTTGGCCGATAGCATTCAATCAAACAATTTTACAAAATATTTGGATTAGGAAGGGGAACTGTATTAAATATACCGTCGAAACAATTAATATCATTTCGAAGTAATTTCAAATTGTCGTTTTTTAATGGCATTGTGCGTGTCGAAACATATAGATGTAACAAAGAATTCTAGAACATATATGGTCGAAAACTCATTGAGTTTCATTTTTATAAAAAACCTGCCAAATGGTTAAAAAAGTAAACGAGATTGGCTATCTATTCACCGTCAGCTGAAGCAGTTTTTTTGTTTTATTTACCGTTTTTTGGTGACTTGCATGGAAAATCGCAAGCATTTTCATTAAATAGATTCAAAAATTGCTGCATTAAGAGTCTAAGTATCACACGAGCAACGATTTTACATAAAAAAATTCGAATAAAAGATTAATTGACTTCCCGAAAATCGATCTGAAATTGAAATGAGCTATGGAAAAACGATTGTGTGTTGTGAAGATCGTGAAACTGCTTGCACCAGGCGGACTTCATTTACGTCGGTCACGAAGAAATTTTAGCATCAAAACACATATTGGCTAAATTGCCCTCTTTTTGGAAGAACATATTTCACGTTTCGGTAATTTCGGGTGGGTAGGTGGGTGGGTGGGTGGGTGGGTGGGGGAGTTTTCTGCATAGGATCTTGATAAAACTTTGGCAAATGATACAGGCTCACTTGAAAATAGAAGATCTGGATTCATTTCAAATTTGGACAAAATGGCGGGGGGTCTCCCGAACACCTCTAAGTTTAAATCTTGAACAACTTCTAACTAACACCTTTCAGGTGTTTTATCCTTACTGTAGCCTACAATTACCGATCGATTTTCATGAAACGTTGCGAAAAGCTTTTAAAATAACATGAGAAAGATTTTTATCAGCTTTTGGAGCACATTGGATAAAGGGTTTGGGGGTCCCACCATACCGGTGGTTTTTTCCACAAAGTTTTTATGTTTGTTGGGAGCATAAAACATTATTCGTGAATGAATTTTGATGACACTTTGGAAAAAGACGCAAACATGTATGACAAAGAACTGATTAGTTTTTGAGCGATAGTGAACAAAGTGGTTGGTGGTCTCTGGAGCACCTGTTTTTTTGAAAGCTCTATAACTTCTGTACCTGATAAGCGAATTGGATGAAACTTGGTACATGAGTATGTAGTACGGTTCACAATAGTTCTGCATCCCAACTTCCGGTTTTTCACTTCCGGTAAAAAAATTTTCTTTGTACTTTTTTGAAGTTTTGTCAGTGTCTTTATGCACACTACAGCCTACAATAATGAAGTGATTATGATGAAACTTATGGAATAGGGTTCCAATTAGTGTGAAAAGATAATTATCATGTTTTAGGACACATTGATCAAAGTGGTGGGGGGTCTACCATACAAATGCTGACTTTTCACACTTGGTTTTTTAAGTTTGTTGGGAGCATACAGACTTCGTTCATTAATTTATTTTAATGACACTTTGGAAAAAGATGGAGACTTAAATAACAAAGAACTGATTAGTTTTTGGATAGTATTGAGATAAGTGGTACAGGGCCTCCCGAACACATGTTTACTGTGTCATCATTTTTTCAATGTTTGTTGGGAGTACACAGCATTCGTTCGTGAACCAATTTTGATGACACTTTGGAAAAAAATGCAAACATGTATAGAAAAGAACTGATTAGTTTTTGAGCGATAGTGAACAAAGTGGGGGGGGGGGGGGGGGTGTCCCATACACCTATTTTTTTTTAAAGCTCAATAACATCTGTACCTGATAATCGAATTGGATGAAACTTTGTACATAAGCATTTAGTATGATTTACAAAAATTCTGCATCCCAACTTCCGGTTTTTTACTTCCGGTAAAAAAAAATTTTTTTTAATTGTTGGCAGTTTTTTCAGAATCTTTATGCACACTACAGCCTACAATAAAGAAGTGAATGGTTAAACTTATGGAAAGGTTTCAATTAGTGTAAGAAGATAATTATCATCTTTTGGGACACATTGATCAAAGTGGCGGGGGATCTACCATACAACTGCTGACTTTTCACACTTGGTTTTTAAAGTTTGTTGGGAGCATACAGATTTCATTCATTAATCAATTTTAATGGCACTTTGAAAAAAGATAAAGACTTTATTGACAAAGAATTGACTAGTTTTTGGACAATATTGGGATAAGTGGTGGGGTCATCCCGAACACCTGTTTATTGTTTCAATGTTTGTCTGAAGCATACAACATTCGTTCGTTTAGTAATTTTGATTACACTTTGCAAAAAGATGCAAATATGTATGGCGAGGAACTGATTAGTTTTTTTAGCGATAGTGAACAAAGTGGTAGGGGGTCCTCCAAGCACCTGTTATTTTGGAAGCTCAATAACTTCTGTACCTAATAATCGAGTTGGATGAAATTTGGTACATACACATTTAGTACGGTTTACAACAGTTCTGCATCCTAACTTCCGCTTTGTCGCTTCCGATAATTTTTTTTTTACTTTTTCTCGTACAACAGAATTTATGTTTGTTGGGATACTACTGCCTGCTTTAATATTTTTATTATTAGAACTACGAAGTCCATAATATTGGTTAGCTTTTAATTAATAGTATATTAAGAAACTAGTTTCATAATCGACGATTTTATCGCATGCAATCTGTTTAGAAAACGACCCGCGCAGCATTTTTTGTCTTGAAATTTTAAAAAATATTTTTTATGTTTTATTGTTTTAAAGAAAATTTCTAAAAATTTCAATTCAAAATAGTAAGCTCTGCGTTTCATCATATTTCTATATATTTTTTGTTGCAAAACAAGCTTTCATAAAATTTGTATTTTATTAAAATATAGTCAATTTGAAATTTTGTTATTATTACTAATTATTTTAATTAATTAAAGTATTTAACACTAATTTAGATATTCTTATTAATTTTATTTATATAATTAATTATTCGTTTTAACTTTCACTGACGTTTGTATGACCAATGTGACCAGCCTTGAAAAACAAAACTTTGCGTATCGTAATGAAGGCCATTTCGATACGCATTTGGGTATCGAAATGACTTTATTTTAGACGCAAAATAGAAAAAGTATTTTATGGATATTAGCTCATTATATATCCAGAACACTATGTTGCCAGAGCTGTGGTGCAGTCAGCCTATGCATCAGCGTCGCAATATTTATTCATGCAAAGAAAAATTATTTACAATCAATTTCACCGTGATTGGGACAACTACACGATAACATTTTCCTAACAACAGAATGAGGTTTATTTAAAATATAAAGTGCTAAAACCAAAATATAAAATATAAAGTGTTATATCATGAATTTTTCATTTTAAAATTGAAGTATTTGAGATTAATTGAACTATATTTTATTTTCACATAAATATTTCGTGTGATTGTCTCAACTACATCGGTATCAGCTACATTCAACTACTCAACTACAGTTGTTGAAGCAATTTCGTAGTTCGGTTTGCCATATCTGACCGCACGGTGAGGTTGAGACAACTGGATTTCGATTGGAAATAGGACATGTTTTTTTCAGTGTGTGAATCGAGCATTACAAAAATCTAATTTAAGGGGGATAGTTGTAATGGATAACAAAAAAAATTAAATTATTTTGTTTTTGGTTAAAGATTATACCTTCGAAAATATGTGTAAAATTTTACAAAATGGCTAAGTCATTTTATTAATTGAATCCGGTTTTTCAATTTTTTCTATCGAAGGAGATAACTTTTATACTATTTAATATTTTTCAGTAAAATTTATGAAAACTATATTGAATATATACTGAATAAAATAAAAAGCCAAATCCAATATTTCTTAATTATCCTCGACAAAAAAATTCCTTAAAATCATTTGTTTTTTCTGTCGTCACAAATCAAATTTTTTCAAACTGATCACATCGATAACTCGAGATTTTTCTATTTATTCTTCTTTGCAATTTAGCTAAGGTTAGGTGTAGCCGATTTTGAACATTTTAATTTTGACTATTTCTTACGAGTTACGACTGCTTGTGTAGAAACAATTTGGACGAATAGTTAAAAACGGCTCGATGTACGTTGTACTACATTAATACAAATTATAATGAATTTTAATTTTGTGTTTTTAAAAACCCGTTCTCGAGAAATTCATGGGACCGTGCACTGGAGGGAGAATTTTGTTTGGGACTTTACAACAAAGCTGATAAATTTATTACTATTTCATATTTTTTCAATAAAAATATGAAAAATATATAGAATATACAATGAATAATATAAGAAAATCGCGATCCCCATATATCCCCGTAAGAAAAGTCTGAAAATCACTTATTTTTTCTATCGCTACAGTGTTCATCCCCCTTAACCCTCTCAGTGACCAAAAAACTGTTCAATTCATTAGTTAAAGATTTTAAAAATAAACACTACAGAGCCTTTGGGTGGATCAGATCATAATTTGATCTCCACACATTTAAATATACAAGTACCTAAACAGTTTAAAGCTAATCCTCGTCTTGTTTGGGATTATAAAGCTGCAAATTGGCAGGGACTTAGAGATTTCTTTAAATGGTTTCCCTGGAAACGCAATTGTCTTTCCAGCCAAGATCCAAACATTGTTGCTTCTAATTTTTCAAAAATAATACTAATGGGTATGAGTAGGTTTGTTCCAAATAGTTTGATTGTTCCGAAGGTTGATCGATGGTTTTCAAGTAAATGCAAAAAAGCAATAAAAATTAAAAAAAAGGCTTTTCAAAAGTTTATTCAAAACAAGTCTGATGAAAACCTTAGATTATACCGAATAGAAAGAAATTTATGTAGAAAATTAATAGATGCAGAGAAACATCTATTTATTAGGAAAAAAGCTAATAAATTTGCTGAGCACCCTACTGGTTCACGAAATTTTTATAAAACCGCCAAGGCTGTTCAAGGAAATTTTTGTAAGTCTTCTATACCTCCTCTTATTGATAGAGATATACCTATTATTGACCCCAAAGAAAAGGCTAATTTATTAGGTAACTGTTTTTCGTTAAATTCTACATTAGTAGAACCCATTTTCTACCTATACCAATTCCTAGAGTTTCTAACAAAATGGGGCGGATTATTTTTCGTAAAAATGTCATTCGGAAAATGCTCTTACAAATCAATACTAATAAGGCATCTGGACCTGATAGAATTCCTCCAATTATCCTTAAAACTTTTGCTAAAGAGTTAGCACCAATCCTAACTAAAATTTTCTATTTGTCATATAAGAAAGGGATTTTTCCTGATATATGGAAAATGGCTAGTGTACAACCAGTTCCAAAGAAGGGCGCTAAAACGGATCCAAGAAACTACAGACCTATATCAATTTTGTCAGTTGTTTCTAAAGTATTTGAGAAATATGTTAATTTTAATATTATGAGCTTCTTAGAGTCGTCAAAATTACTTAATGAAAGACAATACGGATTCCGTAAAGGAAGAGCGACGGGAGATTTACTCTCTTTTGTCACGCATATCTGGAACAAGTCGTTTGAAAACCATGGTGAGACCTTTGGCGTCGCACTTGATATTGCCAAAGCGTTTGACAAAGTATGGCACAACAATCTTATTTGCAAATTGAGATGCTACGGCTTAGATGAGCAACTTATTTCTTGGTTACAAAGCTTTATTTCCGAGCGCAAATTTCAGGTCAATGTTGATGGTGTTTCATCGAATATCTTTTCAACTAACGCTGGTGTTCCTCAAGGTTCCGCTTTATCACCTACTCTTTTTCTTCTCTATATTAATGACTTGCTAGGTTCAACAGTTAATCCCATCCATAGTTTTGCTGATGATAGCACACTTCATGCGTCACATGAAATGCCAAATTTGTATGCACCATCAAATCTTAATATCGCTAGATCAAACTTGATAGACTCATTAAATATTGATTTAAAAACCATCTTAGATTGGGGAGTTGCTAACAGTGTTGAATTCAACACAAGTAAAACTCAAGTTTGCCATTTTTCTAGGTTATCAACACCTAATCCATTTTTATTAAAGTTTGATTCAAATAATCTTGAAGAGAAAGAATCTATTAAACTTCTAGGAGTTGAGATTGAAAATAGTATGAAATGGAATTCTCATATTTTTAGCCTAGCAAAGAACGCTGTTCAAAAATTAGGATTTTTGGGTCGTTGTCGTAAGGTTTTTAATAGCGAGCAGCTTCTTTTAATATATAAATCATTTATTCGTCCCTGCATGGAGTATTGTTCTCACATATGGGGAGGAGCTTACATAAGTAGTTTGAAATGTCTTGATTCTGTACAGCGGAGAGCTGTTAAATTGATCGGCAACTCGACTCTTACTAACGTGCTTGATTCCTTGCAACATAGAAGAGACGTCGCTGATTTGACGGTATTCTACAAGTATATTATGGACGAACGGACGTCTGCGGAGATCAAATCGATTTTGCCTGAACCAGCAAACTTTGCGCGTTTCACTAGAGCATCAACATCAGCCCATCCTTTTACGGTTCGAGTGACTAGGTGTAGAACTGTCGCTTTTCAACGCGATTTTTTTAACAGAGTTTCTCATCTCTGGAATGCCTTACCGGCGTGGGTCTTTCCTGATAATTTTAATCCTCAAAACTTTAAGATCAACATTAATAAATTCCTCAAAGAAAATTGAATAATACTTTCAAGCCCTAGTTCCTTAGTTAGCATGGTATCTTCGGATATTC
This sequence comes from Diogma glabrata, assembly GCA_963693315.1. Taxonomy (NCBI): domain Eukaryota; kingdom Metazoa; phylum Arthropoda; class Insecta; order Diptera; family Cylindrotomidae; genus Diogma; species Diogma glabrata. The sequence goes on from OY856188.1 coordinate 53,038,772, forward strand.
AGAGACGTTGATCTATATTGGTTAACACTAAACATGCCTAACATAGAATAAAAAAAAAAAAAAAAAAAAACAAAATTTTTGATGAAGTTGTTCAATATTTCAATTCGGTCACTACAACCGCTTTTGTGCCAACCGAATGCTTTTTGTCACAATAACCTCAAATTCGGTTGTTGTTTTTTCAAATGTGGTTTTGAAGAAAAGACAATTGAATTTGACAACCCAAAAAACGAGGTTGCAGTGACCAAATTTTTTCTTTCAGTGAAACCGTAAACAATAGTCGAATTGACTGAGCGTGACATACTATGAGTAATTATCGTTTGGACGGTTTATTGATTCTTTCTATTGAAAATTAAATTTGGGAAGCAATAAAATGTTTAAATTATTTGTATTGCTTTATTTCTTTTTGGCTTTTGCTTTGAAAGGGGCCCTTGAATCAAGGAGTCCTGGTGCCTTATAAGCTTGTATGATAATCCGCCAGAAATATATATATAAACGCTGAGATATAATGAAAACGACCGGCACTCTCCCGGTCGCATTTGTTCAAGTAGATCGAAACACTTTTTTTTAAAAAATGTGTGTTTTATTAATATCTTGGACAAGTTCGTAAATCAGCAAAATCCAACATATGGTTAAGAATCTAGAGGCTTTATTGAGGCGTTGCAACGGCCGTTTGGATACTAATTTTTTTAAAAACTTCATAAATTTAGAATCTATGGAAATATTTTATCCCGTTTCTTATAAATATAAAACTCTGCCTTTAGAGGTTTTTGACTTGTTGGCTTCAACAACAAAATTTGAACAATCCCCAATAACAGCAATTTGCAAAAACCTTATAACAGTCAATGAAAAAAAAAAAGATTTAAATAGTAAACATTTTTTTTTCTTAGAAATAAACTATTATGATATTTTGCAGTAATTGCACGACATATGATATAGAGTAGGTTTGCCGTGTGTTTTTCATATAGTGTCATAAATTGTCACACATATGTTCTGTGGTAGATCTGATATTTCTTTGTTGCAAAATTGTATAGAAGTAGTTTTGCTTATATATAGCTAATTTTCTTGTTTGTTTTGTTTAAACTAATCTGATGCATCAGATCCTACTTGTACACAAAACTGTCTGATCTCGAAATTTGCCTATTTCTAGCGGACATCTTGCCGTTCGGACTTTTTTTTTAAACAATGATACCCGAACCAATGATATCCTTTCTCGGGATTTCGATAAGTAGAGCCGGATGCTGCAAAAAGTGTAGTCTTAAAATAGAAATTGAGACGTTGGCAGCTATGAATTCCTACGAAAAGTTTAGAAGACCTAAATTTAAGCTAAAAGTTTTAACTACCCAATTCTTCGTTCATAGTTACTAACCGTTCATAGCAACTAAACGAATATAAATATTCCTAATAAATTAACTTTATCAGGAATCCTAAAAAAACTGTTCAAATCAAAATCGTTTTCTTTATTATTTTGGCTCTACCACAAACATCATCGTAAGATTTTAGATCACAAATGTTAATTTATGTTAAAATTTCTAAAAATAATAATATTTTGTTACAAATTCTGTTCATCAATCATACCCAACCCCCACACCATCGTTTCGATATAATTTAACAATTTATATCAAGTTATTATATATAATAGGGTGGGGTAGAAATCTTCGTTAAATTCGATATAGCAAAAATTCAAAAGTGAGTTTTCTTGTTATTTCAGAAAATTGTATTAAATTTAACTTATTCTTTTTTTAAATTGAGTTTTATTAGTGGTAAACAATTTCAATCAATGACTGATAAAATTTTTATTATATTTGGCTTTAATCTGTTTTTGGAGTGATGGGGGGTGGGGTAGTTCTATTTATATTTCGAATAAATATTTTGGTGGAATATATAAGGAAATTATTTCGTTGTTTCTTAGCACGTGGAATTTTAGATTCTGTTGAAATCCTAAAGTTTTTGTAACATTAGCTGTAACAGCAGCGTTGAAAAGAGTATTTCGTGATTATTGTGCTTTCCAAATTATACCAATCAATTTGCCATGGCATAAAAATAATAGACTGAAGAATGAAAAATTTGGAAAACAAAAGAAATTGGCATCAAACCCTGTTTGATTCCTTATCTCTGTTTTATCCAAATATAGCAATTTTTCCGACCGCGACACAAAACGTCAAGATTTACTAAATTTACTATGTATTTGATCTTACTGTTTTATACCAAAACCAACGACAGAAAAAATTATTTTCATTTAAAATGAAGTGGAGGAAAACGCTTCCCTAAAATTCTGTTTATTATTTTAAATCTGTTTTGATGTTAAATTCTGAATGTAAACTTGTAAAACTTGAATGTAATAAAACGATTTTAAATCTGTGAAATATCAACAATATGTTATGTTACAATGAGAAGAATTTATTTATTTAACATTTCTAACACAGATAGAATAAAAAAAAATTAGCTACGAACATAATAATATGTAATTTAATGACAGAATTACTCAAGAGTTTAACTATATAATAGTTTCGTTTTACTGAATAACTGACATTAAGAATAATAAGATAATGATATGTTTTTATGAATTTTTTTGGTAAATTTTTAAATGTCGTATGAGACTTCATATGATTTAGTATGTATAGTCACGAGGCATTATTGCTTGTTTTCCATCAATTCGAAATTAATATCAGATACACGATATGAATTCAAGATTTAACTACATATATCTCTGCATATACCATTACCATTATCTAGCTTAGATTTATAATTCACTAGACTGAAATTTGAAAATATTTTGGAATATTTAGGATTTTTGTAATTAATTCAAATCAAGTAAAGGAATTTTTCGAATTTTCAATTCGAAAGCATTCCGGCTAGTATTATCTAAGGCTTTTAGAAAAATATATATAAAATATATATGCAAGCGCATATTTGACAATAATTGATCAAGTGTCACTCATTGATTTTGCATTGATTGGAAGTAATCAATAATCACTATACACTCGCGACTTAGAATTTGACTATAATAGAAATATTACACATTCTATGAATTCACACAATAGTGCTGTCTAGAAATTTAATGGAAGAATTCCCAAAAATAATGTTAAAACATTTCCGATAAATAGGAGTCTAATAAGTAAATAGTAAATAGAGTGATAATGAAGTTTCAACTTCAAAATATCATCGCATTGGTGGCGAAGTGGATAGCGTGTCTGCCAAAAAATTTAAACTCATTCTGGCACTATTGGGGTTATAAGTTCGAATCCCAACCAAAACACGTAAAAAAAAACACAGTGTTTTTTTTCTGATTTATTTCCAACAATACCTTTGAATTGAAAAAATCCAAATTATTTCTATAGTTACTTGAGCTTAATTGCTCTCAAAAATCCCGAATATATTTAAAATGTTTATATTTTTTTTTTAAATCTGCATCTTTCAAAAAAATCTACGATTTTATCAAAAAATAAACCACGATGATTTTGCGGCACGTGTTCTTTTTATTTAAAAAAAACGCCCTCGTGTTTTTTTTACCGTAAAGAACTTTTTATGGCGCGTCTGAAAATATTTAATTTTTCCCGACCAGTCTGGTTGTTTTTCGCTCAACTATTATATGTTAATCATTTAACTATCGTTTTTTTTAAGAATCGGGCAGAAAACGTGGTTTTTGGAAATTCTTTTGACTCGATTTTGTGATTTTGGTATCAATCAATCGGGCTTGGCCGTCTCCCGAAAACTTTATGAGATTGGGGTGGTAGGACCCACCCCCACCCCTTTACACTCTCTTTAAGTTTTAGCATATAAAAATCTATATAAAACAAATGGGAAGAGATAAAAAAATTTAATGGCACCATTATCTTTTATTCAGACCGGCAGCCAAATTCTGTAACTGTGAAGCGGTGAAGTGATAAAAATTTCTTCGTTTATTTTCATTAAAAAACTTATCACTTCACCGCTTCACAATTACAGAATTTGGCTGCGGCGCAACTTTTGAGTCTAAAAGTTGGTTTGCACCCTCACCCCCAACCAACCCCGTGGATGGGGTTGACACATTAAATTAGTAAAATATGTCATGTGGGGTATCGTTAGAATCAGAATTTCATAACAAATACAATTCCCCATATTACCTCCTGATCGGTGACATTACCATTTTTTACTCCGTAGAAAAATATATTTTTTTACATGTCATGTTTGATGTTGATTTCAATATAATCGGGGATGCTGAGATCTATTTTTTTTTTTTTAATAAAATGTGTTGTGTAATAGGGTTTAGAATATGTGTCACAACAACACATAAATACCTTTTAAGACCTAGGTCTAGATCTGGGTCCCACAACAACTGGCGTTCTAAGGTGTAGATTAACGCTTTTTTGAAACATCTGTGGGTTGAAGCCATTTGAGACTAAGTGTTCCGGCAAACTATTCCATTTGTACGCAGTTCGGACAAAGAAGTCTCTCTGCGATCTGCCAGTATGACAGCGCGGGATCTTTACCGTTTCACCGGTTGCGGCAGCCGATTGCCGAGTGGAACGTGGGGTTAGAATAAGTTTGAGGCATGATGCCGCTGATATCATCTGAGCACTGCTGATGACGATATTTGTAAAAAACAACGAGGTCAACAACAGTGCGACGATGTTGAATCGAGTTTTGATGTCAAAGTTCGATCACCCACAATTCGTATAGCTCGCTTTTGAACACAGTCCAAGAGGGCCAAGATGGAAACAGAGGCAGCACCCCAAACTTGACAGCAGTACTCCATACAGGGACGAATATAGGACTTATAAACATGGAGCAATTGGTATGGAGTGAAACATTTTTTGCATCTATTTAGGAGGCCGAGTTTTTTAGACACGCTTTTTGCCATCGCCATTACATGATCGTTCCAGAGTAGGTCATTTGAAACTGTGATACCCAATAAACGAATGTTTTACATTCTCCTATTGGTTCATCACACATACTAAATAAAATATCTTTGGGGAACTCGGTCTTTAATCTGGAAACAATCAACAGCTGTGTTTTGGTAGAGTTGAAATTGACAAGGTTTTTGTCACCCCAGTCGGCGACTTTATTCAGGTCTTTGTTCACGTTTATGGCAGCGTCTCTCCGGGTAGGGTTAATTCGTTCGTGCATTTTACCTTTTGAAGGAAGGGGCTCGAACGACTTGTGCAGAGTACTATCATCTGCAAAACTATTTATTGGGTTGCTGGTGATTTTCAACAATTCGTTGATATAAATCAAAAATAGGGTTGGGGACAATACTGAGCCTTGGGGTGCACCAGCGTTAATTTGTTTAGACTCAGAAGAAAATCCGTCTAAGATTACCGAAATATATCGGTTGGATAGAAAATTTTGAATCAGCTTCACAACATTGGGATGAAAACCGTACGCAACGAGCTTGTTGATTAAGTTGGCATGCCAGACTCGATCGAATGCCTTGGAGATGTCTAAAGCGATAACGTATGTTTCACCACCTTTATCAAGTATGCTGTTCCAACAATGCGCTACACAGTTTAATAGATTGGTAGTTGATCTTTTGTTTCGAAAACCGTATTGGCTGTCGGATATTAAATGATTTTCTTCCAGAAATTTTGAAATATGTGTATTAATATAATGCTCGTAGACTTTGGATAGGACCGATAGTAAAGCTATTGGCCTATAATTTGAGATATTGGATTTTGGTCCCTTTTTGGGGACGGGCTGGACATTTGCCAACTTCCAGCACGAGGGAAATATACCAGATTTGTAGGATTGGTAGAATATTTTAGTTAAAGTTGGTGCAAGTTCTTTGGAAAAGGTTTTTAAAATAATGGGTGGAATATTGTCCATTCCTGAGGCTTTGTTGATGTTTAACCCCTTTAAAAGTTTAGCAACTATTTTGGGTTTGAAGTGAAGTTCATTCATATTAACTCCTGAAGACTGGATTTGGGGTATTTCTTCAGGAGTGATGATGATAAAATGATGATGATAAAAATGGGGGCCGAACTCGGGGTAGTCCGAAAAGGGGTGGAGGTTGAGCGGTCGGTTATAAAAAATATCGAATTTATCGTCATAATAAAAATTGGGGTTGGACTCAGGGTAGTGGTGGGGGTTGGGGGGTTGGGTGTAGGTTGCGCGGTCGGTTATACAAAGTATCGAAATTATTGTCATTATTATCGATTTTTACATAATCGAGGATGCTGAGTTCAATGGTGATGGTAAAAATGTTGACCGGACTCAGGGTAGCTCAATAACGGGTAGGGGTTGGGGGTCGGTTTTAAAAAATTTCGAAATTATCGTCATCATTATCAATTTTAACATAATCGAGGATGCTGCGTTCAATTATGATAATAAAAATTGGGGCCGGCCTCAGGGTAGTCCAATAATAGGTGGGGGTTGGGGGGTCGGTTACACAAAGCATCTAAGTTATTGTCATTATTATCGATTTTTACATAATCAAAGATGCTGAGTTCAATGGTGATGGTAAAAATGTTGACCGGACTCAAGGTAGTTCAATAAAAGGTGAGGGTTGGAGGTCTGGTCATGAATACTATCAAAATTATCGTCCTTATTTTGATTTTAACATAATCAAAGATGCTGAGTTCAATGGTGATGATAAAAATGGTGACCGGATTCAGGGTAGTTCCATAAGGGGTGGGGGTTGGGGGTCTGGTCATGAATAGTATCAAAATTGTCGTCAATAGTGTTGATTTCAACATACTTGAGGACGCTGAATCCAACAGTGATGTTTAAATTGGGATCAAATATATAAGGGTGTCACTAAAGGGTGGGAGTTGGGGGATGAAAGCCGAAAATGTTCGCATATATATATATATATATATATATATATATATATATATATATATATATATATATATATATATATATATATATATATATATATATATATATATATATATATATATATATATATATATATATATATATATATATATATATATATATATATATATATATATATATATATATATATATATATATATATATATATATATATATATATATATATATATATATATATATATATATATTATGAGTATTGATTTTGGGTAAATCAAGGGCACTGAATTCAATGGTGATGCTGAAATTAGTATTTGGGCGCTAGGGAAGAAACTAGTGGATAAGGGTTTGGGTCTAAAATTAGGGTAATGTTCAAATATACATAATAAATCGAGAATTCTGAATCCAATGGCGATGTTGAAATGCAGAACCACGTAAAAAAATGTGTACTATGAAAAACACTATGTATTACAAATTGAACGAAAATGATGTGTGAAGTTTATAAAATAAAGAATAAATGACATTAAATATTTTATAAACAGATTTTTTTCTGTCTAGTCTACTCAATATGGTGTAAAGACGAAGTTCAATTATTTATACAAGAAAATGATGAGCACTCAAATTGATACAGTCTTATTTTTGTGGCATTTGTTTGTATATTTCGATAATAAAAATATAAGAAATATAAAGAATTTGCTACTTTAGTTTATTATTTTTCTTATTTAATAATTTTAAAATATTTTTCTGCCATGTTTAGATGATACATCAATTTGACGATATAATTCAACTAACATTTACGAATAACCCACTTTTAAGGGGCTCCTTTGCTAAGTAACTCTAGCCTTGGTGTATAATGTATATTTGAACAATTTTTTATTCTCCACCCCATCCTCCAGCTTCTGATTTTGCTCCTATAGTTGCTTGATTGCATATTCCAAGACCACCATTGGATTCAGTATCATCGATTCATAGAAAAACCAATATTTATTATGTATATTTGAACATTTACCTAATTTTAGACCCAAACTTTTATCCTCTAGTTTCTTGCCTGGACCCCAAATACTAATCACAGCATCACCACTGCATTCAGTACCCTCAATTTATCCAAAATCGGTGTCACCGATCAGGAGGTAATATGGGGAATTGTATTTGTTATGAAATTCTGATTCTAACGATACCCCACATGACATATTTTACTAATTTAATGTGTCAACCCCACCCACGGGGTTGGTTGGGGGTGGTGGTGCAAACCAACTTTTAGACTCAAAAGTTGCGCCGGTCTGAATAAAAGATAATGATGCTATTAAATTTTTTTATCTCTTCCCATTTATTTTATATAGATTTTTATATGCTAAAACTTAAAGAGGGTGTAAAGGGGTGGGGGTGGGTCCTACCACCCCAATCTCATAAAGTTTTCGGGAAAAAAATTTTGAAAATTTCCGTGACTGCCCGATTCTTAAAAAAAAACGATAGTTAAGCATTCGTGTTTAGCATAGTAGAATGATTATTTCTGTGAACCGAAGAAGATATCTAATTTATCTAACAAAATTTTATATTGTACATCATTTGCATCCCCCATCATTTCTACACACTCTGATTAAATCTTCGTTTATTTATAAGTGCAGTTAAGCAAAAATATAAAATCAAAAATAAATTAATCTTTTCTAAAAAAAATTATATCAATTACTCTAATTGCACAGCCTTAACACAGTCGTATTTATCAAAATTAACAAAAGACAAACAAAATGGAAAACAGTCAAAAAAAAAATTCTTAACTCTTATTCTAATTTTTCTGCCTACAACACTTTTTATATTATAACAAATTGTCGTCTTATATATTTTATCATTGAAACTAAATTTTCTTTTCTTTCTTTACCCCATACAGAGACTGCGAAGGATAAAAAACAATACCTAAAAAAGAAAAAAGTTGAAGACTGGAAGGAAAACAAATAAAGATTAAATAAGAATCAAGAAAAATGGGAAGTTTGCCAAACTTAAATGAATTGGATAGGGAAAAGATGGAAAAGCGTATTTTTGTTAGGGAACGAGAATTGGCAAGAGAACGTGCAAGAGAACGAGATTTTTCTCGTGATAAAGATCCATTTCGAGAAAAGGATCGTCTCCCTGTTTTCATACATCAGGTAAATAAAATAAAATAAATATTATTGTTATTGGATTTTAGATTAAGATTTGTTTTGATAACTTACGTAAAAGTTTGTCTTCGATAATTATTTGTTATTTTCAAAGTTTGTGTAAACATATAAATAGAAACCAAGGTAAACACAGGATATCTCTTCAAACAAAACTTTGTGTAACAAGCTAATTTATTTTTCATTATGAAATAAGTTGTGAAGAGCTAATACTTGGAGCTATATCTGGAATACTTCTAATACTTGGAATTGGTAAATAAAAACCAAAGACAGAAACAATAGAGTAGATATGCAGCGAAAATTAAATCGATTGGACTACTACCTGTTTTTGTTTTTGACATGGAATGATTGACATTCGATAAGAATTATTTTTTATATGCTCCTTTGTTTCTAAAATTCTACATCGGTTATCAAGTAACTGATACATGTGTTGCGAAGTTAATAACGATAAAGATGAATTCTTAATAAAAAAGTTTTATTATAGCATTTCCATTTCCCTAATTACAGTTTTACTATCATTTCCATGGATATCTGTTAAAGCTTCATTGTTACCAATTATTTCTTAAAATGCTTGAACATGTTAATGAATAGTCGAACACACCATCAAAATGTGTGGTTTTGATCCGGTTCGAAGGACCAAAATGTTTGTTCAAAAATGATTTTAACCTTAAAGGCAATTTTATATTAATATTACAATACTGGTGGCGGATTGTTGTCCATACGTAGTAGATTTTGTTTAATGCAATTGTTTTGTTTATTTTTTTCGGTTCGCTTTCGTTGTTTTTACTAGTTTTATTTCGTATAGGGTGATACTATGAATAATTTTTAAGCTATTGTTTTTTTGATAATATGTAATTACAATTGTGTTTTAATTAGTTGATTTAATTTCAATTTTAATGACTGTAGGTTTTGTTGCAGTCATTGCCATTGAATTTTTTGTTTTTTTTATATCAGTGTCAAGGATATTACCAGGAAATTTATTGAATATTTTCAATAGACTTGTATTAGACGTGATTTCTCTGCTTACCTTTTCAAAATTACTCTAACAGTTTCTACAAGGGAGTGATCAGATGATAAATCAAAGCAATTTAAAACCATTGCATTTGAGCATAAAATATCTTTGGTTACAAAGACATTTAGCAAATTTCGGTTTTTCTTTCTGGTAGATAAATAATTCCACCCTGTTCTTCGATATAGCTCAGTACAGTTGTTTACATTTTCGTTGTTACTAGTCTTGAGCTCCCAGTTTTGTATTATAGTCACCACCTGCTTTATATTGAGTAACCAGGAGATTAAAATAATCCATGGAATTGTTGTTTTCTTATTTGGTGTTTAGTATTCCATACTATTCTTCCAAACAGACTGTTGCTTGCATATTTTGTAATTTAGGGTTCCTTTTTTCATACGGCACACTATTGATGAGAGTAAAACGTGTTTTTCACATTATTTCGATTTTCTCGATTGCTATAAATTCAATAAACTTGAAATTTGGCATGCGTATAAAACTAATCTGTCCACACAAAATGAGGAGTCGAAAAACAAATAAAATGGTTTTCGTTTAGTTAACAGGGTTACGACGTAAGGCCTTTGAGAAAATACATTTTTATATCGCGTCAAGTAGGGTATCATATGAAAAGGCTTCACTTAAGTGTTTCTAAAAAATGTCTTTTGGAATATTACACCCCACCATTTTTTGTGTAATTCTAAATAATGGCGTTTTCTGTATGTTTTCTTTCCTCGATTAGCTCCAAGCTTAAGTAATCGAAAATCTTAAAAAGTATTTTGAATGGTAGCAAAATTAGTAAGTTTTTAAGGAAAAATATAGTAAAGTACCAGGGTAGGGGGGTGTCATTTGAAAGAGCACAAAAATTAAGAAACAGTAAGTACAATTTTTTTTAGAATTTTGCGATTCACCGTTTTTGAATTATTCTCAAAAAAGTGCAACAAAAAGTTGGTGGGGATGGGAGTGGGGAAGGGTGAAAAAAAGGTTTTTCGCCTCGCATGAGTGGGCTGTCATTTGAAAGAACACCAAAATTAAGAAACAGTACAATTTTTTTTAGAATCTTGCGATGCACAGTTTTTAAATTATTGGGTAATTCTTTTACAAACCGAACACCTTTCTGACCGACACCTCTTCGATTTGGCTGAAACTTTTTTTGTGGATTCTGTGTCGAAAAAAAAGAGATACGTGCAATTTTGTTTTGCATATTTTCGATATACAAGTGATCGAACATTTCAGAATGGCGAGTTTTTTGACTGGGCGACTCATTTTCAAAAATGCATAGTTCTGAAACTATAGAACTACAAAATTTTCATCAATTAAACTTTTGTAGCTGAAGAACTGAACTTAGAGAAAAAAATATTTTTTATAAAAAAAATTAACAAATTCATATTGTTATAAACAATTTAATTGTTTAAATCGATTTTTAACAAACGCCCCCAAAACGAATCAAGTTCTTAGTACATATTCCCATTTTATTCTCCGTGAAATTTTACGACAAGAACATGTTTTTAAAATAAGGTACATTTTCAATTATTATTCTTAAAATATTAATTTATGTAGCGCGTAACGAACAAAAAACGGTTTTTTGCTAATAAAACAAAATCTGTAAATTGTATCAAAAAAAGTTGTATGTAAAAGTTGTAGATAATTAAAAGATCTACAACTTTTGTCTGAACTAGTTTTCGACATAACCTCAAATTTTAAATTAAATTGCAAAAAAGGTTAGAAATCATCTTTGTAACAATTATTCATTGAAAATTTGCATAACCAAAAATTTATGGGTAATTCGTTTTCAAACCGAATTCCCTGACAAGAAAGCAAAACTTGATTGAAAAAAACAATTATTATCAAGCGTTGGGAAAAAAATCCATCCAGTGCGCCACGTAATTTCAACCTGCCTGTTGTATTAGCCACCACTGCCATGACAAACTTTGACAAATAATAACAGATGATAAAAAATATCTTAGTAAATAAAAAAAATCACGTAATAAAAAATAAAGTAATACTTCTTAATATTTAATATGTACTTTATTGGAATAACCACCAATGGAAAGTAAAATGAACACTCTCCCACTCTCCTAATACAACAGACAGTTTGAAATTACGTGGCGCACTGGATGGATTTTTTTCTCCCAACACTTGATAATAATTTTTTTTTCAATCAAGCTATGTTTTCTAACATGTCAGGCAATTCGGTTTGAAAACGAATTACCCATAAATTTTTTGTTATGCAAATTTTCAATAAATAATTGTTATAAAGATGATTTCTAACCTTTTTTGCAATTTAATTTAAAATTTTGAGGTTATGTCAAAAACTAGTTCAGGCAAAAGTTGTAGATCTTTTAATTATCTACAACTTTTATATACAACTTTTTTTGATACTAGTTTTTGATTTTGTTTTGTTAGCAAAAAACCGTTTTTTCTACATAAATTAATATTTTAAGAATAATAATGGAAAAGGTACCATATTTTAAAAAGTCCACCGCTAGAAATAGGTAGATTTCGAGGTCAGACAGTTTTGTGTGCCAGTAGAATCTGATGTATCAGATTAGTTTAAACAACACAAACTAATTTCAAACAGATATCGAAAAAATTTTAAAAAGAAAATTAGCTACATATAAGCAAAACTATATCTATCCAATTTTGCAATAAACAAATATCAAATCAAATACCACAGAATATGTGTGTGACAATTTATGACATAAACCTACGCTATATCATATGTCGTCCAATTACTGCAAAATATCAAAATAGTTTATTTCTAAGAAAAAAAATTAATTTCTTCTATTCAAACCTTTGTATTTTTTTTTCATTGACTATTATAAGGTTTTTGGAAATTGTAGTTATATGGATTGTTACAAACTTTTTTGTTGAAGCCAACAAGTCAAAAACCTCTAACTGCAGAGGTTTATATTTATAAGAAACGGATTAAAATGTATATATATTGTATATATATATATATATACAAATTTTTTTTTTTTTTTTTTCGTCTCCGCTTATCATATATAGTCGTTTGGCACAAACATTTTTCCGAAATTCCGAGATGAAGCCCATTGCAAGAGGTAGATTTTTATATGAAATCTACCTAAAAACAGGTTTGTATCGTAAAATTTCACGGAGAATACAATGGGAATACTAAGAACTTGATTCGTTTTGGGGGCGTTTGTTAAAAATCGATTTAATCAATTAAATTGTTTATAACAATATGAATTTGTTAATGTTTTTTATAAAAAATATTTTTTTCTCAAAGTTCAGTCCTTTAACTACAAAAGTGTAACTGATAAAAATTTTGTAGCTCTTATAGATTTCGAACTATGAATTTTTGAAAATGAGTCTCCAAGCCAAAAAAACTCGCCATTCTGAAATGTTCGATCACTTGTATTATTAAAACTATGCAAAAAAATAATACCTCGGCTACGTATCTCTTTTTTTTCGACACAGAATCTACAAAAAAAGTTTCAGCCAAATCGAAGAGGTGTCGATTAATTTTCATCGAAATCCGTTCGGTTTGTAAAAGAATTATTCTATTGTCAAAAACGTTCTATTTTTAGTGTTAACAACACTTAACCCCTAAATATCGTCGTTGATTAACAGAATTGAGTTGTTACTTAGCTACCATAAAAAGCTATGGATAACATTCAACCTAAAGTAATATTTTTTATATCATTTCGATCAATTTAGATGAGATTGTCATTTAGGCCCGCTATACACTTGAGCTAAACTATGCGAACTATGTTTTTAAAAAAATAATGTTTTAACGCGAATAATATTTTTTAAACAAAATGTAATGAATGTAATGTTTCCTTTTTTATTTTATTTTTTTAAATTATTTGTTTTCGTAATGTGTTTTTGTATAATTACGTTGTATACAAAAAACATAGTTCGCATAGTTCACATAGTTTAGCTCAAGTGTATAGCGTTCCTTACTGTTGATATTTACAATAAACCATTTATTTTTCATGTGTCTATGGTCTGGCAATATAAACCCTTTACAACACAACTTTATGTTAATTATTTTGATACTGTTTTCCTTACATTCACGGAACCCTTGACGGGCGAATTTTATTCACACTTGTCTGACATTTTTAATTAAAATAGCTGCATCCCAGTGTGCCTGGCCATTCGCATGCTTAGTGTTGAGCAATATATATTCATTAATTTTGAAGTAGATTTATAGGTGAAGTGAGTTTCACAAATTAACATCATATAATAGACCGTTCACATTCCACTAAAAAAACTTTATGATCAGTTAATATCAGTTAACTTCTTTATAGACGCCAGACTATTATGTTTTCTGTTTGTGTAATGCTGTGTAATTTGCTGTTTGTGCGTATTTGTTTATTTGTTGCTTAAAATCAGTTTTGCAGTGGTTTTTTGATGTGCGCTCTAGCTTAGTTGCCAGCCATCTGCAGGTTGTGAATTTTGGTGCACACTTTGCATTCATTGCTTCATGCATTGTCTAGGGGTAATTCTCAAAGCTATATATACTTTTTGGAATTTTTTATAAATGTTTTGGCCAACACAAATTTGAAACTTGAACTTATTTGCCGTCAGTGACAGTCACAAATTTAAAATTTTTTCTAGAACGAAAAACGTCTTCATTTTATAGGCAATTTAATGCATAATAACAAATTTAAAAAAAATATTTTTCTCCGATCGTAGGAAAAAATATATCTTTCCGTTGTTTTTTCGAAACGAAAAGCTTATGATTCCAGTATGTTGTATTTGTTGCTAAGCAACAAGTAATAATAGAACGAGAATATTTTTTCTGGCCTAGGCCGGGAATATATTCCTGTATGGATTTTTAATTGTTTAGAAGAAATAAAAGTACACTTATAAGGTCAAACGCATTTATTTATTTTAATTTAAAAGTATACATAATAATGAATGTGATGAATCTATGTCAAACTAATTATGTGTTAGGTATAGGAGTTTAATTTTACTTATTTGTAATATTAAAGGTTATCGTACAATTAGTACAATTATTGAACATTGGTGGATTAATAGTATCGCATCCCAGCATTGTTGTTGATATAGTGCTATTAAAATCATTAACATTATTTGCATCGGCTGCTTCATTATCCGTTGTATCGAAAATCTTATGAGCAACTTCAATTTTATTGATAATGGATTCATCGATATACCCTTCAGCAACAGTCGATGACTTCCATCCTCCAAATCTTTTTAGGCTTGTTAAATCTGCGCCATTATCAACTAAAATTGTCGCAGATGAACGGCGAAAACAGTGCCCTGTGTATTCTTTTGCGTCTGGCAGTTTTAAAAAAGTAGCAACAATTTGTGGCATTTTACCAAACTGATGTATGCCAACTACTTGTTTGAAACCTTTACCATTTGTGTATTTAAAAAAAACGCAAAGAATTTAAATCTTTTGGACGCGAAGTTATGTATTTTCTGTAATATTCTAAATAAGTTTCGTTTACGATAAATGATCGTGGTTTATTTGTCTTGTTATTCGGGATTTTAACTAAAAGTTTAGATCCCAAATCACTAATATCAGTAATTTCCATGCGGGCTAGTTCATCCCGTCGACAAGCACCAGCGATTCCAAAAATTAACGCAACCTACAAAAAACAATCATAATATTACATACAAAAAAATATTGCAGTGTGAATTGTATTTTATCCGAAAACATATTTGAATTTAATGTGTAAATACAAATAATAATCGTTTTAAATACCTACATGCTTACTTTAGTAACTAGGAACGAATCATCTGAAGCTTCCAAAATGAATTTTTGAACATATTCCATAGTTAATATTTTAGATTTCTTCGCTTTATATCCGTCAGATTTGCGTTTCAAGAAGACACGTAATTTTTGGTATTTTGCAATATCCACATTATTTTTAACCACTAGCATCGACCTGATCATTGAGTAGTTTGACCATAATGTGGATGATTTCAATTTTGTAGATAAATTAGCGAAATACGCCAGAATGGCGTTTTCCGAAAATGATTTGATGTGTTTAGATTGACGATAATCCATAAAGCGTTTATAAGCATTTTCGTATTTTTCCTTCGATTTTTGCGGGAGTAAATCACATGTAGCTGAATTAGCTGCTTCCACTATATCCGGCGGGGTGCAAGATAAGGATAATTCGCTTTCACTGGCCATATCCCTTAAATTTCGTTCACACGTTTTTTATAAATCAAATAGATACACAAACTTGACAACTTTTGAAAAAAAAAAAAACAAAATTTCTTTATATCTTATGATGTCGTGGCTAACTAAGCAATAATTTTATGTTATTTTCGATTTTTTACTTTGTTTTGATTTCTTCATATGATAATTAATGAATAATACTAAAAATTATTTTGGATTTATATTCGTTTTAAAGTCCGATCGGAGAAAAAATAGTATGTACAATTCGGAGGAAAAGTGAATTCCCGGAAGATAGTGGTTGCCGGACTCGGCTATCGCCTCGTCCGCCAATTTCCACTGTCGTCCGGGAATGCAGTACTTTTCCTCCTAATTATACAATATACTATTGTTCGTTAGCATTTTTTCCCGTAGAACCATTAAGAATATTTTATAAATTCTTGAGGTTAGTTTTCTCTCTTATTTAGAGGTTTTGAGGATTCAAATCAATTTTTTGAAATTTATGAGACACGTTTTGTTTAATTTTTTTTTTTAAATTTATTTTAAAATATGCACTTTCAAATAATTCTTGTCGCGTGATGAAAGTAGTATCGATGTGAGCGCTTTAGGTCGCTGAAGGTTAAAAATCTACTCCAAAACAGATTTCACGTTATACCTTGTGGCTTGTGCTGTAAAATGAAAATTAAAGTTCAAAGAATGCATTACAAAATAATCACAATTTTTTAATCTAAATTTGGTGTCAAATTATTAGAATTAAAAATGGCGGATTAAATATGGCAGGTAATATTTTTTTAATTGAGAAGTTTTGCAAATCGAAAAATATATTCGTAATCTGCATAAAATTTTAAGTGAAAATTGTCTAGGACAAAATTTTCCTACATGGTGCTATTCCTGAGAAAAAAATCATAAAGTTTTAGAACTCGGGAAAAAAATGTTCTTTTTACCTTCAGCGCAATCTAGCGCTCACATCGATACTAGTTCCATCACGCGACAAGAATTATTTGAAAGTGAATATTTTAAACTAAATTTAAAACAAAAAATTAAAAAAAAAATGTGATGTGCATTTTGAAAAATTGAAACTTTTTAAAAATACTTTTATCATATTCTATAACGGAAAAAATGCTAACGAACTAATGGTTTAAAAAAAATTAAAAAATAAACCGCATTAAATTGCTTACAAAATGAAGACGCTTGTCGTTCTAGAAAAAATATAAAATTTGCGACTGTCACCGACGGCAATGGGGTGGGCCAAAAATGTAAAAAAAATTGTTTTTTGATGGATTAATATCAATCCTCAAAATTTGGAGAAAGAATTTTTTTCGTTTTATCTTATTTACCTGAAATGCCTCATATGTACTACATATTTTTCTATACATACTATATAGATATATTGCTGTAATTGATTTAATGATTTTCGCCACAGTTGCTGTAAAAGTAGTTATAAAAGGCCGACGCTGTTCAAGGGTTACTGAGCAGGAGCGCCACCATTATTGTTGGTTTGTGTATTGTTTTAGCGAAAGGTTTGGGTCTCAACTAAAATGTCGATATGGAACTTTGAATTTGGGTCTCAAGTAAAATATCGATACGATGCTTTGATCTTGGTCTAAAATTATGTATTGAAATAAATAAAAGAAAAAATAACATGAAGTGTGATTTTGGGTCTCAATTAATCGATATGACTCTCTGAGCTCGGTCTAAAATTGTGAACTAACACGAAGAAAAGAAAAAAAACAAAAACAATATATAAAAAATGTTAGATGAAGTTTCTTAAAAATAGTGTGCTAAAGCTCTTGGAGCAATGTTTTAAAGAATTGTTGAACTAACGTGATTGTTATTTTATTCTTTCCGTTTTTTATCAGATTTGATAACATCAATTATAGGTAGTACAAAACATTTTTCATAGGTAGCTCCAAAATCTTTTACTTATTTTAGTAAACTTTAAATAAAATTATTCTGTAGCTTTTAGTATTTAGTACACCTAAAGGCATCTCAAAAACCTCAGGAAAACCTGACACAAAATAAAAAACTAGACAAAACAGACTTTTAAGGTGCATTACGTTTTTAATTTATTTTTAGTTTTTTTTTCTCACAGAAAAATCAGGATGAATAAAATATCGATATGAGTTCAAAATTTACACTTCCTATAAATTACTCCAAAAGCTTTAGTACACTAAATTTAATTAAGCCAACTTCATCTATCATTATCTATTTATTTTTAATTTTTGTTCTTTATTCTTGTTTTGCTTGCGTTTTAGTATACAATTTTAGACCAAGTTCATAGCTTCATATTGATATAGATGAGACCAAAACCCAAAGTCTCATGTCGAATCTTAGTTGAAACCCGAACCTAATGCTTAGAAAAGATATGCCTCCAAAGCTCATGGCGGCCATCTTGCTCAGGAGCCCTGGACCAGGATCGGTCTATTATAACTACCTATATAACCTTGACTAGTGCCATCTCACTGTTATTGACTGTGGTATATGATATCTCACTTATATGCCAATAGCTGCGATTGTAGTACGCGGGGTTTTCTCACTCATAGATTAAAAATAAAAACAGAAAAACAAATTAAAAAATCTAATAATTATATGTGTTTAGTAATATTTAATTCTTTAGTAATGTTTTACGGTTTAATCGATACACAATAAAAAAATTAAAACTTGATTGGACCATTTACACCTAAGTTTACAATATGTCGTGTTACACTAATCAACTTAAGTGAAAAAATATTGTTTGTGCTGGTCCTTCCTGCTTATATTTTTTTCAAAACTATACTTTCCACTTGCATGTTAACATTTTGTTTTTCCTTTTTTCAGGCGCACATACCAAAAAACAATCAACATCATAGACATTCATTGACATCAAGAAAAGTTCTTAGAACAAGAAGCTCAGGAACAACACATCACATTTGGGATGACCCGATGATAGAGGTAGGTGGTTTTTATTATAATATAGTTTTTAGAAACCACTTTTCTAAGCAAGAATAACGTTCGAAAACATTTGATTAAAAGCCTAAAGCTGTCAATAGATTGATTGATACCACGTACAACTAACCATGTTTACCTCACTATTCTATTAGTTAGATTAAGTTCCTGTGTACACCCATTTATAGCAAAAGTATACAAAAAAAACTTTCTTATCTCCATAAATAAAATTATTTACATGTCACAACCCCACTGAATACTCAGTTTATATAAAACGAATATATCTCAACATCAAAATCTAAAACTCAATAATCATTTTAAATTATCGTTTCCATTTTCAAATTTATTGCTTTTCCCATTTTCAACGACGAAGACGACACACAAAGAAATTAATCGAAATCTTTAAAATAAAAATAACAAAAATTGATCAGTCGTGACTGTAATTTTAAAATCTTACACGTCGCAATAACACATTCCTACGTTGGCACCATCAATAAGAATAGAAGTCACAAAAAAAAACAAAGGAATAACATTAAAAAAAAAATCAATGAGAAGAAAATTTATTTCGGAAAATTTTAACACCCTTCGGCAACAAAGTGTTTTATTTTCATGAAATAAATAAATAATAAATAAAAAGTTGAGTAAATAACGAAAATGTTTCATTAAATTTGTTTCTGTTGTTGTCTAATTTTTTTTTATTTTTTTTTGCTTATTAGAGTGTGACATATTGTGATGTTTTGGTAACTGTATCATCTGAAGGAAAATTGAAAGAAAATAGCAAACTGAGGATATTCAGTTAGGTGGGGGGGGGAACCTGTGGTTGTCAAATATTCATGATGGTATCGTTATTTTCATCATCATCCACTCCTAGCCTCACTTTAAAAAAACTCGGTGGCCTTGCGGCAAAATTTTGTTCTCTTTTCTTAGTGATATCACCACTAGCGCGTAAGTCAAAATTCATCAGAATGAGTTCTAGTGTTACAGCTAGCGATATTTTTGGTTCCCGTGCTACTGGTACATTTTCAACATTCTTCACAAGATGGTTTGTTAAGTGGAGACTTTTTGTTTTACTTCGTCGCCATATCGTCTTTTTTATTCTTTAACACTCATTAGCGTCATATTGTAGACATAGCGTAGAACCCACGGTTTTGCATCACTTACTTCATGTGAAAACAAAATATGTAGAAATATTTTATGGAAAAGTAGATCTGATTTTTTTGGCGTTGGGTTGGCAATTTCGCATCAGTCATGTGAGCTGGATTAAGTTTAATTTCAATAATAAAACTCTTGCGGCAAAGCATAGTTTTTTTGGACCCTCTAACTTTATATGAGCCGTCATATGTTGGTGATAACCTTATTTTAATTTTATCTACTTTAATAAAAACGAGAAGAACAATGAATGTCAGGTTATATCTAGAGAGTGTTTAAACCAGTCTATTTGTATCTATATATTCTGGGCATGGAATAATGGAATAGGATGTCTGTTCTATTTTCAATTGGTTTTTAGATTAAGACGCAATGATTAATAGAAGCAGTATGGAACATTAGCATTACAGTGCGAGAGGTGATATTCATACAACCTCATAAGACTAACATAAGCGTAAGCATTTTCCAAAGATGATTTCATTAATCTAGAACGAAAATTAGAGGTTCGAAGGTGATCAGATTCAGACTACAGCCCAGAAGTATGCAATTGCAAAGATGAAACTTAAAGAAATTAACGGAAGGGCACCATTTACGTTATAGTTGGGATGGCGCCTTGCGCTTTGTCTGCACAGGACACTTGCTTCTTAATTCAAGGGCTTAGTAGTCTATAGCCGTAACGAGTTAGTTGAAGTCTTACACCAAGTTAATTTTTTCGAATAATTGATTGAGATAGGTTCTAACTTGCATTTTGATTTTCTACTTTTAGATTAGCCTCTAATAAGTTTTGAATCGGACTCTTGAGGTTCATCAACTCACATCAAGTCAAGTAAAATTAATCTAAAATTACCTCAATTCGTGAAAGCATATCTTCTTTCGCAATAACTGTCTGATATCTGTTATGAACAGAAAAACGCCTGACGGGAACTTCTGCCTGTCTTTGAGAGGATAGATGTTACTAGTGCCAGTTTGGCTGTTTCAACGGTAGTACCGCATTAAAAATCCCAGATAAATACTGGTTTATTCTTCTAGATAGTTCGGCGAGATACCCACGAGGGTGAGATATTAACGTGGATTTTTTGTGAGGTTAAACACACATAACCTAAAGAGTTCTTGAAACTTTAATATTCATTGTTTGGGGCAATACTCTATATTAGGGTTGAACCATGTAGTTTTCAAAGCAATTTAAAATGACCTAGAGCTACACAAGAAATATTGGTTAAGTTTTTAAACCATTAAAGTCTTACTACCCTAGAATGAATGTTTAAGGTATGTGCCCTGTATCAAATCAATTATTCAGCATCAACGCTTCGGCGCATGTTCAATTTACTTTATTTCATTTTAGTTTTAAAACAAAGGCTATATTCCTTTCATATTGACAAAGCAAAAATAACACAAAATACATTTAATGTATTCGACGCATGCGAAATAAAAACGAGTTAAATATTTTAAAATAAAAAAAAATATTGTGAAACGCTTTGTACTCCATAATTGTTTTATGATATGATTTTAAGTTGTTGATAGTACGGAACAATGGATTATTTAGGGTATGAACAGTGTGAGGACTGTTTGGTTTAAACTTTAAAAGAAAATCATTTGTATAATAAATTTGTTGGTCGTTATAAAACCTTGAACAATCGATGCTCGTAAAACAGATCGAGGTTTGAATGAGAACGTTGTCTTGTATTTTCTAATCAGGTTGTCTATAGATAAAAATTTGTTATATTATAAACCAAAAATTTCCCAGCTGCTTCACGTTATAATAATATTCAGTAATTGTACGAAAGATTTCTTGTCCCGATGTATCCAACATTTGTAATTTTATTCGTATATCATCAATGGTTAACATTCGGGCTTCAAATTTCACACCAATGGTTAAATCATAAACTATTTGAAAACCTATCATTAAACTGAAGTATAGTTGACATGATGTACCGACTCCCGTATAACCCTCCAATGACGATGTATCACCAAACAATTAGTTTTTGTGAAATAGATAATTGAAAATCTTTTATTTTGATAGATATTTATTACTAGATATTTTGTTTATTATTCAAGTTTTATAATATTATCTGTCAAAACATCATAATCTAGTGCACAGGGTTTGTCAATTTAATGATATGATCAAAATCATTATGAACGATTATGGTAACTCAAAAATATGTTAATTTTATCTAAAAAAATCGGAAGATAATGTTTTTGATCACACTAATAAATCGAATTTTAGCGCGCGTTTTATAATTCTGTTTCTTTTTAAATATATGTTGCTCACATTCACGTCCATTAACTCATAAACATTGACGCTAATGTCAACGTGATGAAAAGTATTTTCATTTAAATAAAAAAAGAAAATCAATATTGACCTACTGGCTAGGTGGAGCTTAAAAATCCACCAAATGGACTTTACTATTATCCATTAAAAGGGAACCAATGAGGTCATTGGTGAGGATATTCCATGTGAGTTGTGCTTCCATTTCCGTCCTCTTTACCTATAGTGATATACTATAGAGATCTTCGAAAGAAAATCTATGTCTTGACATGGATGTGATTTTTTAGTTGTGAGTTTGGAGTGATGTATAAGAACATTAAGTTTTTTTTTTTGATTAATGTAATAGAAATATATGTGGAAAATAATTAAAAGTTTGATTTAATTTGGACATTCGATCAAATAAATATAATATGTGTTGCAAGATTTAAAAAGAAGTTATCGCAAATTCCAATCAATGTAGTAACGAGATAAATAAACCAAAGAAAAAAAGATGAACATACACTGAATTTTTTTTGGAACCAGAAGAGGAGGAAGATTTGCCGATTTAAACTCGGAAAGTGATCAACACACTTTGAAATGATGAGTGAACGAGTTGACATTTTTAATTCGCATTGTCATGTTGTTATGTGGAGTAAAATTTGTGTTTAATTTTTTATGTTAAGTCATGAAGGATGTAGTAGGAAGTTTGTCTGGTCGTCCGAGAAGGTCCACCAGTTGGTCAAGAACGTAATGTACCCTGCCGCTAGTTCACTTGAACGAAGGTTCTACCGACCGACCTCATAACAAGAAATTTAATATAAAAACATATGAACTTCGTGCCTAAAGCACCACCCAGATTCTGTAGAGGGCAGCTACCATGCCGTAACTATCCCAACATTTTGTAACCACCCTCAAACTAAAACAAAAGTTGGAACCACTCACCGCATGCCGTGATCACTTGTTCTCAGTGGTTTCTGAAAAATTTTGAAGAAATTATTTCACATTTAAATCTTTTTTTCTCTCATTACAATTTTCTTTGTGAACTCTTTTTTTACGTTATCCGTATTACATAAAAAACACGACCCCCGACTCAATTCCCATCGACCGATCCAGAATTACACCAACTAACTAAACAGTTTCAACTGCCAAACCCCAACTGATCCACCAAATACAAATTAAATTTATCATGTTATTTCTCATAGCACGAGCCAAAATATAAAGAATTGTCAGCATAAAGTATTATTTTTCTTTGTAAAAAAAATTATATATTTAATACTTTCGTTAGTTTTTGTAAGTTATTCCCTATTTAAGCAAAAAAAAAAAAGAAAATAAATAAAAATTTAACATGGGTCAGGTTTGGATGTACTTGTATGGAATGTTTTAAATACTTGTGTTGTTACACAAGTGGGTTGAAAATATTTTAATATTTTCAAAGAAGTCTATTGTATATTACTATAGGGCGGAAAGTGGAAGTACACCTGATAACGAAATATATTTTCCATAACAGTTAAGGTAATAATAATTTGGGAAGGGTTGTTGCAGGGCAGGGTAACCTTCTGGAGATTCTGGGTGATAGTAAGAGCACGCATATTTAGATCGATTCTCTGTTTTTATTATAATGTTATGAGGATTAGTCAAACAAACCGCCGTGCAAATCGAGCTAGCAGCAGGGTGTATTTTGGGTGCGTGATCAACTGGTAGACCTTTACGGATCACCAGACAAACCTAATTTTGCATACTGATGGATAATATTATTTGTGAAGTCCAGCGCTCCATAACAATCTTTTTATAGATTTGGCGTTCCTTGTTTTTTACTTTTGATGTGTTTGTCGATTCCATCTCAATTCCTGATCACATATTATCGTGTTAGCCAAGCTTACTCAGTTTTCTCGGGATTAATTTTGATCGTGTCGTTCTCTCTGAGTTAAATTTCAAATAATATTTTACTATTTGTATATCTCAATTGGTGTAACGACATATTGTCGAAAATAAAAATCCAAAAAAATTTATGGTTCCACCATATAGTTACTAAAATTCGTAAAAACAAATTTTATTACATATAGGGTGGGACCATAACTTTTTTGGGCTGGTAATTTTTGACAATATATCATTATAAAGTATTTCCGTTTTACTCAAAAATACTGTCTCTGATTACTCTTTTTCATTTTCTTCACAAAACTCAACATCCATGAATTAAAGTTTGTGTGAGACAGAAACTAGCACACATACAACTATTTTGTCCTAGTTCGATCATGAGTGTTAACAAGTCCTGATTGAGATAGTCGGCTTAGGTCCTGATCAAGTGTGCCGTATACATTTAAATAGGGCAAACCCTAGTAAGGTATTTTGTATCAGTCCCTGATCAAATTGCCCAACTAGGGGTCAAATACAAAAGACCAAAACAAGGCCTGTTATTTTCAATCTAGGTTAACCCGAAAATGGTCTTCTAAATCAATCTCGGAGCAGGCCACAACATATTGCTCTAATAGTGCTTGCTCTTTTTGGACTGATCGATTTTACTCTGATCACTCCCTGACCCGATTCAGGCTTTCCTTATAACTAATTTCTGCTCGAGCACTTATATGTTTCCAGTTTTTGAGAAAATTTATCATGCCTCACTGGGGATGGAGTGCATTATGTTATACAAACATCTGATAATTCTTCGTTAAATATTGCCTATATGAGCGGTATTTTTATGTCCACTTGTCCACTGATCGCAGCAGCTAATCTGACTCTTCGCTTTACATTTTACCGATTAGTTTGACATAAAACGGATAGCACTAAATTTGAATGTTTGTTTTGGCATGACTCGATCTCAAGAGGGTTTAGCACCATCCTTTTTGATTTTATGTCTTAAAAATGGAGACAAGCATTTATTATAGTTCGCATTTAGTATTTTTTTTTTTCAAACAAAAATCTGTATCTCACAATAAACTGGTTTACTTCTTCTGATGTGAACTGCCTTTTGTCGATGAACCTTTCGTTGATTTAGTTCTTGTGATGGAGGATGGTAGAATATAGAATAGATGACCAGGATGGGTCATTCTAGATCTTAGGCAATTTTCACCTTTCGACCTCTATATCTACAATAATTTAAAAACGCTTCCTTCCTTATCCTTATCTCTTTGGTTATAAATTGCCTATAAACTAAATTGGAGCTGCCGTGTTTGAATTCAGTTTTTGGGCATAGTGATAAGAAACGAAAAAATGATGTGTTGCACTGTATAAAAGGGGGAAAGAGCCATATGTTACAAGCAAGTATTTCAAAAATATGTGACAACGATCAATGTTTTGTAACCGCCACAATAACTCTTAATTAAATTGACTAGTGTGACTATACATAATAACAAATTTTAATATCACTGGCAAATTTAACTGAAAGAAGTTAATCAAATCGGTAACATGACTATATAAAACTGAAATTCATTTTCTCGCCAACAAAACTTGGTTTTACTTTATTGAGAAACAAGTCAATGCTGCAAAAGAAAAAACACAAAGCCACTTCAAAAACATAAATATTAAAAAGTTTCAATACTGTCGTTCAACTTTTTCGGTAAAAGCAAAGCAAATATTTTTTTCTTTTTGATAAACTAATCCATATGATTATCCATTTCTTAAAGTATTACCGAATGTCAGCTTAAAATAAAGGAAAATGATTTTGTATGAAAAGCACGAATTCTTAAGATTAACAAGAAACTTTAGATGTAAATATATATAAAATAATTTCTTAACTAAAACCTTTACTAAACTTTATTAATAAAAATAAATTAGAATTATAATAAATGGATTTAACTTTTATATTAGCACATAATAATTTTCTGTTATCACCTAGGAGTTGGGGTGAAACAAGTCATGGATTTGACAGTCACATCCAATCATAACTTACGGTTGTTTCATTAAAATCATTTCAAATGTTGGGTGTAAAATGGCTTCTTCTTGAGGTGTTGCAGTGTTGCCTTCTTCATATCGTTGCGAGTAAAACATTTCAGGCTTCTGTCACAACTTGCCTTTTTACATTAGGCTTCGACCAGCATCTGATAGTTGCCGTAATTCTTTTTTTAAAACTTCAGATTTTAAAATTTATTTTGACGGAAAATCTTATATATTAATACGCTAAAAAAAAACTTTCTGTAGCCTAAGGCTTTTTTATTCGAATTTTGATTCATTTCAAATTTTCACTGATATTAGTGTAACTTAGGTTTTAAAGATTTTTTGGGATTTTTCGGATCATAAATAAAAAAGTTATAGACGAATTAAGATGTATTTTTGAATTTAACGCCCCCGCTATACAATATCAAATGGAATTGCCCAAGTCTTTTCCTTGTTTTTTTATTATTACTATTTAGTATTTTATATTTTCTTTTCAAATTTCAATTTAGTTTATGCATTGATTTAAGAGTGGATAGACGTGTTATTTTTCTTTGTTTTTTTATTATTATTATTTTTCTTTGATTTTCTTTGATTTAACTATTGTGGTGTTAGTGGTAAAATGAATATTGTGAATGAATGATAATGGTATGAGTGAGTTTATGCATTGATTTAGGAGTGGATAGACATATTATTTTTCTTTGTTTTTTATTACTAGGAGGGCCCGGTGTGCTTCGCTACGCTTATAAATAAAGTTTTTGCGTAGACATTTTGTTGACGTAGAAGCAATCATTTCAAAAAGTGGTAATGAGAAATGCTAGCATATAATTTTTAATTTTTCTTTTTAAATATATGAATGAAAAATAATCAGAACTCTAGCTGATCAGTTCGGATATATGAAAAATTAGCGATCAAATAAGTTAGAGATCAAATAAGCTTACTTGAAAACATATTTGATCGCTAATTTTTCATATATCCGAACTGATCAGCTAGAGTTATGTATCCGAACTGATCAGCTAGAGCTGATTATTTTTCATTCATATATTTAAAAAGAAAAATTAAAAATTATATGCTAATATTTCTCATTACCACTTTTTGAAATCATTGCTTCTACGTCAACAAAATGTCTACGCAAAAACTTTATTTATAAGCGTGGCGAAGAACGCCGGGCTCTCCTAGTTAGAATCATTGTGTATAAGAACAGTCATCATTGATGGTTTTTGTCCCCAATCCACAAAAGGGCTCTGGAACGACAAAAGATGTTAAAGCACCTTGCCTTGTCGACTTCTTCAACACCAACGATACCTGCATGATCAGGTATCCAGTAAACTGTAACTTTGTTACTGTTCCCAAGATTGTATAGTTTGTTCACACAGTCTCAACAATTTTGATGTGATTGAGAATGAGCTAAACGCATTAACTACTGCTCGTTTGTCCGACAAGATGGCAATTCTCTTATTTTTATATGTTCTTCCTAAGCTGAAGTCTGCGCATCTTTCGATAGCACGTATTTCGGCTTGTAAGACACTTGGGTAGGTGCCCATGTACTCAAAGTATTTGGTCTTTGGTCCAAATCCTTCTACATCTAGCCCTGCTTCGGCCTTTGAACGATCCGTATTCCATTTGATAACATTGTTACTCAGATGGAACGTAGTGGTTTCACTACTCTACTTCGTTTTTTGAACAACTGGGATGTATATTTCCTATCAAAATTGAACTGCTTTATCATTCTGTTTTTATGCTGCATCTAAGTATGGTTTTCCTTGCTAACATGTTCTCATTGCCCCCGTTATCCAGAAACAAGCAAGCCTCTGCAACTTTTCCAACGTTGTCTTCCAAGCGGTAAGTTGGACTCTATTGTTCCATGCGACTGCTTCGTAAGTGATGACTGGTCTCACTATCAAATCAAGGTATACGGCGATCTCACCAAGATATTGGTTCGTATTGTCGATCACCATTTCCATCGTTTTTAATATGAAAGATGTTAAACTGAGGGGTCTATGAGACTTCGGCTAGGTGACATCTTTCTTACCTACCTTTGGAATAAATATCACTTTTGCCGTTCTCCATGGTTCTCGTATATGCCCTAGTGCTAGACTGCTCCTGAAGAAGAGGTGCAGTAATAGCCACTTCTGTCCCCCCTGCAGGAGAGCTAGGACTATTCCGTCCACTCCTGAGGATTTGTATAGCTGGAAAATGCCTATGGCCCACTTGATATGGTCCTCCGTAAACATTGAGGTAGCCACCCTCCAGTCCATGCTTGGTCTTTTACTTTTCTTCTTACTCGCGTCTTCTGCACACTCGCGTATACCTCCCGGACTATGTTTTTCTAGGTTCTAGAAGAAGAGCAGCTCTTTGTTGCTCACCCTTCGTATCCGTTCCATTCGGCTTTCTCAACAAAGTTTTAATATTGACATCGTCCTTGGCCAAAGCTTTATCCAGCCTAACCACTACAAGCGTTGTAGAGATATTATCTGAAGCTGCCCCTCTTTGTCCTTCTGATACCTTTATTGGAGGTGGAAGGCATCATGGCACAATCTTCAAAGTTTTTGGATTGTTTTGCTCTATTAAAGAGCCGCCGTACTTCTGTTCTTATTTTTGACAACTCCTTGTTCCAAGAAAACGCGTCTCTCTGCTCTTTTACCTTAGTAATTGGGCAACTGGCGTCGAACATCTCGGTGATTGTCAGGTTTACCTATGCTACGGCTTGTTCCAGCGCGGTAAAGTGTTTTACTGTCACTCTAACCATTACTAGCTGTAGACCTTGTTTTAGATTCTCCTCAAATTGATCCTACCTTGTGTTCCTTGGGTTCCAAACCGGGGGTGATTCCTCTTTCGTACTATCCAGTTCCAACAGAATTATTGTATGACCCGATAAGGATGGTTTATTTGAGACTCTCCAGTTCTTTATGAACTGTCCTACATCGGTACTTCCTACCGTTAAATCTAACACTTCCTGTCTTGCCCTTTTGACAAAGTGTATGTGTCCTCAGCGTTATACACGCTTAGGTTTTCTTTAATTAAAAATTCTACCAGAAACTCATCTCTTTGGTTTGTATCTGTCCTTCTCCAGGTTTCGCTGTGCGCATTTGCATCACACTCGATTATGAAAGGCCACAAATTGTTGCATCATTACACCTGCCCCTGTACCTCTGTAGGCGGTATCAGTACTCCGTCCCCTGCACAGTTTGCTGTTGCTACCACTAACTGGTGGTGAATGCCTCCAAATGTGATGGTAATTGATACGGCCATCTAGTCCCTGGTAAGAATATCTGAAAGACAAATATAACTAATGTTTTTCGTAATCATAATGCACGATATAGGTGAGTTTGCATTAGTATCCCATACAACCTCCGCCTCGCTGTTTTCAAGATCTTTCACCCTGTTTTTGTGGATCCAGGGTTCCTTTATCAGCGTTAGGTCTAGATGTTTTAGTGAATGTTGTGGTTACAACAGCTGACTCTCCTATGGTTTGGTGGATATTTACTTGGGCCACGCGCAATATTCCTGCCGCCTCCAACCTCTCCTCCTCCTCGGTCCCCACGTCTTTAACAGTACTGCAATCCGCTGCAGCAGCATCCTCCTCCTCTTGCACAACCTTGAAATCTCACTGAGTGTCGTTGTGGTTGTGGTTGCTGCTCTGGAGTCTGGTGGTATCTTATTCACATCCCCCGAGATTCCACCAGACCCTTTTTGCCCCATACCTCCTGCTGTTGTTCTTCTAGGTCCATGGACAATATCTTTGCCAAACCGATAGTTGAGGGTATTCCTCACTCCCGATAAGACTGTCTTTGCTCTATTGTCAATTTGTGCCGTCAAGAGTGGGCCTGTGCCCTCATTCTGACTTCAAAAAATAAGCCGGCGTTTTTCCCCTCTAGAAGAGCGATGGATTTCTCCCTGGTCTGTCCAACACTCTTCGGGAGAAAGACGGTAAACTTGTGAGGAATCGAAATGGCATCCCCCATTTTCGCCACAAGTACCTACATGTTTACCAACTTCCACTTTAGGTAAAACAGTCATGAACCATTTTACCGTCTGCTCGTCGTCGCACTCTACCACCACATAACCAGGTTTGAAATGGATACTCCCAGGTCCTGATTCGATTAACTCTAACTCCGCTGCACTAAACATCGGCTGGGATAATTCACATCCAGAATATCCACCTTACTTGCCTAATAACACAAGCATAGTTGGTGCTAGGATTGAGATGGTGTTGCTCTCTGTCCTGACGGGTGGCTATTCTGGGTTTCTTTGCTGCATTGTCCTGCGGCGTCGTGGACTCTCTGGCCCGCTTCACGTTTTCTGATACGACGGTTGGGGCTTTCCCTTTCCTTTCAAGAGCCTTTCTTTTTGAGTCTTCCAGAGAGATCCCCTCCGCGAGGAACCTTAGATACCACCTGTTACCAGCTCCAGTGAGCACCCGCCTCAGTAGGTCGTCCAGCTTTCCAGGATGACCTAAAGGTGGTAGAGTTGAACCTCTTTGCCTTCTACTCCTACTAACTCTAATTAGCACAGTGCTACTTTCTGCTACCAAAGAAGCTATATAGCTTCCGACCACAGCAGTACCACTTGCCGCCGGTCCACCTCCATCGTCAGCACGGCAAGGAGACTCACCCTTTGCGCGTGCCACTTGTACCCTCTCCTCTCGTCAACGCGGTGACCCGCTTTATAAGTGTGTTTGTGTTTTTTAGAAATAAATTCCAATTTCTTCCAACGAGAAAGCAGGTCGACCAAGTCAGAGCTCTGTTAACTTGGCAAGGCAAAATACATCTGGAGGTGGTCCAGTATCCAGGCGTATCCGTTCGTGACTAAGCTATTTGAATGCGCCCCCAGCCTAGACTATCATCGGAACGGCACGAATCGCATTATGCCTTGATCGAGTCCTTTTGCTAATCATTTAGCGTTACCAGCTCCATAGTCCACACCTAGATCATTAACACACAGAGCATACAAGGAGCATGTAGACCCGGAGGCGATATCATCATGAAGCTAGCATTATGGAGCTATGGTAAACCGAATTACATTTAATGGAACTTATTTTAATCATTACAGGACAGGACAAATGAAGTGCTTTCGAACCCAACTCTAGGCATTAGGCTAACTGGACAAAACTGAATACTGATTCTCTCAACAATACAAAAGAAATTGAAGCAACTCAACTCCTAAATTACCCATTTTATTTTACGTCCTCTTTGTTCAAATACTTATGTATTACAGTTAGGACACTTCGGTTCACTCACCTGAGTCTGCTGGCTTCTGGAAATATAAGGTTGTGAACGTTTAGAAAGTCGCAAAACTTTTTTCAACAACTTTCTTTCGTACTCCGGTCATCATGTATCAATTGGGTGCAAATGTTTTGAAAACCTTATATAAACTTTAAATACAAAACTTAAGCTAAATCGATAATCAGGACCTAATGTTATTGAGATTTAAAATAAACGGGTGCCAATTAGATTCAACCCCTACCGTTTTTGTTGACATAACTTTATAAGTTTCGAAAGTTTGTCATTCCTTATTTAATAAGTAAATGATAAAACGTTTCCTCAATTTTTTTTTTAATTTAAAGTTAGGCATGTTTAGTGTTAATTATAATAAATTATAAATTAACGTCTCTGAATATCCGAAGATACCATGCCAACTAGGGATAAGAACGGAATGCAAATTAAGTTTCTCTGAGAAATTTATGAACGTTAACTTTAAAGCTTTGAGAATTAAATTCATCAGGGAAAATCCAGGAAGGTAAGGCATTCCAAAGATGAGATACTCTGTTGAAAAAATCACGTTGGAAGGCTACAGTTCTATACCTAATTATTTGAACTGTAAAGGAATGCGCTGCTATATTTGCTCTGGTGTGACGCGAAAGGTTTGCTGATTTAGGTAAAATCGATTTGATCTTTTTTATTACGAAGTAATAAAAAAGATCAAAAATTAATTAATAATTAATTAATTAATTAATTAATTAATTATTGAATTAATTTAATCGCTCTTTCGCTTTAATAGCTCTTTTCACTTTTTCTTTACTCTTTAAAGCCCTTTAAATACATAATTAGATTAACCCTAATTATCCAAATATAGAAATTTGAGGTTTGCTCAAAGATCAAAAAAGTATTCATTAAGATTAAGATGTTTAAAATTAAAATGCTGCAATTATTTTAAAATAAATTATATTTAAATCAGAATAATAATTAAAATTTTTTGTTTCAAAGGAATAATTTTTGATCTTATAAGGATTCTAATCTTAATTATGTTAAAGTAAGATATAAACAAAAATGGTTTTATGTTCTAAATTTCACTGTCATAAAATTTGTATAAAAAACTACTTTTCATAAATTACATGAATTTTGAAATCCAGTTCCTTTACTAGTATACCACTCGGTTGAAAGGTTCAATGGTCAAAGTTCAATGACATCATTTCGGAAACAGCGTTTCTAATATTATTCTGTTTCCACCCTAATATCTTGGATGATGTACTGCATTATACTGTTATTACTTTTTTACTTTTACGGCTGTTGTTATAACAAAAAGTTGTTTGACGTTGTCCTCATGGTTGAACATTTTCGTAATAAAAAAATTAATCACCTGTTTTGTTACGATACCATCAACATTACTTTTATTGTTCTTTTGAGATGAATAAGATATAAAGTAAATTAAATTTTTTAATGGTTTTTCCTCTATTTATTTAACAAATAATCATAAAAAGAACAAATGAGAAAACGTTTGCAGGACAATCATCATTGTTTTTATTTAAGAGCTACTTTCTAAACAGACCATATATTGTAGTGAGTTACAGTAAGATATTAATAAATAAACCATGGAACAAAAAAAAACATATAGAAGTCAGTATATGCTAAACTAGTGA
Source organism: Diogma glabrata (assembly GCA_963693315.1). Taxonomy (NCBI): domain Eukaryota; kingdom Metazoa; phylum Arthropoda; class Insecta; order Diptera; family Cylindrotomidae; genus Diogma; species Diogma glabrata. The sequence goes on from OY856188.1 coordinate 53,071,838, forward strand.
AAAGTTAAGATTAATAAGCTTGTAAGGACAACGGGTTTTAAGGGAAAAATAAACAAATGAAATCGTTTCTGTGACAACAAAGAAGGTTTTGTATATCTCCAATTCTGGGACATCTCCTATGAAAATAACATTTATGCTGGACCCCAGTTGATGGTTAATATCCACCAATTAGTAACAGTGATACCATAACCCACAAAATATGGCCCATTAAACGAGTATAATTAAGAATTAATTACAAGTAATTCAAGTTATATTTCTAATTCTACGAATTTATTATTATTATTTATTATCAGGTAATTATTCTAATATTCTAAAAGTTTAATATTATATTATTCTAATATTCTAATATTCTAATATTCTAATATTCTAATATTCTAATATTCTAATATTCTAATATTCTAATATTCTAATATTCTAATATTCTAATATTCTAATATTCTAATATTCTAATATTCTAATATTCTAATATTCTAATATTCTAATATTCTAATATTCTAATATTCTAATATTCTAATATTCAATATTCTAATATTCTAATATTCTAATATTCTAATATTCCAATCTTCTAATATTCTAATATTCTGATGTTCTAATATTCTAATATTTCAACATTCTAATATTCTAATATTTTAATATTCTAATATTCTTATCTTATATTCTAATATTCTAATATTTTAATATTTTAATATTCTAATATTCTTATATTCTAATATTCTAATTTTCTAATATTCTAATATTCTTATATTTTAATATTTCAATATTCTAATATTCTAGTTTTCTCATATTCTTAAATTTTAATATTCTAATAGTATAGTATTCAAATATTCTAATATTCTATTATTCTAATATTCAAATATTCTAATGCTCTAATATTTGAATGTTCTAAAATTCTAATATTTGAATGTTCTAATCTTCTAAAATTCTGATATTCTAATATTCTAATATTTTAATATTCTAATATTCTAATATTCTAATATTCTAATATTCTTATATTCTAATATTCTAAGATTCTAATATTCTAATATTCTAATATTCTAATAATTAATATTCTAATAATTAATATTCTAATATTCTAATATTCTAATATTCTAATATTCTAATATTCTAATATTCTAATATTCTAATATTCTAATATTCTAATATTCTAATATCCTAATATTCTAATATTCTAATATTCTAATAATAGAATATTCTAATATTAGAATATTCTAATATTCTTATATTCTAATATTCTAATATTCTAATATTCTAATATTCTAATATTCTCATATCCTAATATTTCAATCTTTTAATTTTCTCATATTTTTAAATTCTAATATTCTAATAGTACAGTATTCAAATATTCTAATATTCTATTATTCTAATATTCAAATATTCTAATGCTCTTTTATTTGAATGTTCTAATATTCTAAAATTCTAATATTTGAGTGTTCTAATCAGCTAAAATTCTAATATTCAAATATTCCAATATTCTAATTTTCTAATATTCTAATATTGTAATATTCTTATATTCTAATATTCTAATATTCTAATATTCTAATATTCTAATATTCTAATATTCTAATATTCTAATATTCTAATACTCTAATATTCTAATTTTCTTATGTTCTATGCTATGCTTGTGCGGGATTGTTGAATCGAACGATGGAATAATCAGCCAGTATTTAAGCAATTAGATCCAACAAATTTTGTTCGAAGATTTGTTGAAACTGTAATGAACACAGGACCTGCTAGTGAGCCACTAGCAGGAAGCAAACGGGAAGACTGCGCGGTATAGTCCGAAAAGCTTCAGTCATGTGAGTTCAAGTAGGAACATCTCCCCTTGTCCAGCACAAATGAACAGATATGCACGCAAAATAGACTCTATAATCGAAATTTTAAAAAAATGGAACAAAGAAGAGGGACTCTGACGAACCCAAAGGCCAAAGTAGCCAATATCATCACATTTTCACCAATACTAGCACAATTTTTACTACATTTAGTACATTGAAATTATTTCACTCGAATCATGGTGTATTCGTACTGATCCCACTCTCCATGACAGTCCTGTTCATCAGCCAATCATACTGAGCAATACGTCTTTAATGAGGTGTTTAAATTAGTTTTTTAATTCAAATATTTATCCAAATTTTATATTTAAAAAGGTAATATCTTATTTGTTTCCACTACGATAGAATAACAATAAAATAGAGAAATAACATTAACAAATCGTTTTTAACACACTTTTCTTTTCAAAGATATATTTATATTAATAACCGAATTACAAATTTTCAAACAATTTTCACCAAGAATATCAAAATATAACTCGACTGTCATTTTTTCTTTAAGTATTTTTATTTTGCAATTTAAATTATAGTATGTCTACCACAGTACAGTATAGATTCAGTTAGAATACAGTTATAATATAATTTAAACCAAAAAATTAAATCATCGCTGATCACAGCTGTCAAGTTTTTTTTTTCAAGTAAAAAAAAACTATGGAAAATTTTCTGAACTGATAGTTTATAAAAATATATTAATCAGGACTGCTAAGAGAAAATAAAATACAAGAATAAAAAAGACGATAAGTCGTATGTCCCGAATAAGTTGTGTGTGGTTCAAGAATGAGATAAATCGCATTAAACGCGTTGTTTCATGAATAAGACAGTGTTTCAACAAATGATCTTTTATGGGGTGAACAACTTCGTAACAAAACAAACAGGAACTCTGGCTTCGTTTGAAGAGCTGTCGATGAAAGAAAACTTTATTTCCGATGTTCAAACGCCTTTTCATTAAACTGGTTGGTGGAGGCAATTTCAGGATACATCCCATGGGAAGGAGCAAGGCTTTCATTAATAATGGCTTGTGATGTCCCTAATATGAATCTGACTAAATTCTGACTCTCACGTCAAAATGACTAGGACACTTCCAAATGAAGAATTCGAGCGTACGGGGGAAGAATTCGAGCGTACGGGGGAAGAATTTGGCAAAGGATAAAATTTTGCTCTTGTATATTCTTTTCGATGAAGATATTGTGAAAGCAATATTTATTAGGAAAGCAAAACTTTTCTTCATGTGCGTGTCAGTTAATGTAAAGTTTATTAGATCGAGCTTGAAGACATAAGCGATAACCAATGTTATGATGACAGTGGACAAGCTTGAGTTTCGACAAATTAATCAATAACAATTATAAGTGGGTCATATTATCTCATGACCTCACAAGGCAACGTGGTGCACACAAAGTAGTCTGGTGGAACAAAAACCTTGACAAGTTTTGATATTGGTCCAAGAAACTTCTGAACAGAGCCTTGAAAATTAGTGATGAAGCTGATTGGGCTCTGTACAGAAAAGTAATGAATCTTTTCAAAAAGTCTTATTCGTAAATCAAAGAAAAGGTCTTACGAAAAATACTGTGAGTTGATTAAGATTATCACAAAGGGTACTACACTAGTGAGAGCTTTATTTATTTTCTTAGCTGCGTATTTCAAGAAAGTTCTCAAGAGGCGGCCGCGAAAAATAGGGGAAACCCAAACCGAGTGGATTGAACCATGGCAAACAGCTATCATATACATCGCACGAGGCTCTGTCTTGGGATATCAGCTGAGCCTCATAAGTCGTCAGGTCCTGACATAATAGGAGAATGACTCTCAAGAATTTTCGTGGCCTGCATAGGTCTTAACCGTACATAACCTGGAAAAACACGAGGGTCTTTATCCCAAAAACAGGGAAAATTAACTCCTTCGAGGCGAAAAACTTTAGAGCGATCAGTCTTTCCTCATACTTTATAAAGTGTTTGAAAAGGTTAATTGACTGCCTTCTAAGTATGTCTGAAGAAAAATCGATTAAGCATTAAGCAACAGGCTTAGCAAGCGTGACAATCTATGGACATAATCCTTTCAGAAATTGTCTCTGATATTGAAGAGACTATCTCCAAAACGGTTATCACACTTGGCGCGTTTCTTGACATAGAAGGGGCTTTTGACAAAAAGCTTGAGTCACTCCTTAACGGAGTGGAAAGGTACGGTATGAATAAAACACCTAATGTGGATACAAAAAGTGCTGGAAGACCGATGTCTGTTTATTAACACGAAGAACTCCACAATCCAGGTAGGGGGTAAGCGTGGATGTCCCCAAGGGGGCGCTCATGCCTGATGTGGCTCATGATGGTAGACCAGCTCTTAATTGAATTAAACGATAAAGGTTTGGACACATACGTCTGTGCCGATGGTGACAGTATTGTTTTGAAAGGATACAATTTGGGTCATCTGATTACCAACAGTTGGCGTCAGAAGAATAGTCTAACGATTAATGCTTCTAAGACAAAGCTCGTTGTGTTCACCAACAAAAGGAAGTTAAATATTTTCAAACTTCCTTCAATCGATAATAACACATTAAAACTTCAGGCTTGTGTGAAGTATCTTGGTGTTACTCTCCACAAGCGGCTCAACTAGGTTGATCATGTCGAGATTAAAACCGCAAACACAACTAAAGTTCTGTGGCAGTGCAGGCAAAGCCGGGCTGACTTCGAAAATGGTCTACTGACTGTATAAAGTGGTTGTCAGGCCCTTTGTCAACTATAGGTTGCATGGTTCTCGAGAAATTTTTTGTTGAGAATATAATACAAAAAACTGGAGGTACAAAGATCAAAGGAAGCTAGTCTGCAGGTCTTAGAACTAATAATATTAAGACTACACAAAGGTTTGAACTTCTGGGACTATCAGGGGCTGTAGGGAAAGTCATCAAGCGCTATGGAGGGATCTGAAAAAACAAACGGCAGATTTTATCATGCTGACTGATGACACAGTACCTTTTCCTGCTTTTGGAAAGCAGTATAAAGTTGTGATTGCAGCGATACAGGATCGGATATGCCATTCGACATTGCAACCAACACGTTGGATATCTACACACGTAGATTACTCACTTGAAATGGTGCAGGAGATGCGGTTCACTTCAGAAATGAAGATCTTGGGGTGCAATTTTCATTTGGCGAATACTGCACAGTCTTTCCGGCTGAGGAATTTGCCATAAATTCATTATCTAGCAACGGAGCAACGGAGCTTAAAATGGTCTGACAACGTCTGATCTGTCTCGAGCTCAAGAAGACCATATAACTGGTCACAGAACACCACTGAACACCAAATCACACCAGGTAACAGTGAGGATTTCGACAACGAAAAATCTAATGATATACTGAGCTTCGGAAGGGCGGTTCATGAACTCTGAACCAAGAGTTGGTATATCGACAGGTAGGATAAGTTCGCAAGTCGAACAGGTTCTCCTTCGATCCAGTAACTCGCAATGGAGGATCCCAGAAGGTTGTAAGGTTTCCAAGATGTACACACCAGATGTGAGTCAGCAAACACCGATTTTCTATTCAATCTGACCCGGTTAGACTGTAGGCTAATAGCGGAACTACTAACCGGTCATCATCATGTGAATAACCACATAGCACGGCTTGGAGTAAGAAATGATCCAACATGCCGCTTTTGTCTTGAAGAGAATGAAACAGTCCCTTACTATGTCGAAGAATGTTTGGTTCTCTCAGGGCTCCCAAGTGGCATGTTAGGATCAAACTATCTAAAAGTAGATCATTTCTGCAAAACAGACCATTCAAGGCTATTGAATTTTTCAAAAAGGTCATCAGCTCTTGAACATGAAGATGACATAAAGGGCTTAGCAGTCTACATGTCAGACTATGATTACATAGTCCCCACTCCTTGAAAAAATATTCCAATATTCTAATATGCCAATATTCTACAAGTATAAACCCTCCACACGTTTCTATGGCTTCCTCCATGTTCTTTCTGCTATCCTGTTTGTTCGTCACTCAATGTGACCTATTCGTCAAACTTCCAAATTATAATGTCGCTTCTAATTATATGTACCAACCGTTCACTTTTAACTTTGAGCTCTTCATCTCAGTTATTGAAATCATCTCATCTCATTTATTTGCTTTGCCATCTCACTTTGGATTGCATGCGTGGCTGATTCATGCACTCAACGTAAACTCATATTTGGTGTTACCATTACTTTCATGTTTGTACTCTTGACTCTTGATATATTCACCATATATTATCATTTCAGCTCATTGATATGACTTCCATTTAATAATTTGGCATTTTATCTCCTATAAATAAACAGCATTGCTGTACATGCCTCGTCATATACGTGTATATCGTACAGTAAGTTCTTCATAATAATCCACATTAATGTTATTTATACAAATATTTTCGCTTTAATGTTCCTTAATTTACGACAAACAACGATATTCACTTTTGTTTTTATTTAGTCTACAGGGATAACCCTTTGTCATATTTTACCATTCTCACCTTTGTTTTCTTCTTTATTGTTCGTAGGATGTTGAACAACTCATTCGATTCTAATTTGCTTTCTATGAAGAAAAGAATTTTTACGATTAATGTACCGTTAAAATGTAAAGTTAGGTTACAGGTGAAATGGGTGTAATTTATAATGAATTATTGTAATTTACGTTTTGTCTATCTTGTACGTTTAACATTAGTTATAAACACAAATTTTTGGTTTTATTTTTAGCACATGGCAACCTATTCACCAATATCATCACGAAGTCATCGTACTGGAATAGCTCCGTTACCATATCATATACAACAACAACAACAATTATTTTCTAGTTCTAGTAATCGACGTCGTGAATCAATAAATAGTTCAATTGGTGCAACATCCATCAGAAGATTATTAACTGTGAACCGTGGTTGTCGTCATAAAATTCCAGTTCATGTACGAGCGAAAATTATAAAAAATTTTATATTAATAATTATTGCACATGGGATTAGTTGTGCTGTTTTCTTTCCTGTTGTTGGATTACAAGTAAGTTTCATCATTTTATATTAACATAATTAATTTTATTTTTACTTCTTGTTACAGGGTGCAAATTCAACATGGTTTCATCAAGAAAAATGGGTTCATTTCGGTCCGGATGTTGGATCTGCATTTCTAAGCTTAAGTTTCATAATTACATCCGGAATGTGCATTATTACAACGCAGTTAATCAAAAAATTCGGATTTATAATTCTTTTTATTATAAACTATAGCGGATTTTGTTTATTTTTATCAGCACATTTATATCCATCTATTTTCACATTGCTCCCTGGCTACATATTCTTAGGAATAATTTTAGGGCCATCATGGGTTGCTAAGTTAACAATAGTTGCATCACTTGCGTGTAAACTAAGTTGCAATCAACATGATTATGGAGGATCGGCTATTGAAAATTTTGATGATCATAAATTAGTTTGTAATCGCGATGAAAGTGTTCGCCGTCTAGCACGTTGGTACCATGCTGCACAGGATATTGGTATTATTGTTGGTGCCTTAATTGCTGCAATTATATTATCATGTTCACAAAATAATATGAATTGCTTAAATCATTATAGCGCTAATAAAAATAAGCTCGGATTAACAGCAACGGAACAAACAAAAACTGTTACACCTAATTTAGTTATTAATCATACAAATTCATATCGTATTAGTGAATTAGAAAAAAGTTTACTCAAAACAACAATATCATCGCAAAATATCACTAACATAAAAACCAATCAATCAAGTCAAACAACAACAACAACTTTTACAATTGATAGCCAAATGTCAACAACTGTATCAAGTTCGACAACAAAAAATCAAAATGTTTCAGATTTTAATGATTTGTCGTATCAAGAATTAGATGAAAATATAAATCATCATTCAGAACGTTATATCGATGAAATGTTTGATACAAATGATCATGGTGAAAGAATCTGTGGTGTACATTCATGTCCGGTATGGGATTTATCGGAATCATATTATAGCGAGGTGGGAAATAAAACACGATTGAATTTCATTACTGAAAATATGACAACAAATATTGAAGCAATACAGTTGATGGGGATTTTTGTTATATTTGGAATAATTTCGTTAGTGCTAACATGTTTGTTGGAAAATATTGATAATAGTATAAGATTTGATCCATCTAAGGGATTGAGTGATACGATTGTATTTGCTGGTCCAATGGCATACTTTATTGGAACGGAACAAGCTTACATATTAGCTGATTTTTCAAAAGTAAGTATTTTTCTTTATCATACATTTAGGTGTGTTTCGTATAACTAAAAACAAAATTATGGTTTAATCTCAACAGCGATATAAATATTCTAGTAATATCATTATATATACAACAATTTACAACAAATATCTGTTTGTGTCATTTTTCAAAATTTGTTCATTAAAAATCGATCCATGTCAACCACATTGACATGGGTCGAAACAAAAGGTGTAAACTTATAATATTAATAGAATTTTTTCATCTCATTTATTTATTAATGTTAAAAGTTTAGAAAAGCTTCATGCGGTTTAGAGTAATCGTGGAATTAATTAAATCCCTTAAAATATTTAAAGAATTTATAATTGACTGACGTTGAATTAAAATAGAAACTAGAAACTGGGCGATTATCATAATTAATGTTAAGGATGTGCTTATTCTAAAATTAGCTATTGATAACATTATGTTGGATCACTAATTTTTGTTTATAATATTTCGTCTTCAGAGGAGATACTCAGAGAAGATTCTCATAAACGAGTGAATCTCTAAAGCTTGAGTGCTAAGAAAATGCAATCAAAAAAATTAAAAAGCTCAAAATGAGCTGTCACCGTTCTTTTCGAATGGCAAGTCAACTGAAGGAGGACATAAAAACCTTTACCGTTCTGCAGTTCGACCTTAATTGATTTTTGGGTCTAAACAATGCCAGTGAGCCTGAAAATGCCAGATTTATGACCGGTTTAGGTAGCAATCGTCTTATTATAATACCATGGATCTCCAGAGCTTCCTTTCAGCTTTCATTCTCATTTTATCTCTTCGAAAAAAATCGTTAAAATTTTGCAAATTGTCAATGGGTTATAACCTTTGCTGTTAGGATGTCCGCAAAATGAGTTGGCTCCGATCTTGGCCAACGATATATAAACTGAAAGGTGAGACCAAAACATGCAGCCCAGGGAAGTTTGAGCTTAATTGATGATGGGGTTCAGGTTTTCTTAAGTTATGGCGTGGTTTAGGTAGCAATTGTCTTATGATACTATGGATGACCAGTGCTTCCTTTCAGCTTCCATTCTGATTTTATCTCTTCGAAAAAAATCGTTAAAATTTTGTAAAATTGTCAAAGAGTTAACCTTTGCTGTTACGATGCCCGCAAAATGAGTTGGCCAATTATCTGTCAACTGAAAGGTGAAACCAAAACATACTACTCAGGGAAGTTTGAGCTTAATTGATTATAGGGTCTAAGAATGCCAGCATGTTAATTATTTAAATATTTCCGTTATTGATGAAAGTTGATTCAATTACGGAGCAAGAAATTATAAACAAGCAGTTCATTAAAGATACAGAACGGAAGTGAGGTTATATTCACAATGACATAAGATACAATGTATATATCAATCACAAATAAACATACCAACATAACAAAAACATAATTTAATACTAACATTCCTCCAAAATTAAGTTTTAAATTTAAATTTTAATCCAAGAGATTCGATGCATTTATGATGCTGTGGATTTGGAAGTGGCTTCGTGAATACATCGGCTTTCATATGAGTAGTTGAAATATACTCCAGTACCAACCTTTTTTCTGCTACCACATCCCTTAGAAAATTGTGTTTGATATCTATATGTTTTGCACGGCTATGATTTATATTATTTGAAGTCATGGTAATAGAACTTTTATTGTCACAAAACATCTTAACTTGATCCCTGTGTTCCGGAAACATTTCAAGCTGTAATTTTTTAAGCCATAATCCTGGTTGAGCAGCCAGAACTAGCGTCATCCCAAGTAACAATTTGAACCTGTCACAACATTGTGTCAGCTAAAATTTACAGCAATTTAGTTGTAAAAACAAGTTCAAAAACTACCAAAAACGTTTTTACAACGTTTTGCTGATGTTGCGGCAGCTAGAATGGGGATCACATTGTGGTTGGCAGTACGTTGTAATAACGTCACACAGCGAAATTGCTATAATTGTAAATCAGTTTTTAATATATCAGTTTCGTTAGTTTAGCAATAACGCTTCACAAAAATTAAATGAGTTGTTTTTGCGATATCGCTGTGTTCAACGCAGAATATTAATATTAGGAAAAACGGATCCATAACAATTAAGAAATTATTGTTGTAACAGTTATTTAAGCGATTTTAGATTGAAAAAAGGGAAATTAAACAGAAAATCTAAACTGATTTTTTAAAAACGCAATTTATAAAAATAACAATTTCGTATATTTTTTCCCTCAATTTGATTATAAAAACGGTCTTGCATAACTTAATTACTTTTTTTTTTATGCTACATAATTTTTTTGTTTGTATTCATAATTGAATGGCCAAGTTATATGTTAAATATTTATTGTTTTAGATTCTGCAAGTTCCAAACGTAAAAACACTTGCAGTAATAAATTTATTGGGCGGTTTCTAAAGTTACCTTAGATAATTAATATGCGCTAACAAATTAATTGATATTTAATAAGTAAATAAAATTAAAATTTGTCGTGCAATTTTTATTTGCAAAAAAATTTCAACAATTTGAAATGTATAATATAACATCTTTAAAAAAATTAATCAAACTACAAATTACAAGCGTTTATTTGCGTGTTTTCATTCAAAAAAACTATTTTTATGGTGCTATATCGTACCGTTTAATTTGGCAGCCATTTTCGTGCATAACAAATAGAATTAAAATATGTCTGCAATATGTATAACAGCTATGTAGGTAGATATATTGATATCCTTTTTTCTAACTATTTATACCAAAGTTAACATTTTCACAGCTAAAATGCTTTCTCTTTAGATGGGAAATAAACAAATATATGACATATTTGCCTTTAGTAATAAATATTGCGTAGTTAAAATGAAAATTGCTTTCAAATAATGAAAATTGCTTTCAAAATATTAATACCATAACGGGATATTATCATTTCTGAGAACTACTTACCGTTAATAACATTTTAGAAAAAAAGTAATATTCATTGCACTTAATAACTATAATGCTTTGTCTAAAGGCCTATCGTTGTCATCCTAATAACCAAAATTGTTATAGCTGTGTTTTATTTGCCCAACTGGAATTCGTATTGAACTGTCAAAAAACAGATTTCAAATAATACGAACCAAAGAATTGGATTTGTACACATATTATTTTCTAGAGGTTGGTAGAATTTGTACAGAAAATATAAAATGTAAATGTCAACAAATCAAATGTAAACGTCAAAATCCTGATCCATGAGATTTCTCAATGGACTTGCATATTTATTAGCATCAAAACAATCAACAAATGTCAAACACCAAATGCCGAATTAGAAAAAATATAAACAAAATTCTACATACTGACAACCTATAGATTTAAAAATTGAAATGGTGCGCAGTTGGTGATGAACACGCGAACTAAACAGCTATTCCAGATTTTCAAAACCAACAATTTGTCAGTTTTGACATTTTAGAATTTTATACATGTAATTGTTAGTGTCATTTGGCAAGTAAAACACGCCTGATATGTTAAGAATTTTCACAGTTTGCTTTATGGTAAGCAATCTTTCGTTCAGGTAGCCCTTTTTAGTTTTGTGGTAAGTAGCTTTGCTTTGTGTGAAAGAAAATGTGAAAAAAGAGGATAAAACATAGTTGTTATTTATAGGGTGGGCTATTTAAAATTTTAAATTTGAATCGGCTATAAAAAAAAAACTTCTTATAATTTTTTTCAAATTTCTGGTTTTATTGGAAAGGTTGAACTTTGTCATTTAATAATGGAACACAATATCATTTGTGACCACTACGACTGGCTCGGCAGTACCTCATCCGACCAACCCAATTTTTCAGTACATTTTCGATGGTTTCGGGTCGAATCTCTTCAATGGCAACTTCGATTTGATGATTCAACGCTTCAATTGTCTCTGGATGCTAACATGCGTAATGCGTAACATTTATCCTTAATATCTTTCCACAGAAAATAATTCAAAGGGCTCAAATCACACCTCCGAGGCGGCCAATTGACATCACAATTTCGGCTGATTATTCGATTTTCAAAAACAGTGCGTAAGATATTGATGGTTGCGTTGGCTGTGTGGCATATGGCCCCGTCTTGTTGAAACCACACGTCGTCAATGTCATTCTCTTGAATTGAATGTCATTCTCTTGACAATCGAAAATGTACTGAAAAATTGAATTGATCGGATGAGGTACTGCCGAGCCAGTCGTGGTGGTCATTTGAATGAAATTGTGTTCCATTATTAAATGACAAAATTCAAACTTTCCAATAAAACCAGAAATTTGAGAAAATTACAGGTAGTTTTTTTTTATAGCCGATTCAAATTTAAAATTTTAACTGGCCCACCCTTTATTAAATGAAATTAATGTATGATCACCATTTATTTAAACAGAGAACTTAAAAATCAGAATGTAAGTCAGTTGGCTAGCCATCCCTACCGAAAATTATTGCAGGAAAATTATATAGGAACTTACATGATCATGGTACTTTCTTGTAGAGAATTGGGACAAGAAGTTTACAAGATCATACAAGATTTACATAGGATCTTTCATAGTTCATGTAAGAACTAAGGTCCTAACAAAAATTCTTAAAAGAATTTTTATCAGGGATGACACATACTCAACCAATGAACTCAACCAATGAATGAAATATGAATTTGTCAAGAAAATATATTTTTATTTGTTTGAAATCAATAAATTTATAAACATTGTTTTTAATTGTTTACAATTACAATGGTATGCGTTATTGAATAGAGGATATTTAAATAGTATGATTTATAAAGTGTGAAGCAATGGAATGAAAACAAATCTCGTTTTGTAGGGCAGACATACAAATTTTGCTGTAATTCTATAATTTTCTGTAATTTTGCTGTAATTTGTTGTAATTGCCATCAAGTGGTGTAACTGAAAGGTTAATGCCCAATGGCAAAGTGAATTTTTTAAATATGGTGAGATACTTCCTTAATGTGTCTATGATCCCATCGTGAATGAAACCCCATTTTCTTTTCTTGACCAGTAAAACAAAGTAACATTTTTTTCATAATACCGATATGCAGCTAATACCGATATGAAGCATATCACACACGATAACATCATCTACGATATTAATAGGAAGGCAGAGAAGTGGTGAATTGAATTTGTGATGATGTTTGTCTAGTTGCTGGCGAAATGAATAATCAGTTCGCTTAGGCATATAAGTTTGTGGAAAACTCATATTGTGTTGATCATTATCATACTCTCCAATGACATAGCATTTTAAACATCCATGATAAGTGTTGAAGTTTACTGTAACTAGAGCAAGACTCAGACAAAGCAAATTGAGTTTTTGAAATTTCTTTGGTTTCATTTTGTTTTCGATTAGTATATTTACCTTTGATCATACATCATCACAAGGTATCACAAATAAAGCAACAGATTTTAATATCTTTTTTGCTATTGTTTGTTATAATACCGTTTTGGAAAATCGGTTGTAAATCATCTACAAAGCCTTTCAAATAATTGTTCACCGAAGAAGGTTTGCTATCGCCACAATAAATTCCCACAACCATCGGTACAAAATTGGCAATCTTGCATGTATTACGATGTGAATGAGCCAAAATTGAGTTTTTGAGCTTTTATAAATAGGAATTCCATCAATATTTATACTTGAACTGATGGAAATTGAACTATCTAAGGATTTGAAATAAGATTCTAAGCAAAATTTAACACCTCGATTCCAATACAAACCACCATCCAACGGTATTATACTTGCAATCTTCTGTGGTGTATTTAACAACGTGCGAGCATCACATGGTAGTGGTTGCAATTTATTTTGTTTAAGACATTGGTTATAAATCGTTAAGAGCTCCTTTAAAGCAGTTTATGTATTAAACGATACTGCCTATATTTTTGTCCTATCAAGAAAGTCTCCTGTATTCTCTTCTTCTTCGTCTTCGCTATAATTAAGGAAATACCCGAGGTTTTCGTTTTGATCATATATAGAGTTTACAGACGGTAAAAGTTTAGGTATTTGAGGTAGAGATGGCTTGTAAAAAAAAAAAAAAAAAATAAACACTTGTTGTTTTGCAAACAGCATATTGGTTAAGTTTAATATAAATAACTAAAATTAATTATAAAATTTAAATTAAGCTTAACCTCTCAATCGATTTCGGTTGTTACACCATCTACGGGAGCTTATATGAACTACTGTTTATTTCAATTAAATTATTGATCATGTTTTTCCAAGTGCCGTCAGTGAATACAATAAAGTATATCGTAGCAAAAATAACCAAAAGGCTGTAAAAAAGCCGCGCCATGTTTTTCTTTAGCTTGAAACTATCATTTTAACTATAACAAATTAAATTCTTGTATCTTATTCTTTACAAAAACTTCTCAAATCATAAAGCACTAGTTATAAAATTTCTTAATGGCATTTTGTTTGCTAAACATCTAGGTATATTATAAATAACATCTAGGTATATATCTAAACATCTAGGTATAATTTAAGTAAGACTCTAGAACTACATATCATAATTCTAAAATATATAATAAATATGCACATATATTAAAATTTATTTAAATAGAGGAAATAGAATTTATTTTTTTCTGTAAAAAACCGCACGCTTTCACTTACATATTTCTTGAACAAAAACCTTGACGCGACCTTTTCTTAATATGACAATAAAGCCAACCGCATAGTGACTTTGGTTGACCCATAGTAATATTAGTATAAACATTATATAGAAATAACCATTTATTAAATAGCAATCTTAAATGAATACCAATGAATGTTAAAATTCAGTACGAAAAGAAATTAATTGATAATGTTATTTCATAGTCATCGTTATATTGTTATAGTTACCATTTGCTAGATATTCTTACAGCAAATCATGTCTTATATAAAATTAAGCATACCGTAATAATATAAAGGGAATTTCAAATAGATTACTATACTTCAGGAAAATTGTAGAAAATATGATACTGACTTAATTAATATAATTAGAAGTCCACTTTTGAATTCATCGGCTTTTCACAGTCATCTGAAAATAGACCTTACGAATGACATTATTAAATTAATTGAGAAAAGGTCGCGCCAAGGTTTTTGTTCAAGAAATATGTAAGTGAAAGCGAGTGGTTTTTTATAAAAAAAAAATAAATTATATTTCCTCTATTTAAATAAATTTTAATATATGTGCATATTTATTATATATTTTAGAATTATGATATGTAGTTCTAGAGTCTTACTTAAATTATATAATATACCTAGATGTTTAGAAAACAAAATGCCATTAAGAAATTTTATAACTAGTGCTTTATGATTTGAGAAGTTTTTGTAAAGAATAAGATACAAGAATTTAATTTGTTATAGTTAAAATGATAGTTTCAAGCTAAAGAAAAACATGGCGCGGTTTTTTTACAACCTTTTGGTTGTTTTTGCGACGATTTGACTGTTTTTTGTAAAGTTATAATATAATATGGGAGAATCAAATTATTATTATCCATATGAAATGTTTTCTACAGAGAACTTTACTCTCGATTTTTTATCAATCTAGGTGCAATATTTTAAAAAATAAAAGTATCGTTTTTATGTAAACAGGTCTCAACTCATGACATGAACAACTCATGAAAAAGTAAAAGAAATATTCGAAAATAAGTCTAAAGCAATGCATTCGAAAATTAATAAAATTATTACATACAACGGAAACACACACATAAAAACTATAGACTTTGACTAATAATTTTAAAAAATTAACATAATAATTTTATAAAAGTTCTTGAGGATAGCATAAAAGCTTAAATCGATTGTTATTTACCCTAAATAAATAATACATTGTGCGAAAAAAGATGTGAAATTAAGTGTTTCGCAATTAAACAATTTTTTTTTAAATTCTTGATTATGTTCAGCCAAGTACCATTGGTGCCTTCCATAAACTTTATAGTCTATGATTAACTGAAAGTTTAAAAATATTTCAGTTTTTACGGTTATATATGACCTCAATCTCGAGATCGGCACATATTTGTCATTTTCGCCTTATCTTACCACATAAATATACGTAAATACATATATTTTCATTTTCAGTGAGAAAGTCGTTGTGAATAATGGATAATAAACAATCAACTCCTCACCATAAGAGTTTTGTTCTATTTTTTCAAAGTACGGAACCCTTAAAATAATAATAAAGTTTTCTCAAATTCTTTTCTTTATATCTCATCAAGCATAAAAACACAAAATTTTAAAGCCTACCAAATAATTTTTTAATCTCATCACTTCAAAATAACTACCAACGTTCTAAAATAAAATGAAATAAAAATAAAAATTTATTATCGATATAACGTTTGTTGGGTTCTCTCAGATAACAAATTTACATAATAGACCAAACACATGTTTTCACAAGTCACAACTTCGTTTTCTTAACACATCAATAATAGGTCTTTTTACTGAAAGCATATTCTAAATATATTCTTTTTTCTAATATCTTTATAATTACCAACTTCCATTTAATATATTAATAAAACATTTGAAGGGTTTTCTGGACACATACATAACAAATATTTTTATCGAAAACAACTATACGTTTGCAAACTAATCTGGGTTCGTGTTGAAGTTTTTCAACTGTTGTTAAATATTACCAATATTGAGGGATAATAAATTTCAATTCGCATAATTTTGTGTTTTTCAATTCGCCAAAATGATACTAAATTACTACATTCTATCAATGCTACCAACGTGGTATAAAAATTTGTAAAAATATTTTAATTTTACTAAAAGTTTGGGAAGGCAAAATTTTGATTTTATAAACTTTCAGAAAAAAGCATCAATGCTTACTTTCTTTTTTCTAATGAGAAACATATAGTTAAATAAAATATACTTTTATTGATAACTTTGAATACAGTTGTAGAAAAAATGCAAATTATTCGAAATGAAAATTTTAACCTTTAAAACCTATCCGGTGCACAGTATATATACTAGTAGTGTCTTTCAAAACATGGCGCGCGAGACACTACCGCGTCTCTTGAACTAGTAGTGTCTATCAAAACATGGCGCGCGAGACACTACCGCGTCTCTTGATTTAGTGATTATGTTTTTTAGTGTGGTTTTTGTTAAAATTTCATTTATTTGGCTTTGGAAATTATTGTTGTTGGTTAAAATTTAAAGTTCATATTTTAAATTTATTTTAAATTCTTTTATTTGAATAGCAATGAGTAAAATAGTAAACAAACCACCATAGGCGAAGTTTGAAGTTTTAAGCATGGGATGCTGCGTGCTAAATAATATTCCTCAGTGATAAAAATAATTACAAGTAAAACTCAAAAATACCATATTTGAAGCAAAAATATATTTTTTCAAATTTCTCTATATAACGTTTACTATGAGCGCGTTCCAATGAAGATTTTGAAAATTGTTCAAATTTGCTTTAATCTGCACTACCTCGAATAAGTTATATTATCCTTCCTTTGAAAGGAAAATTAATGTAAAACATTCGTGAATTCACAAGTGTGAATTCGTTTGAAAAAACAAACCCAATCTGTTTTCTTTATGGAAATATTCACCATTACAGAAAAAGAAATCTTTTTAATACTTACCTTTTTAATACCTTTGCTTACCTTTTTAATTAAATAATTTCTTTAATCTCACTTTTAATAATTCACTTTTGCTTTTTATAATAATTATTTTTTAGCGAATGGCAAAATATCTTCCGTTAGACATTTGAAATTGTTTTTTCGAATTCAAAATTTTATTGTTTGGAACAAAAAAAAAGCCTCCTATAGTTTCTCGTAAATAACTTTTGAGTAATTTTAAGGTGTATTTTAAACTTTCAGTTGTAATGCGGGAAGAAAATTATTAGATTTATAAGGTCCATAAATTACTTTTTAGTGTAAGTTATCAAATTACTTTGATTACACCTAAAAGAATAGGATACACTTGATCGTTTAACCGAATACAAAATTTCGATGGTTTGAACAAAAAAAAAGGCTCGTCATTTCTCGTAAATAACTTTTAAGTAATTTTAAGGTGTATTTTAAACTTTCAGTTGCAAGGCGGTAATAAAATCACTAGATATATGAGGTCAATAAATTACTTTTTAGTGTAAGTTATCAAATTACTTCGTTTACACCTAAAAGTAAATATTCTATGGTAATTTTATTACTTCGGTGTAGAATTGTTACTTGGAATATTAATAAAACATTTGATGGGTTTTCTGGACACATACATAACAAATATTTTTATCGAAAACAACTATACGTTTGCAAACTAATCTGAGTTCGTGTTTAAGTTTTTTAACTGTTGGCTTTTGAAAAGTCGCCAAAATGATACTAAATTACTACATTCTATCAATGCTACCAACGTGGTATAAAAATTTGTAAAAATAATTTGATTTTACTAAAAGTTTGGGAAGGCAAAATTTTGATTTTATAAACTTTCAGAAAAAAGCACGAATGCTGACTTTCTTTTTACTAATGAGAAACATATAGTTAAATAAGATATACTTTTATTGATAACTTTGAATACAGTTGTAGAAAAAATGCAAATTATTCGACATGAAAATTTTAACCTTTAAAACCTATCCGGTGCAGAGTATATATACTAGTAGTGTCTTTCAAAACATGGCACGCGAGACACTACCGCGTCTCTTGATGCACAGTATATATAAACTAGTAGTGTCTATCAAAACATGGCGCGCGAGACACTACCGCGTCTCTTGATGGAAACTAAATTGTTCTCACCTATAAAACAAAGAGAATAAAATAATACTCGTTATCAAATTAAATAGACATTTTTGAAAAAACACTTACTTATGTTTACATACTTTGTTCGTATAGTTTTTCGGATTTTGAGACGTTGTCACAGCATAACTTTTGCTGTGAATAACAATTTACGGAGTCAATTGTTACTTGGGATGTATTAAGCTTCAGCTGTTGATAGTGCAACTGTTGCTTGTCTCTTGGAGTTCCACGATATTGGACCATTTTGTAGCTCAAAAATGTATCCGGATGTAGAACGCCTTCTATCGACATCATTCGCCTAATCAGAATCACTATAACCAACCAAATTCGGTGAACCATCTTTTCACTTTTGAGTACACCAATTTTGCATCGATTGTTCCTTTTAGGTATCTCAAAACACTTTTTGCTGCATTCCAATGAGGCATACCTGGGTTTTTACAATAACGACTTATTTTGTTCACCGCAAAACAAATATCAGGGCGTGATATTTGTACCAAATACAACAAACTTCTCACGGCTTCTTTATATGGAATTTCTTTCATTTTGTTTTTATCTTCGATGTCCTGAGGACACATTAACTCTGATAAAACTTGTTGATGATCTAAAGGAGTTGTAACCGGATTACATTCGTGCATATTAAAACGATGTAATATTTCTTTGATTTATTGATCTTGACATATCGCAATTCCTCCATCATCAACATGTTTTATTTGCATGCCCAAAAAGAACTTTGCAATGCCAAGGTCCTTCATTTTAAAATTTAGATGTAGGAATTCTTTCATTTGATTTACCATAACCATGTTATTGCCAAAAATAAGCAAATCATCAACATATATATAGCTACTATAAGAACACAACTATCCATCCTTAAATGGATATCCATCCACTACTATCAATTATCATCTGAATCAACTGTTTCTGTTAAATCATCGTCAGTGTAATACGTATCTTGAGATGAATCTGCAAATTGCATTGATAAATTTTCAATTTGATTTCCACCATCATTTGCATTGGTCTGAACTTCATCGCCATTATTTACATGAACAACACTCGGTGTGATTATATTTGAATCAGCTGCAAATATATCAAATAAATTAATGGAACTAATTTCATCATTTACCTTCTTGTTGAATTTGTACTGCTGGTTTTCACAAAACATCACATCTCGACTAACAACAACTCTGTTACTTTCAGGAAGATAAACTCTGTATCCTTTTGATTCCAAGCTATAACCAACAAAAATGCCCATTTCAGATTTCGAGTCCAGTTTTCGTCTTGTCCAAAAACGCGTAGAAATTTGTAGCTTACTGCCTTTTTACTCCACAGCTCTTCAGGCACTTCTTCTTTAGAACTGCACGGTGATCTATTTATCAAAAATGCAACAGTATTGATAGCTTCCACACAAAACTTTTTCGGCAAATTGGCATCAAACAAAATGGACTTTGTCTTCTCAACTAAAGTCCGATTCATTTAAGACCATTTTGTTCAGGAGTATAAATACTAGTCGTCTGATGTATTATTCCATTTTCCGGACAAATTTT
Organism: Diogma glabrata; assembly: GCA_963693315.1. NCBI lineage: Eukaryota > Metazoa > Arthropoda > Insecta > Diptera > Cylindrotomidae > Diogma > Diogma glabrata. The sequence goes on from OY856188.1 coordinate 53,092,086, forward strand.
ATTTATTGCATCGTTACAAATTTCTGTGCCATTATCGCTTCTTAGAACTTTATTTTCTTTCCAGTATGGTTCTCTGAATAGCTCTTGAATTCTAAAAACTTTTGTATTACATCTGCCTATGACTTAATTGGCTAAACAAAACTTTCCTTGTAAAATCATCTTCTATGGCAAAAACAAATCGAGATCCTCCAATTGAAGTTTCTTCAAATTGTCCGATCACATCAACATGAACAAGCTCCAAAAGATCAGATGCTCGCGATCCTATACTACGGAACGCCAATCGACACTGTTTGCTTTTAATGCAAGAAACACATTTTTCATAACTATTGCCAAATGTGTACCTCAATTTTCCACCTTTAACTAATTTCTCCATATTCTCCATATTCGCCGTCACTCAAATGACCGAGACGTCGATGCCACAAATCACGTTTTTCTCGTACTGTATAAGATGTCTCATTCTCTATTACATTTAATCGATAAATACCATCGTATAACGAAGCTGTAGCAATTAATTCAGCAGAATAAATTCGACAGCCATTAGCATCAAAAATAATTTTCTTGTTTTTATTTTTAACAATTTGACTGATGGATAGCAAATTTGTGGATAATTCGGGCACTACTAACACATTTTCAACGCGAACTTTTTCCTGTTTTTCTTTTATCAATAAGGATAATGAACACTCACCCTTTTCTCTGATTGCTAAGCGTTGATTATTGGCAACAACAACTGTTATTTCTTCATTAACTCCCGAAACATTGTGCAAAGAATCAACGCACAGAATAATTATTTTTCTGTTTTCACTAATTGGTTCTAGTTGTGCTTATTTGGCTTGGAACACTTATTAGCAATGTGTCCAATTTTGTTGCAATTATAACATCGCGGTAATCTCTTTTTCTTTTCTTTTGAATAAAGAGCACCACTTTCATTGTTATTTTCATTTTTCGTGTCTTGCAAAAATTTGGTTTTAATGTAGTCACCAGTAACATCAGCGCCGGAGCTTTCCATAGCCATTGTTGAAATTCCAAACCTTCAACTACTTATGAAGTGAACTTCTATTTTTTGGTGGCTTTGTCCGAACTTGTAAATTAAAACTCTAGATGTTGATGCTCGAAGTAATAATTTTATTCTACTAAAATCTTTTTATAAAATTCATAAATTGTTATTTCAAGGATAAAGTGATTAAAATTCCTTCAAAAACAAACTTGGATTAAAACAATAAATTACAATGGTTTTAACAGCCATTATCATGGCTTTCTAGGATTCAGGCAAACTAACCAACAAAAATGTTCCTACCCATTCTTCACTAACGACAAAATTTATGTCGTTAAGCATTTGTGCTGTTGTTAATATTGTCGTCACATATTCCTCCATGGAACGACAATCTTCTAATTTAGTGAGTATCATCTTACGCATTAAGCTAACACCACGTGCCAAACCTTTATCTTCAAACGCCACAGCCAATCTATTCCAAACTTTTTTTGCGGGCTTTGCAGTACGAATATGAATATAATTGCTTTCATGAACCATCAGAATTAGTTTTGATTTTGCACGAGTTTTATTTTTCATTTTAATCTCAGCAGACTGTTCTGGAACCTCGATACCTTGAACAATATTCCAAATATCTTCATGTTCAAGATAGGCCTGCATTGCAAACGCCCAATCATTGTGGTTTTCACGTCCAATAAATTTTCCAAAAATAGGTATTGTTTAAGCTGTTTGATGTTGTTGGTGAAAAATGGCTAGCGCTCAGGTTTTTTCGATTTATGGCCATTGGCAATCGTCCAGAGCTTTCTTCAGCTTCCATTCTCATTTTACTCTTCGAAAAAAATCGTTAATTTTGCAAAATTCTCTTTGCTGCTAGAAAGCCCACAAAATGAGTTGACACCGATCTTGGCCAATGATATGTCAACTGAAAGGTGAGACCATAACATGCAGCTCAGGGAAGTTTGAGCTTAATTGATAATCGGGTCTAAGAATTCCAGCAGGTAGCATGTTTTGTAGATATTTTCGTTTTGTATGGCAAAACAGCCAGCGTTCAGGTTTTCTCGATTTATGGCCTGTAAAAATCGTCCAGAGCTACCATTCTCATTTTATCTCTTCGAAAAAAAATCGTTAAAATTTTGCATATTGTCAATGGGTTAGTTAACCTTTGCTGTTAGGAAGCCAGCCAAATGAGTTGAAACCGATCTTGGCCAACAATATGTTAACTGAAAGATGAGACCAAAACATGGAGCTCTGGGAAGTTTTAGCTTAATTGATGATGGGGACTAAGAATGCCAGCATGTTTTGAATGAAAAAATGACCAGCGTTCAAGTTTTTTCGATTAACGGCCAGTTTTAGATACCAAATCGTCTTTTTATCATACCATGGATGTCTAGAGCTTCATTTTTCGGGTCTAAGAATTCCAGCAGGTAGCAATACCATGTTTTGTAGATATTTTCGTTTTGTATGGCAAAATAGCCAGCGTTCAGGTTTTCTCGATTTATAGCCTGTAAAAATCGTCCAGAGCTTCCATTTTCTCCAGAGCGTCCAATCTTCCAGAGATTCCAAAAAATCGTTAAAATTTAGCAAAATTGTCAAAATTGCAAGCAAAATGAGTTCACACCATCTTGGCCAACGATATGTCAACTGAAAGGTGAGACCAAAACATGCAGCTCAGAGAAGTTTGAGCTTAATTGATTATTGGCTCTACGAATGACAGCATGTTTTGTAGATACTCCCGTTTTGCATGGAAAAATGGCGAGCGTTCAGGTTTTTTCGATTTCTGGTCAGTTTTAGCTAGCAATCGACTTATCATGATACCATGGATGTCCAGAGCTTCCTTTCAGCTTCCATTCTCAGTTTATCTCTTCTAAACAAAATCGTTAAAATTTTGCAAATTGTCAAGGGGTTTGCTGTTAGGAATCCCGTAAAATGAGTTGAGACCGATCTTAGCCAATGATATGTCAACTGAAATGCGAGACCATAACATGCAGCTCAGGGAAGGTTGAGCTTAATTGATTATCGGGTTTAAGAATGCCAGCATATTTTGTACACATTTCCGTTTAATATGGAAGAATTGCCAGCGTTCAGTTTTTTTTATTTATGGCCAGTTTAGGTAGCAGTCGTCTTATTATGATACCATAGTTGCCCAGAGCTTCTTTTCAGCTTTAATTTTGATTTTATCTCTTCGAAAAAAAAAACCGTTAAAATTTTGCAAAATTTTTAAGGGGTTAACCTTTGCTGTTAGGAAGCCCACAAAATGAGATGACACCGATCTTGGCCAATGATATGTCAACTGAAAGGTGAGACCAAAACATGCAGCCCAGGGAAGTTTGAGCTTAATTGATTATCGGATTCAAGAATGGCAGCATGTTTTGTAGATATTTCCGTTTTGTATGGAAAAATGGCTAGCGTTCAAAATTAAACGATTTATGGCCAGTAGAAATCGTCCAGATCTTCCTTCAGCTTCCACTCTCATTTTATTTCTTCGAAAAAAATCGTTAAAATTTTGCAAAATTGTCAAGCAACTGCTGTTAGGAAGCCCGCAAAATGAGTTGATACCGAACTTGGCCAATGATATGTCAACTGAAAGGTGAGACCAAAACATGTAGCTTAGGGAAGTTTGAGCTTAATTGATGATCGGGCTTAAGAATGCCAGCCTGTTTTGTAGATATTTCCGTTCTGTATGGAAAAATGGCTAGCGTTCAGATTTGGTCAATTTATGGCCAGTATCAATCATCCAGAGCTTCCTTTCAGCTTCCATTCTAATTTTATCTCTTCGAAAAAAATCGTTAAAATTTTGCAAAATTGTCAAGGGGTTAGGACCTTTGCTGTTAAGAAGCCGCAAAATGAGTGGATGCCCCGATCTTGGCTTCCATTTTCTCCAGAGCGTCCAATCTTCCAGAGATTCCAAAAAATCGTTAAAATTTAGCAAAATTGTCAAAATTGCAAGCAAAATGAGTTCACACCATCTTGGCCAACGATATGTCAACTGAAAGGTGAGACCAAAACATGCAGCTCCGGAAGTTTGAGCTTAATTGATTGTTGGCTCTAGAATGCCCGTATGTTTTGTAGATATCTCCTTTTTGTATGGGAAAATAGCGATCGTTCAGGTTTTTTCGATTTACGACCAGCTTTAGGTAGCAATCGTCTTATTATGATACCGTGGATGTCCCAATTTTTTTTCTCAGCCAATCTTCTAATATTTCTTGTTGAAGAATAATTCTTTAAAACCTTAATGTAATTTCAGGCTTATGTTGCATGTGCACTGGGACCTCAAATGATTGCCGGAGCAATGATTGGTTTTGGAATAATGCAGCTAATTGCGTCTTGTACATTAAGCATGCTTTTAAGACACACCAAGAGAATTGTAGTTATAGGTAATAAAACTTATTTATTAGGAAATTAAATTAAATTAAATTAATTTTAATTTTTATTTTACAGCTGCTGGATTCTTTTTTCATGCATGTTTATTGTTGGTATTATCACGTTGGAAACCATCAAAAGATGATAGTGCGCTGTTTTATGTTATCGCCGCTGCATGGGGTGTATGTAATGCAATGTGGGAAACACTATCATTTGCATTGGTTACTTTAACTCATACAAATCATGTTGCTGATGTTATTGCACCATTACAAGGATTAAGATTTTTAGGTCTTGGTATGACATTTGCTGCTCACAGTTTACTTTGTGAAGGACCTAAAATAATAATTTTAACGATTTTATTAATAATATGTGTTCCACCGTATGCTTTATTGGAAATCCGTTTAGAAACACAACGCAAGACGCATATGACAAATTTATGACGAAATTTTTACAGCTAAAATTTAAGGAAAAGAAAAGAAAAATCAATATAATTTTTTTATTCTAAAATATTATAGATGTAGTTTAAACGTAAGATCTCTGGATTTGTAACGCAACATAAAGTTAACTTAAAAAAAACTGAAAATATTTAACGTTATGATTAGTGATAAGATAAAATTTACACTTTGAGTAGAATACTAATTTAAAAATTGAAGATTAAGGTTAACATGTAAAAATAATTAGAATTATTAACTTTCAAAATTTGTATTCTACCTAAACATTTATCTATAAGTTCAAATCTGTTTTAAAATATAAGAAATGAGTTGTTTTTTTAGATGTCGTATCAGGTTGATGGTCTCCTACTATATGCAAGAACAAAAGAAGCAATTCTCTGCTACATCTATAGAAGCACTTCTTCAAACAGAATTTTAATAACTTCACTAGTTTGAATCTCAAACTTTGAACTAAATGCTGGAGGTTCAGGTTATTGGATAAATTTTTTTACAGTAGCAGAAACGTAAACCAATTTTGAAGTGTCAGAGAAATCCAATCATATGGGTTTGGTTTTTTGGTAAAGTTTTAACTTTTGATACAAAGTACTTTTGATAGAGAGAGAAAAGAGAGAAAAGTTATATAACTGTATTCATATGTTTGCAAAAACGTTTTAAAAATATTTTACTGAATTGAAATTATTATTAAATAAATTATATGTAAAACGTTTATTTACTCTTCTTTTATGAACAAAAACTGATGAAAGACAGTTCAGTATGTTTTAGGTTAACAAATTTGTATAACTACCCGCTAAGAAAAATTGTTTATATATATATATATATATATATATATATATATATATATATATATATATATATATATATATATATATATATATATATATATATATATATATATATATATATATATATATATATATATATATATATATATATATATATATATATATATATATATATATATATATATATATATATCTAACGATAAATAATTAAACTAAAGCTACGATCAGAGGAGGCAGTTTTCAGTGGGGAGTTTTTGCTCCAAAGAATTTGAAAAAAAAAAATGGAAATTAAAAAGTAGTAGTTTGTAATACCAAAAATACGAAAATTTTATGAGACTTCAAAGGTGTTCATCTGAAGGGCAGCATTACTTGAGCAATTGTTGACAGATTCTGAATAAAAACGTCCTCGTTTGATCGTTCCTTTTATTGATGCTAAAAATTGTTAATTGTAATATATTCTTACAAGCAAAACGAAATAAACGTGTAATGTTAAAATTATATAACCAATTTGTTTTATTTTTCAAACAAGGATTACCGTTGCAGTGGATGAAGATATGGCTTGTTATTCATAAACTTGTTTTCCAGGGTTGGGAGGATTGGAATGTTCAACCTGCTACTAATAGTACAAAGTCTGAGTACACTTTGTATATGCAGATCATACCCATAGATATAATATTCCTCCTGATAATATTCTAGCAGATATCTTCTCATGTAGATCATCTCACATTTCCACTCCAATATTCTGGAGGTGTTTTCTTAATCTGCAGTGTCATGCTAGAACACATGTAAGCATTCGTAAGAAGTTTTTTCAACAACTCCAAGATACTTCAGGTGCTGACCAAATTTTATGATCTGTCCACAAATCTGCATATCGATACTTTCCACCATTTTTCTGCTACTCATTAGTACGACTTCCGTTTTGTGATCGGCCAACTCTAGTCCTGTATTCTTTAGCCATGCTCTAACGCTGGTTATGGTCTGGTTTCGGTTGCTAGTAATGTCCGTGAGGTTCTTGACTACAGAAACTATGGCAATGTCATCTTCATAGACGATAATCGTTGTTTGTTCCGGCACACTTACTCTGAGAACCACGTCGTACATGATGTTCTATAACAGTGGTTCAAGGACCGATCCTTGGGGTACTCCTCCTGTTATATTGTATTTTTAAGGTCTTGCTTCGGGATCATAGACCAGAGTTCTTCCCTTGAAGTAACTAGCTATTGTACTTAATAGGTAGTCAAGTACATGCAGTTCGTCAGGACTCACAGGATTTGATTCCAGTTGGCAGAGTTAAAGATATTTTCAACATCCAGGTGACAAGAGCGCACATACATATCTCACATACTGCAGAGATTGCAACAATGGAAGAGCGTTTCTTGCTGAAACCAACCTACCGGTCATAAAGGCCCCACTCGCCTTCAATATGTTGCTTAAGTCAAGTTCCAGTAATTCTCTCAAACATCTTTCCAGTTGTGTTTAGCATGCACTGTGGGCGGTAGCCGCAGACAGTGTAGATATTTTTAATTATCATCACCTGCTTCTTCTTTATCGCTGTTTTTAAAACGATATGTTGGATTCCGTCTAGACTAGGCGTGCTATTAACGGATAATCTGAGCAACGCGTTTAGGACTTCTTCGGTGGTTACAGCCGAAATTGATTTATCCTCAATTTGTAGCTCACGAGGTAGGGAGAAGTCACTATGGTGTGTAAAAATGCCAGACATAATTTCAGCCATTATATCTGGGAAGACTGGTGTAACTGACTGAACACCATTTAGTTTAGTGAGAACAATCTGGTACGCATTTTCCCATGGGTTATTCTGAACTTCATCTATAAGACACTGGAATGATCTACTACTATTAGCAATTGTTTTCCGCAATTCTTTTTTGGAACTGCCCATAGTGCTCATGATTTCTCCCTTGTATACATTTCCGCTGAAGTTTGAGGAACTCCTTCTTCAAACGGGAAATTTTTTCAGTCCCCCAGAATACTGGGTACCGTCCATTGTCATTGCTTTTACGCGACAGAGATGCATCACAGGTGCTTTTAGGATGTCTCATAATAAAGTTTCCTCTTATATATTAACTCCACTCTCTGGTATAGGTATATATTCAACCATGTAATCCAGCATCTCCGTGTCCAACTCTTTGATTTTCCATCCATTTTGCTACGCCTTCCGCTTGACTTGGCGCGTTTAAAAGTGCTGTGGTACTTGGGTTTCAAATATAATAACACGATGATCACTATGCGTATACAAGTCAGACACCCTCCATTGTGGTCCTCTCGAGAGTGTCCCACTTGCAAAAGTGATATCGATAATTGAACCTGCTTATCCTTTATTAAATGTCTCCGTGCTACCATGGTTGAGCAGCACCAGATCAAGTCTGTCAAATGCATTAAATAATGCCCTACCTCTAAGGTTAGTACGTTTACTTCTCCATTCAACGGCCCAAGCGTTCAAATCACCCGCAATTACGGGGGGTGACTTACCTCTGACGTCTGATATTAGTCGGTCAAGTGTCTCTTCAAATTCGTCCAGTGAAGTGCTAGGAGGAATGTGGCAGCTATAAAAGTGGACACCTTTGATTTTGGCATAGACGAGGTCCTCATGCTGACGGCTAGTTCTGCGTTCAAAGGGACGAACATTGCAGGTCCAGATAGCGGCTTTACTCATCCTGTCGTTAGCCCATATTGTTCGCAAATCAATGCCACTTTCTCGTCTCTGACGGTCTGTGTTAGTAGGTCCTGTGCCACCTCACAGTTGTTAAGATTTATCTAGATAAACCTAACCATTACGGCTAAGTCGGTTCTTTGGTAGGCTGCACATCTACTGCCTCCTGTAGAATACCCATCAGATCCTGAGGTTCACGGCAGGCTAAGAGCACATTTTGGGGGCTCTTTGCAATCTTTCGATGTATGTCCTATTACTCCGCATCTAAAGCATATCCCCGTTCGATCTACATCACTTTTGCATCAGTGCCTTGCTACATGTTGGAGTGATTGGCATGTGTGTGTGTTATTTTAAAGGATAAAGTCATCTCTTTACTCGTGATCCTTTTGTATACCTGCAGGTCCACCAATTAAGGCATTCATTCGTAGAGCGGGGTTGAGTATATTACTCTCTCAAAATTATAATGTTATGTTGTCGTGGTTTTGCTTCATAGTGTTGAGCATCGCTGCTCTTCGTTCTTCTTGTCTCAGTCGTTTCATCATGCTTTTGACGTTCTCATTTGCTATATCCCAGCTATCTTTTAAGGTCAGCTGTAATTGCACGAGGCTATGTGGAGTGATTGATCCCTCCATAGGCTACTCAATAAATCCTCGTGTGTTTACGTTCTCGGTCTTTCACTCACAATAAAGGCAGCTTGTGTCCGTTACGCGCTTATAATTGTTTAATTGCTTACGAAAACATCCATGGCCTGAGAACATCGGTGTCAAGCAAGAGTGTTTAAAAATATAAATTCTTTTATAAACTTTTATGTTTCACATCTGCCTGGTGTCCCGTGACAGCATACATTTTTTTTTAAATGTAGTGCCCGTATTTAAAGTGGTGTGAGTGCTGTTCTTGGTTCTTCTGAGTTTTGGGGTCGCCAGAGTTCATATTCATTACTCGTTTGAATCCGTTTTTTTGTGAAACTTTTGCGTGCAATTCAACATTTGTGCTAAGCCGAGGAAATCCATATTTGAATTCACAGACTGAAGCTAGTCGGAAATTAAAACTCTCATGGCACGCAACTCCTCTATTGTTCCTGATAGTGATTCCACTATCAGGAATGCACAGTGTTCATTACAGGTGCGGTTACAGACACTTTTCCTCCTTCTGTTGGGATTATTCCGTCCACGCGTGGTGGTTTATATGGCTGGAAGATGTGTAGTCCACTTAAAACGGTTGTTCGAAAAAAGGGTACTTTTCTGCCGCTCATCCGCCGTATTTGTTCCCTGACCTTTTTAGAGAAATTTTAATCGCATAACCGTCTTTTGCCCGAGCCTTATGCAACCTAGTCGCTACAGACGCTGCAGAGATACTCAGGAGATCACAGTAGGTCTTGAAACTACTTCTTATAACCTTCTTGATTTCCTTATTATAGTTAATTACGAACCTCGTGTAGTCCCAGTTTCGGAATTATTTGGCTTTGTCTAAGAGCCTTTGTACCTCTGTTCTTAATTTTGATAACTGCTTGATCCATTAAAACGCGTCCCTTTTCTCTTTTACATTAGTCATAGGGCATCTGGTGTCAAACGCTTTAGTGATTGTCAGGTTTATCTCCACTACAGCTTATATAATATAATATTATACATTCCCTCTAACTGTTACTAGCTGTAAACCTACTTTAAGGTTTTCTAAAATAAGTGCCTCCGAGCAGAAGGTAATTTCTCTTTCTAATAATAGTTCTATGACCCTATTAATCTATGAATAGTTCATTTCAGATTCTCCAGTTCTTTATACACTGTCCTACACCTCTTTGTGTAAGTAGGTGTGTTCTCAACGTTAAACGTTCCTTACAGAAACTCACCTCTCTGGTTTGTGTATGTACTACACCATATCTCGTTGGGAGCATTTGCATCACATCTGATGATAAGCGGTGGTAATTACAAGACTCCAGGAGCCTTTGTACCTTCGTGGATGCATCCCGTTTTCTGCGAAGTAGACCTTTGCTGCCACTGTCTCTTGATAAATGCCTTCGAGTGTTATAGTGATCTTTATGGCCACTAGGTCCCTGGTGGGGCAATCTGACAGACAAAGATAGTTAATGTTTTTCCTAATTAAAATGCATGTCCTAGACGAGTTTGCATTAGTATCACACACTAACTTATCCTCGCTGTATTAATATTGACATGGGCCGAAAACTGTGAGCTCCTGCAAAAACAGAACTGGTTCTGTTATGAAGGGTAATTCAAACTCCGTAATTGAAATTCGAACCACTGTCCCACACACATCAAATTTGCCTTGGCAGAAATTTTCATGGTTGTATTTATTTTTCCTTTACACATGGTTTCTTATACTCAATCCATAGTCATCATCTGCTATAGTTTCCGTTAAAAGAATAATTGTCCTGAAACAGTTGTGTGATATTTCCAAATGTAATTTCCTTTATTCAGTTTGTGATCGTTAATCACTATAAAATTAGTATAGAACAGTTGTACAATAACTTGCGCTATTCCCATGTAGATGTCCTACATTCGTTTCATAATCCATGTTTCTGTTTATAATTATTCTCCAATTTTAGTACAAGATATAACGAAAGAGAATAACCAATAAACAGAATTATCGCGTTTATCGGTTTGTTGAGGTGTAAAAACGACGTGACTTTAGCCTATAAATACCTGGTTGAAGACATGTAGTGTCTCTTAGTTTGGCATTGACTTTTCGATCTGCCTGTGTTGTCGAAGTTAACAAGTTGTGATTTTGTAAAATGTTACATTTTGAATGTCGAGATTAGCAAATATTTTTTGTATTAAATTCGCGATATTGCGTATAAAATTAATTAGTCAAATTTTTAGTAGTTTACAATTAGATTAATTAGATTAGATCAGATTAATTGTGGAAATCTTGTCAATTTTTGTGCATCGCGAATGTCTACGTTCGAGAATAGTTTTTTTTTGTGTAATTCACGTCATTTTCTTTTACAATTAAGTAGACAAATTTACATAATCAAAATATAAAGACTTTATTGAGTTGAGGTTAGCATGTACATTACCACAGTCCAAGTAAGGCCAAGTAACTATAAAAAAATACTAATCACTATATGTTTGTGAAACATTTTAATTTAGATATTTATTTACAAAAAAAAAGATTCAATCGCTGTATCTAGTTAATTAAAAGTTAATTAACTAGTCATCTAGTTAATTAAAAAATATCGTAATTTATTTAGTTAAAATTTTAATTTAATATTCAACTCATTATCAGTGACTGGTAAAATTTCGTAGTATAATTATAATCCATGTATCAATCCAATTAAATGAAAATTAAAACAAAAATTATACATATGATAGGTGTGCTGTGATTTATCCAGTTAGCGGAATCCATAAAATATAATTTTTTTTCTGAAGCTGTGTTAGTAGTGAGATTCAATGGTTGACGTCATTTCCAAATTCGGGTGATAACATCTATCCCAACGGTTACTTAAAGTAAAATTATAATAAAATTCGACGATCCATGACAAAAATTGAGAAGTGATCTTGAGGCTGTCTGGATTAGTGCGGTTAATAGTGTGTTACAATCAATAACGGGTTACAAGTTGATATCATCACATTTCATCACCGAGAGTTAACGGTGAACCATCGCTGAAAACGGTTGTTATTTCCGGATTAATTCATTATAGCTGTCATAAATTATTACCAATTTCTATATCCGTTATTTTATATCACACTTGGATCTTAACAACGGTTGTAAGTTGCAATCACCTTGGCCGAGCTCTGGTATATGCATGCCCTGATGGAGATGCGCGGCTGAATTTGAAGGAGAGGAGAGTGGGACGGAACAACATCATGGGGTGAGTCATATCTAATTTTTTTTTTAATTTTATGCATGAATGATTATGGTGAAGTATGTAGGTGTGCGAATGTGTGTGTATGGATGTGTGGATGAGGATGTGTATGAGCGGGTGTATGAGGTGCATGTGCGTATGAGTCAGAGGAGAATGTGTTAGATTAAATGAGTTTCTTACCATACAACACTGATGTCTACGGCTATCACAAGTAGCCAGGATTACCTCTAATTTTTTTATTTTAGAAGACAAACCTGTATTTTTTTTATTCGATCACATCAGGCCAAGATCTAACGTTATTTGTGGATTCTGATGTTATATTTTAATTTAATTTAAACAAAGGTAATAATAATTGATTTTGAGATTGTTGACCCTGCGCAGATGCAATAACATCAAACCGACACATGTCATGGACATACTTTAATTCGTAATATATCCTGGGCGTGGTGTTATAAAGGGAGATAATATTGGAATTCTGTTTTCTGGTTATTTTGTTTCAAACCAGCAAATGGACCTGTTATATAAATATATTGCTTCCTACTGAGAAAGGTTAAGGCTAACAATTTACAGTAAAACAAACAAAATGTTATTTTTTTTTGTGCTGGTTCTGTTTGTGCATTACAAATTTTGAATGCGCGGGATTTTTACTACTAAAAAAACTTACAAAATTTGTTACCATTTGGTCTATGAGATTATATTTGGATGTGACCGATTACCACAATAATCGAATAAATAATTCAGTCACTAACGGGAACTTTTCCAAATTATGTTACAAGTTGGTGTAATATTATTTTGAAATGTTGAGGTTAGGGGCATGGATGGGTGATGGGTGATTGTGTGCATGTGTGTGTGAGTGTGTGTATGCAGGTAGGTGCGCGGGTGTAGGAGGAGTGAAAGTGTGAAATAGGGTGTTGATGCAGAGGGTTGGACGTGGTGATCGTGGTGCTTTTCGCGTACGGGAGTCGCCAGAGTCTCAAGCCTTCACTTGCTTATTTTCTCCTATCTGTTCTTATCATGTGTCATGCGTACTGTTGTTTATTTGTGCTGAAGTAGCAGGATTTCTTTCTCGATCCCATGGATTGCAGCTGGTCTGGGGATATAAATAAATCTCGCTAGGTACGCGACCTGCTATGCCACTTCGTTGTCATTCAACGAAGCAGCGCTTCATTACAGTTCTCTCATTAGGAAATATTGAGCTCCCTAATATCGGCTCCATCACCCTAGAATGGTGTGGTCTAGTACTTGCAGAACAAACACAATATCTAGTTATCATACTGGATGGGAAATTCAGGTGGAAACCAAATATTAGGGAGAACAAAAAAGCGACAGTAGCACTAAATTGATGTAAAAAAACATGGTGAAAAGATGGGGTCGTGCACCCTATATATCCCAGTGACTTTGCACTTCTGTGATCCAATGCTAGCTCTTAAAGTTGAGAGAAAAAGTGCAAAGGATTCTACCCTTCGATATGCTAGGTCTACAGATAGCATCCAATACAGCCGTTTGACTCAGCGCTACGTCACAATGAATCGGTAGTCGCATCGGACATTCCAAAATCCTGGATGAGCAAGAACTCAACCAAGAGAACATCGACTACATCCCTCCTACCTAGACTATGCTTTGAAACGCAGTTCAGTAATTTCCGCAAAAGTTACGCTAACCTATTGCTCACCCCTGAATGAGATGACCAAGCTATTTTCTATCCTTATTATATAAATGCCTGGATCTTCTACAAGATAAAGAAGATTTAGGATGGTTGTTTGCCACTCTCAAAGAATTAACTTCTGAAAAGACTACGTGCATAGCTGATAACAGGTGGTCAAACAACAGCACCTGCCAAACAAGCATTCAAATCTGGCTCATATTAAACCTGTAGCGTTCAAAAGAATTGATATCCATGAGTAGACAGGATATTGGTTAATTGGTAGGAGTAATTACTCTTCACTGGATCCTTGGCGAGCACGCAAAAAGACTTGGCCTTTCCGCCAAAGACTTCTGCAGATGCAGTACGGAGAAAGAAAAGAAAACAATGTTCCATCTACTTTGCACGTGTCCAGCACTGGTCCATTTACGGTAAACTCATTTTGGAACACATTTAAAACTCTCACCGACCTGACTTGAGTAATTCTAAAATCAGGCAAACACTTAGCTTCATTAGAAGCTCCAAATAGTTCGAGTAAGGGAAGGAAGAAGATCCTCTGGTGTCACAAAGGACCTATTTTGGTCTAAGTGTGCCGTCCTAACGCTGGGTTTTAATGATGCTACTCCAATCTAATCTAAAATAGGCACTTGGTTTTCCAGGTTTTCATCCTGTTAGTGAATGTACTGGCCACCACAGCTAATGCTGCTATAGCACGGTGAACATTCATTTAAACAAAGCGTAGGTTAGTCAGCTCATTTATCGATAGATTGTTAGTCTTAATTGATTATCACTTCCTAGTTGAAATCTGCGTTGCTATCGGGATATACGACTGTAGTTTTTCTGGCGTCTCCCGTAACAATGTCCTTTGCCGAAGCGGCAAGGACTATTACTCCAGGAGCCAAATTCTGTAACTGTGATGCGGTGAAGTAATATATATTTTAATTAAAAGTAATGATGAGTTGATAGTGATATCGGAGATGACGCCTTTGGTAATCCAATCACCCTGCTTTCCGTTACTACTGCCGTCGGCTTGCATGGCCATGCACAATGACCTTGTCTAAGCGGCACTTGAGGATATACTCTATCAACTAAATGACTTTTTTCGAACTATGGTTGATCTTTAAAATCGGAAGTAGACCTGTACCTCCATCCCATCTATTAAAGATTTTTCATTCTTTTATGTTCATCCACGCGTTTTGTCATTCGAACAGCGTGAGAAATTTTTCGCTGGTGTGGCCAGCACTTTTCGGGCGGAAGATGACATCCTTATGGGGAGTCAATGGTATGGGTACCTCCTTCCATTTCAAGTAGTAGTGATACGACCCAGTCAACTACATGCCCGCCGTCGTTCTCTATCCCAACAAACCGAAAGTCAATACCTCCAAACTCAACATTAGGAACTTAAACCTTCGCAAACTGATCCACCAGCCCTTCCACCTTTGTTTTTGTGGTTTCTAACTAACCAGAGAGTTGGTACTGGATAAAAACGATAGACAAAACTAAAATAAATCTATCAATTCCTCTTCACGGTGCTTCAGCTACTAAAATCGTTTAGAGGGACTTGATTAGCATTATAATATGGCCGGATTAGGTAGAAATGATCAGTAATGTAAACATTAAACCAGGCCATATCATACAATTCTATCAGTGCTGGATTATATCAAATATTATAATTACCATATTTACTAGTAAATATACTATGTTTGTGGTTCATATTTTTTTTTCTAATGGGGGAGTGGTGTTGTAACTGAAAATGATAAAAACATATTGTTAAACATAAATAATAAAATTTAGATGAACATTAAAATATAAATGGAACTAGGTTACAGATTTCAAAGAAAACAAAATCGTTTTAATTGATATATTTTATTTATTATAGTTAACAGCCATTTTTGTATTTATTTCTTTTACTATCGGTTTTCATTTTGTATTTTTTTTACGTTTATCAGTGAACAAGTATGCATTTTTATTTTCAAAATTCAATGTATTTAATTTTCCTTTCTATTTGTATTAAATGATTAATGTTTTTTTTATATTTATCTATAAGTATTAGTCTTATGATTATATCAAATGGTGATTTTTAATTATTTATGTATTCTTTCTATTATTATCTTGAAATTTTTAAAACTTGTTAAAAACAATAATTATCAATTTTCATTACTTAACAAATTAGTTTTACATTAAAATTTAATTTTTTTAGTTCGTTTTTTTTGTCTATATTATTGTCAATTGATTAGAATTATATATATAAGTTAAGTTTGTTTTAAATGTTATAGTTAGTTGAATAAAACATATAAAATTGAGAAACAAATTGGGGTGGTGGTAATCATTTGAATGCAAATAAATAATTTTGATAATATTGAAAGTTAAATATCATAGAGCATGTAATAACAAACAAAAGCGTAAAAAGCCAGTGCATTTTCAATGCGAAAAAAAATGTTGAAATAAAGTGATAATCTTAAAATTTCAAAGTGGTAAATATTTTTATTAAAATAATAAAAAATCCTTAAAACTACCTATCTAGTAAGAAAAATTAAGTTAATATTTTTTAATTGATTTTATTTTAATAATAAAACCTAAGATAAAACAATTCTCTTACAAAATTATATTTATAGCAAATCTAAATATATTTATTTGTAAAATATAAAAATAATACAAGTTAAGTACGAAAAACTAATTACAGAAAATAACTTTTTTTTTGGACGTTGTATATTTAGTGTAAAATAAACAAAAACTATAAATACTTAATAAATATTAAAAAAAATAATAAAATTGTCTGTTTGTCATAAAAAATGAAAGTAGATTTGCTTAGATAAAAATTTAAATTAACTATTTTCTTTTCCTTAAATTTTCTATATCTGACACAGAACATATAGAAGATGGATGATCAAGAAAGTTGATATTTTTTTACATAAACAATTAAAAATTAACTTTAAAGATTCACATGAAATACATACAACTTAAATTGGGACATAATTGCCGGTTGGTGACTTAAACAGTTGGCCGGTAAAAGCTCGTCTCATGATTTCTTTTCGAAGCATAGCTTTTTCTTTTTTAATTTTTTGTAGAACAACTTTATTTTCCATCGCTCGTCGTGATAGATATGGTAGTACTTCATTTACTGGACCGTATGGGATGTATTTGTATGATGAATAACCAGATTGTCCTAAAATATTGAATGATAAAGAGAAAGCATATGATATTTTATGTTAAACAAATCTCTTGTGTCTAAAAAATGAAATCATTATCATCAATGATATTCTCTCTTTCTACAAAAAACAAAATCAAAACACAGACTTAAAAGTCAAACCAAAGACGGTTTTAATTCCCGTAAGATGGTTATGTTAATAAGATGGTTATGTTAATAATTAAACGAGATATAAACGGAAGCTTCATGCACCTTTTGATCTCATCTTTCAGGCTGTATGTCAAAAAGCATTGGTTTGTGGCGATAACTCCAGTTTCACAATAATATTTATAATAATTTAAAAAATCACAAAATTTAGTATTTTGTTAATTTAAATTTACCTAAATAGGCCAGTTTTTTTTTAAATTTGTAAGACATGGCTATCAAATTTTAATCAATATCATGAAGGATGGCATTACATTTTTTACGCAGAAGTTATTGACATTTAAAATACAGCTTTTCTTTTTTTCCACCAGGAGCTATTCTAATTAATGTTAGGCTGATTCACAATAATAAGATAAAATATATATATAACGCAATGCAGTGCGTAAGAAATTTTGAATAATTTTATTTGTTGGAATTATTATTATTTTGATATTATTGGAACTATTTATTTTTGGGGTACTGGAAGTTATCACCAAAACACTACCACCGTAGTCTCATCGATGATTGTGGAACTGAAAGTTATTGTCACAGGTGAACCCCTTGCCTATTTTGCAAATATTTGCCAGTATTTTTCTACAACAAATATTTGAAAAACTATGATTAAAGGAAACTCTGGATATCCATCTAATCAAAATTAGTCCAAGTAAGACGATTGCTACATAAATCTGACCATACATCGCCAAAAAGGCCAGCAACCGCAAATTTTCCATACGAAAGTATCCATTCCAAACGAAAGTATCCATTAAGTATGCTGTCCTTCCTAGACCGGTTGTTCGCTGAAGCTTAAATCTCGGCACGGTGCTTGTGTTAGTCTAACTTTTCATTGCATATGTCATTAGCCAGAATTTGTGACAAGTCATTTGCTGGATTTCCTTGCCTGTTTTGCAAATTTTTGTCAGTATTTTCTCCAACAAATATTTGAAAAAATATGATGGAAGGAACCTCTTGATATCCATCTAATCAAAATTAGTACAAATAAGACGATTGCTGCATAAATCTTACCGTAAATCGCCAAAATGCCAGCAACCGCAAATTTTAAAAAATATCCACTAAGTATGCTGTCATTCCTAGACCGGTAGTTCGCTGAAGCTTAAATCTTGGCACGGTGCTTGTGTTGGTCTAGCTTTTCATTGCATGTGTCATTAGCCAGAATTTGTGGCAAGTCATTTTCTGGATTTCAAAAAGTATAGGTTAACCCCTTGTCTAATTTGAAAATGTTTGCCAATATTTTTGTCCAACAAATATTTGAAAAATTTGATTGAAAGAACCTCTGGATATCCATCTAATCAAATTTAGTCCAAATAAGACGATTGCTGCATAAATCTGACCATAAATCGCCAAAATGCCAGCAATCGCAAATTTTCCATACAAAACGAAAATATCCACTAAGTATGCTGCCATTCCTAGACCGGCAGTTCGCTGAAGCTTAGATCTCGGCACGGTGCTTGTGTTGGTCTAGCTTTGCATTGCATATGTCATTAGCCAGAATTTGTGGCAAGCCATTTTCTGGATTTTAAAAAGTATAGGTTAACCCCTTGCTTAATTTGAAAATGTTTGGCAATATTTTTCTCCAACAAATATATGAAAAAATATGATGAAAGTTACCTCTGGATATCCAATCAAAATTAGTCCAAGTAAGACGATTGCTGCATGTCGTGGCGATAATACTTGCATAATATTTCAATCGAGTTTGTTCGATAATATTTTAACTAAAATTTAAATCAAGTTTGCTCAAATTGGCAATTTTGAATTTGTTTTATTATTGGAGTTTATAAAAAATTTAGATATTGTTGGAAGTTCGACCATAAGGTTTAGAAATAAAATAAGTTGTGCTAATTTAAGTTTGTGTTCATTTAATTATTTTAAAACCAAGTCCATCCAATCTATTCTTATTTAACTTCGCATTTAATAAGATAGATATTGTAAATATTCCGAAGATTCCAATCGTGAATATATATTTGGGACTTAGGTGCTGGTTGGAGTATATCTGGGTGCTTCCCAACATTAGTCGAGCCGACATTTTGGTCCTTCGAGCCGGATCGGCTAGTCCTTGAGGAATAGAAGTTCATGAAAAAAGCAATATCAATGGAGGTAAATAATGTACTTAATGCCAATCGAAGCTTAAGAAGAAGTGAACGAATTAAACAAAGCCAACTTCCGCAACATTCGAAAAATTTGGTAACATTACCAGCTAATGATAATTGTGTATTTGATCACATAACAGGGACAGAAATGCAGGAGAACGATAGTGAAAATATGTCCATATCAAATAAAGAATACAGGATTGAAGAATTTGTCTCACACAGTCAAGAAAAAAATGTATGTCAAGACATCAGAAGCGTAAATATGTCTATTTCAAATAAAGAACACAGTATTCAAGAATTTGTCTCAACTAAAAGCAAGGGAAAAAGCATTAGTAGCAGAAGTAAAACCGATTTAAGGTTACTAGATGCGAGAAATATACAAATAGAAAAGGATTATGCGAAAAGGCTAGCCGATATACAAATAAAGAAATTAGAAATAGAAGAAAATCTATTAAAAGAAGAAATGCAGTTACAGATTGCCACAAATAATTTTGAAAATGACAATCAAAGTGAAAAGTCCTATTTGACAGCCGTCAAATATAGCAGAACAAGTAATTGGGTCACGAATCGCGGTAATGATACAGCTAAAGGTGTCAGATTTCATGATAGCGAAAAGTTCAACAACAATAAATTGGACTGGAATACTCGAAATTATGATGAGAATAATTTTAAGAATTATAATGAAGACTGCTATACCGAAGAAGATTTTATTGCTGAAGCCGAAAATCAAAAGTTTGGTAGACCTCCACGTTATGGTACACCAGGAATTAAAACTCAATCAACAGCTCCAAGTCATGATAAGTTGGATATGTATATGGTAAGACAATCTTTTGCAAAAGATCTTCCAATATTTAGTGGGAATCCAATGGATTGGCCAATGTTCATTGGTCAATTTAAAGAATCAACAGCAGATTGTGGATTTACACAAGCTGAAAACATGTATAGGTTACAAAAATGTTTAAAAGGTGATGCGAATGAAGCTGTACAAGCATTATTGTTGCAACCAAGAAATGTCGATATGGTTTTATCAACTCTTGAATTCAGATTTGGACGACCAGAGTTAGTAATCTGTAAATTAATTACTACAGTTAAACAAATGTCGAATGTCTTAGAGAGTGATACGGAGATGGTTATGAGTTTTGCAACATCAGTTCAAAATCTTGTAGCAATGATGGAAAATATGAATTGTGAGGCCCATATGTTGAATCCACAGTTATTGCAAGATTTAATAGAAAAGATTCCGATGTCATATACGCTGAAATGGGGTGAATATCTATTTGCAAGTAACAAAAATAGTGGAACAATAAAAGAACTTAGCAGTTGGTTGATGAATCTTGCTCGTGCTTCTAGTCTTGTAATGTTTTCATCAAGTCATATATTAAAAGAGAAGCAATCATCTGGAATACATAATCCGAAGAGACATTCTACAATAATGGTCCATAAAGAAAACAACAGCTCAAAAGATGTTTCAAAGAGAGCAAATGTAAATTTTAATTGCCCATTTTGCGATCAAAATCATTGGCTCAGTGATTGCTGAATTGCTTGAATTTTGCAATGATAATTTAGAAAATCGATGGAAGTTTGTTAAATCCAAAAATATATGTTTTAAATGTCTTAAAATGAATCATCGAGCATATTACTGTCGAAACAAAAAACCTTGCGGTTTTCAAATATGGTTGTAATAAAGCACATCACCCAATTTTGCACATGAATGAAGATGAAGAAACCAGAAGCGTTAAAGAATCCGTCGTTAGTTGTAACTCCACAAGGGAAGATCACGTCTATGATACAATTTTTCGTATAATTCCAGTAAAATTATATGGACATGGGTTAAATAAAGTTGTGGAAAGATATGCTTTTTTAGATGAAGGATCATCAGTTACAATGTTGCCAAAGAACTGGATTTGGTGGGACCTACAGAACAATTGTGTCTAAAATGGACAGGTTTTCAAAGTAGAACGGAAGAATCAAATTGTGTTGATGTAGGAGTATCGGGAGTTGATGATTATGATAAGAAATATAAAATGTCAAACGTTCGTACAGTAAAAAAATTGGGATTACCTTCTCAAACTTTAGATGTAGTAAAATTACAAGAACAGTACAAACATTTAAGAGGTTTAAACATCAAGAGTATGAAAGATGCAATCCCAACAGGGTTGATTGGCCTTGACTAATGGAAACTTGGCAGGCATTTGGAAATAATAGAAGGCGAATGGAATGGTCCTGCAGTTACGAAAACAAGGTTGGGTTGGGTAATTTATGGAAAAAGTAATTCCGAGAGGAAAGAGATAGTAAATATTAATCATTCTTTTCACATGTGTGATTGTATGAGCTCAAACAACGATAATATTCATCAACTCGTTAATGGTTTCTTTACCACAAAAGAATTTGGAGTAAAAATTCCTAAGAAAGAATTAATTTTTGAAGCTGATCACAGAGCAAAAATGATCATGGAAAACACAACAAAACGAATTGGAGACAGGTTTGAAACAGGTCTTCTGTGGAAATATGATGAATTTAATTTCCCACCAACTAGAAAAATGGCAGAAATACGATTACAATGTATTGAAAGAAAGTTCATATAAGATGAAAATTATCTTAAGGCATGTGACAACAAAATTAAAGAGTATTTGGTTAAAGGTTACGCGCGAAAATTATCTCTTGAAGAAGCCGATTATGAAAATGGTCAAACATTATATTTACCTCATTTTGGTGTTATTAATCATAATATAACCGGGAAATTTGAGATTAGTATTTGATGCAGCTGCGAAGACATATGGTACGTCCTTAAACGATATGCTGCTGAAAGGTCCTGATCAATATACTTCATTATTGGGAATATTGTTTAAATTTGTTTAAAGAAGGGTAGCATTCTGTGCCGATATCAAAGAAATGTTTCACCAGGTGAAGATTAGAAATGAAGATTTGTTTGACTGAAGACTGAAGACTGAAGAAAGGTTCCTACAAAATTAAATGTGGTCGATGATGCTACAAAATGGCTAAAACTTCCAGATTTTGATAACAAAGGTAGATGGTTTCAAGGCCATGGATTTTTAAAGTTGCCTGAGTCTGAGTGGCCATTGGAAGAAAAAATGGAAGATATCAATAAGGAAGATTTGGAAATTAAGTATGTGAATGTTCATACGGTTGAAATCAATTTTATGATTACTGTGAAAAATTATTCAAAATGGAGAAAATTATTACGAACAGTTTCTTGGGTCAAGAAATTTATTAATAATTCTAAAATTAAAGCTATCGATCGAATTG
Source organism: Diogma glabrata (assembly GCA_963693315.1). Lineage (NCBI taxonomy): Eukaryota > Metazoa > Arthropoda > Insecta > Diptera > Cylindrotomidae > Diogma > Diogma glabrata. The sequence continues at coordinate 53,114,501 of OY856188.1, forward strand.
TTGGTGAATTAACAGCAGTTGAAATTATGTCAGCGGAAATATTCTTATTTAAAGCAGCTCAATGGGATATATATAGTGATGAAATTCAAACACTTAATCGAAATGCGTACGTAGAGAAATCAAGTTCACTGTATAAATTATCACCATATTTGAATGAAAATGGTATGATCAGATTGAAACGAAGAATTGATGCTGCTCCTGAATATTGTAAAGAAATGAAACGACCAATTATTCTAGATTCGAAACATCGAATCACATTTCTGATTATAAAGGATTACCATGAAAAATGTTATCATCAATGTTTCGAGACAGTGGTGAATGAAGTTCGTCAAAGATTCTGGATAACTCATTTAAGAGCAGCCGTAAAGAATATACAAAAAAACTGTCAGTTTTGCAAGAATCGTAAAGTGAAACCATAAATTCCTGAGATGGGTTCTTTACCACCAATGAGATTAACCCCATTTGTACGGTTGTTTGCATTTACTGGCATAGATTATTTTGGTCCAATAGAAGTAACTGTTGGACGGCGGCATGAAAAAAGATGGGGTGTACTATTCACATGTCTTACTGTACGATCAATTCTTATAGAAATCGCCCATTCATTAACAAGTGATTCGTGTATAATGTGCATAAGAAATTTCATCGCAAGAAGAGGTGTTCCAACAGAAATCTTTTCTGACAACGGAACTAACTTTGTCGGTGCTAACCGTGAATTGAAAGAGGCAGTAAATTCCTTAGATAAGGAACATATAATGGTCGAATTTACCATGAAAAATATCATATGGAAGTTTATTGCGCCAGCTTCTCCTCACATGGGTGGTTGCTGGGAAAGGATGGTGCAATCGGTTAAAAAAATCATTCATATCACTTTAAATGAAACATTTCCTAAGGATGAGGTGTTAAGATGTTTTTTAATAGAGGCTGAGCGTCTTATAAATTCACATCCCTTAACATATGTGCCATTAAATGACGTGGAAGATGAAGTGCTAACACCAAACCATTTTTTACTAGGTGGTGCAGCTATAAATTTCCCAGGAAGTTTCGATGATAAAGATATCATATTGAGAAAACAATGGAGAATTTCACAACAAATGTTAAATCACTTTTGGCGACAATGGGTAAGAGAATATCTGCCTACACTAACGAGACGTGATAAATGGTTTAAACGAACTGAACCAATAAAAGTCGGAGATATCGTGATAATTGTAGATGAGCAGTTTCCACGAAATACGTGGCCAAAAGAAGTTATTACCGAGGTATATAGAAAGGAAGGTCAAGTAAGATTAGTTAACGTTAAAACGGCTAAAGGAACTATCTACAAAAGATCAGTTGTTAAAATTGCTGTACTTGATGTAAGAAGGAAAAATGAGGATGATATTATCGCTTAGCCTACTGTAATTCAAATTTCTTTAATTACGAAGGGGAGTATGTCGTGGCGATAATACTTGCATAATATTTCAATCGAGTTTGTTCGATAATATTTTAACTAAAATTTAAATCAAGTTTGCTCAAATTGGCAATTTTGAATTTGTTTTATTATTGGAGTTTATAAAAAATTTAGATATTGTTGGAAGTTCGACCATAAGGTTTAGAAATAAAATAAGTTGTGCTAATTTAAGTTTGTGTTCATTTAATTATTTTAAAACCAAGTCCATCCAATCTATTCTTATTTAACTTCGCATTTAATAAGATAGATATTGTAAATATTCCGAAGATTCCAATCGTGAATATATATTTGGGACTTAGGTGCTGGTTGGAGTATATCTGGGTGCTTCCCAACATTAGTCGAGCCAACATTGCATAAATCTGACCATAAATTGCCAAAATGCCAGCAACCGCAAATTTTCCATCCAAAACAAAAATATCCTGAAAATATACTGTCATTCCTAGACCGGTAGTTCGCTGAAGCTTAAATCTCGGCACGGTGCTTGTGTTAGTCTAACTTTTCATTGCATATGTCATTAGCCAGAATTTGTGACAAGTCATTTTCTGGATTTCAAAAAGTATAGGTTAACCCCTGGCCTATTTTGCAAATTTTTGCCAGTATTTTTCTCCAACAAATATTAAAAAAAATATGATTGAATGAACCTCTGCATATCCATCTAATCAAAATTAGTCTAAATAAGACGATTGCTGCATAAATCTGACCATAAATCGCCAAAATGCCAGCAATCGCAAATTTTCCATACAAAACGAAAATATCCACCAAGTATGCTGTTATTCCTAGGCCGGTAGTTTGCTGAAGCTTAAATCTCGACACGGTGCTTGTGTTGGTCTAAATTTTCATTGCATATGTCATTAGCCAGAATTTGTGACAAGCCATTTTCTGGATTTCAAAAAGTATAGGTTAACCCCTTGCCTATTTTGCAAATTTTTGGCAGTATTTTTCTCCAACAAATATTTGAAAAAATATGCTGGAACGAAACTCCGGACATCCATGTAATCAAAATTAGTCCTAATAAGACGATAGTTACCTAAATCTGACCATAAATCGCCAAAATGTCAGCAATCGTAAATTTTCCATACAAAACGAAAATATCCACTAAGTATGCTGTCATTCCTAGACCGGTAGTTCGCTGAAGCTCAAATTTTCGCACGGCGCTTGTGTTGGTCTCATCTTTCAGTGAGTAGGTTATTCACCAGGATTTCTGCAAAAAGACGCTCACACAGAAAGATTTAGAGAGGTGGGGTAGAATGAGAGGTGCAAAGATCTAAAATATTAAAGTCAAACAAAATTTATACAGAAAAATGATCGGTTAGAGGGGATTCCGGTCCCAGGGACTATTCTTGCGTCACAATTGGTGACTGGACATTACTATAGATTTTAAAAAGCATTGGTCAACAACTATTTTGATGTGTTGGTTCTAGATATTCTATCAACCTCAAAAACAAACAGAAACTTGTTTGGAGTCATCAGAACAGACGGGATCTATAAGGTGTTATATCTTGCACATATGTAACTGTTCGCATAATTCATTGGATGTAAAATATGAAAATAACCGCCTCATTCGGATCTTGGTTTAGTGGCCAGGCAAAAAGCAATATCACAAAAAGAAAAATTGAATAAATGTTTGCGAAATAGAAATATCAATTTACCTAGAATGAATGTAATGTAATCACACATTCCCAATAATTGACCAAAACAAATAACTTTGTCTTCTGGTGAGATTCCAATACTCTTCATTGCTTCAAGTGCAAAACGAACTGTGTCTTCATTATGCGAAGCAATCATTATACCAATTCTTGAAACCTCACTTTTTGAATCTTTGAGATCCTAAAAATAAAATTCGAAAAACACATTATTTTCAAGAAGAACAACACATCTGATATTCTGTCTCACCTTAATTCTTCTTAAACATTCACTTAAAGTTTTATGATACATTTCAGTAGTTGCATCATAATTAGGATTTGTTGGATCTGGATATCCCATTGATGCGGCACGTGCTCTCTCTTGTTCAATATAAGCTCCACGAACCAATTTAGCACCGAAATAGAAGTTTTGACGTTTTGCTTGTTCTAAATCGGTTGTCATCTAAGATAAATATTTTCTTTGATTTACAAATATATACATTTGAGATTTGTTTGTTAATTAGTACTACCTCTTGATAAGTATTTTTCAGGTAACATTGATACGTATTAAAAACTATAGCTTTTTTGGTGTTGTATTTTCTCATCATTTCTAATGTAATTCGTGAGATAGCAGGTTGGAAATAAGATTGTTCAGCGTCAATCATTATACGAACATCTAATTCTTGAGCAGCCTAAAAATATGTAATTGCAAAAAAAAAAAATACAAGAATAAATATAAATTGCATGATTTATTGTTTACCTTTGCAATATGATTCAATCGTCGAACCATATTTCGGAACATTTCTTCTTCTTTTGGTGGAATTTGTGAGATCAATCGTCGCATTTGTCCAGTTTTTGGATCAGGAACTCTAAATGTATCACTTAATTGTGAATTTTCATCAACAATTCCAGACCACGGGAACAGATGTAAAATTCTGAAACATGAAAAAAAATAAAATGATTTTGGTAAATTGTGTAAACAGATACTAAGTTTACCCTTCTTTATCGGATGTTACATTTTCTAAAAATTCTTTGACATCTTGTTTTTGTCCCATATGACCATAATACTGTTCAAGATCTTTGATTGTTTTATGATGAGTTAAAATATTTCCAGTTCCACCGGCTATTTCATCCATATACTGTCGGGTTCGCATGATTACTTCGGATAATTGAAGCTAATTAGAAAAAATAACATTAAATTAAACTTGTGTATATTTATATGTTTATAGTTTAGGCTTACAAGTAACTGTGGTCTTCCTAGAGCTGTTAACTTAATAGCAATGAAACCGGTTCCAAAGGTGGCACCTATAAAAAAAATCATCATAATTTTTTATAAATAACAATGGCTTAAACCCTACTGCAAAAATAATCTTAATATAAAATACATAAAGGCTGCGCCATTTTAATTTTTTTTATTTTGGTGCTATCTCCAAAAATCATAGCTTCGATTTGCATACAACTTGACTCAAATGACGAGACAAGAATTGAAATAGATTACAATAGAACACAATAAACAAAACTACTCCTGTGAACAGATAGGAAGACATTTTGGTCGTGCCCGACATACGGAAAAAATGTTTTTCGGCTAACGGCTGTAAAGTTTAACTTTACTGCCGCTGGGGAGTAGCTAAAGTCTTACTTTTTAGCCGGCGGCTGCAAAAGTGACGTCATTTTTACTTTTTCTGCCGGCGGCTGTAAAGTAACTTCCATATTTTTACGGCGGCTGTAAAGTAATTTTCATATTTTTACGGCGGCTGTAAAGTAATTTTCATATTTTTACGGCGGCAGTAAAGTAAAATAAAATGATATTATTAATTTGTTCAAAACAGAATGCATTTCAGTTCATTTTAATGAATAAAAATAAAAAAAAATTAATTTCAGAAAATTTATTACCTAAAACATATTTTTAAAAAATTTGATGCATTAATTTCATATTTTTAAACAAATTTAAACGTTTGCCGAAAAAATAGTGTATTGAATTCGGAGCTAAAGTGACTTTTTGTGTTTCGTCTATAATTGTCGGCCTCCCTACGGTCGGCCGCCAAACTATAGACTCAACACAAAAAGTACGACTTTAGCTCCTAATTCAATAATATACTATTTTTATCTAACGACATCCTAGAAGAAAGGATGGAATTTTACATATTTGAAGAAATCCCATAGTTGTTGACAGTGAGTATGTTATATAAAAAGTAAATTATCAAAAAACAGAATCTATTATTAGATTTTAGAACTTCTAGTACCTCAACTAAATAATAGATTAAGCTAACCAAAAACCTATTTCAAATCAAATCTAAAAATAAACCTTCAGACGTATTAGAATTATAATTTGTCAAGTCATAACTTTTTTTTTAAACATTTGCTAATTCATTAGTTTCATAAATAAACAAGACACAATCTAATGCCAAGAAAAAATATTTAGAATTTTGTCGCAAATAAAAAAAGATTGAAAATAAAATGTTTTAAGGACAATCTTCTAAATGTGATAAGTTTTGCTATTGTTGTCGAATTTGGGGGCTTGTCATGTAAAATGAATGAAAACGAAAGATCTAGTGCCAAACTTTGTTTTTTTTGTAAGTGACTTGTTACATTACAATAACTTAATTCTATTTTCAAAAATTTTTTTGTTTATGTCTAATGTTTAAAAATAAAGACATTTTTATATAAAATTTCTAGGCAGTAAACAAATTCAACAAAATAGATTCATTATAGGTTTCCGATAAATGCAAAATGAATAGGTTATCCATGGGTTATCCATGGGTTATCCATTCAGGTTATCCATTCATGTCATATAATATACTTAAGTATTAGGCAACATTAACAACAGAAAACGAAGAATTTTTGTCAGTAATTATTTGTGGTTTAATCTTAATTTTTGTTGTAGAAACACATTTCGTGGTTAGGCTGAAATTGGCATTTGTTCGATTTTTGTGATAGATACGCTGTAGTTTTGTGACGATATGTTACGTAATATTGAATAGTCAATTAAAGTTGATGAATAGGTTCACATTCATATTATGAATTTGTATTTCCGGGATTTCTTTAATTATTTTTTTATTTGTATATCCTCAAATTAATCCGTTTTTTGAATTAATATAAATTTATTGTTAAAAAATCTATATATTTCGGGCTAGGCCCATCTTCAGGATTATAATATACTAACAATAATATAAAAATTCAAAAATTAAAAGAGCATTTGACATTGACAAATGCTCTTTTAATTTTTGAACTTTTATATTATTGTTAATATATTATAATCCTGAAGATGGGCCTAGCCCGAAATATATAGATTTTTTAACAATAAATTTATATTAATTCAAAAAACGGGTTTATAATTGAGGATATACAAATAAAAAAATAATAGGTTCACATTCATTCGAAGATAAGAACCTGGGCAATTAGACGGGATTATATGAGTTTGATTCGTGGTTGCCAGAGATTGCATAGGTGTTTTGTTTTTAAGGTTCCGTACTTTGAAAAAGTAAAAACGGTACCCTATTGGTGAGACTTCGGTATCCGACCGAATTTCTACATAATCAATTTACTCACAAACTATAAGTGCTATCAACTTGAAATTTTCTAGAGTTATTAGATGTGTTTTCTCACGGCTAAATTTTAAATATTTGTTTTTATCTATATTTTATGGACATAGATAAGGAGATAATAAAAAAAATTTTTTTAAGGAATCGAGTTTGGTTTAGAAAAATCGAAAAAGATGGAAATATTTAAAAAAATGAATGAATTTCAATGAATTTTCGACTGCTTAGTTTTTGAGTTATTGCCATCCCCCCCCCCCCCCACAGCACTTTTGAAAGCACAGTTTTCGACTTAGTTTTCGACCGTTTTTGGCTTATTTGTAAAATTGTGTTTTGGAGAAGAATTATTCTCGTAGAATAATATATACGCAGAACCCTCGACGAGCGAATTATACTTGTCCGACTTTTTGAAAATATAGGTCGCAATATTAGTTGATGAAGTGTAACGGGTCGTTATTCTTTATTTGCTTGCGACTTATGCGTTCAAAGGCTTAACGGAGTTAAGGTTGTAAATAACACATAAGTTCTTTAGGCTTTAAGTATAAGCTATCAGTCGGGTCAAAGGTGGTGGAAACCATATTCCAACTTTATTGTTATTATTAAGTGATCCCGAACCATACACTTCTACTTTATTCAGTAGCGTAGCAGATGTGCCAAGGGATTAATTGACTAATGGTGATCTACGTCAGTTGGTAATGACGTAACTCTGGGTACGGTCTCCTTCTGTAGTATTGTGACTTGGTCAAGCAAGGCAACTTGACTCGACTGTCTTTCCGACCATTAAAGTGGGACAAAACATGAAAAAAATAAAAACAAAAATACAACAACAACCAGATGGAGATTTTATGGACGGTAAAACCTTCGAAGAGTCAAGAGTCTCGAAGCCTACGCTATCCTCTACCTGAAGTTAGTTCAAGTTTGTATTCCATGGGAAGGAGGAACAAGACTTTCGGAAATGAAGTCTGTAATCTCCCTAAGATCCATCTGGTCAAAAGGATTCTAGATTCCGCATCATAAGCAATCTGAGCAGATCTGGTTATATGATCATCTGGATAGCTTAGGCTCTTTCAAAGTAAAATGCACCAGACCAAAATAAAACCTTGGTCGATGGAAACCTCATGTGTATTGCTTTCGCACTATCTTCATCGAAAAGAGAATCGTTTCTTTACGGCTTAGTAGTAGTAGAATTTATTAAATCGGGCTTCAACCACTGGAGAGAACATTTTTGTTAACTTTTGGCAAGAAGGCAAGAAACCATAAACATGCTATGCTCTAGGTCTCTTTCAGAAGACATCAGCAGTTCGAGTGTGTACGGAAATATAAATGAACTATCATAGATAAATTTCCCCATCAAATGGGCTTGGAGCTACAACGGTAGGGTCACCCATACCATTAGGTCCTCGATGAGAATCGAAGCCAAGATCGAGTCCTAAACCCAAAGCTAAGGTAGACACGTACGTTGATAGTTTAGCATGATCAAGGGGTGTTTGATTACTAGTATGGAGCTCTGGATACCGCGCGTCCCCCAGTTTCTATTTAGCCTTACCACAGCAGAGGGCGCTGTTGTGGCGTTCCTTTTTACTTCCTAGTTTTCATCCTACTACTGTATAAATAATTATTTACTTAAAAATAAAGACGAGAGCAATGCTTCTCAAAGCTATCATCTAACCCATTAAATGCAAACTCGTGTTCGCCGGACTCGAAGATTGTGCCTGATTTATCAGCAAATCTTCATTTCGGGAACACAGACACAAATATTACGGTCGACGATAGTCGTAATCTATCTCACCAAGCTTTAAGGTTATGTCAGAAATGACATACCGTGAGCCAACCACAAAATAGTGCTCTGGCACGTCTCACCTGTCATAAGAAGAAGATCATCAGTTTGCAAACGATTCTGTTTCCGCTCCGGAATCGGAAATCTGGATCGCATGTGACTCAGAATCCGACAGTTACTCTGACATGTCAGCAATAATCATCACGTCGGATATACACTGAATGGTAGCCAATATCCACGTGTCCAATACAGTCGGATTAAGTGACCCGAAACGGGATGTCCCTCGATCCGACAATCAGCCACTATACCTTCTTGTCACAAACAGGAAAAAAACGCAAGAGGGCACTAACAAAGAAAGGCCCCTCTGAAGAGGAAGCCGTACAAGTCTGTGCCCTTCCCAAATCCTTTGACCTGGCTACCTTGGTTAAAAGTGGGATACCCAAAGGTCTGAAGGTAGTAGATAGAAGTAAGGACACAGGAACCAAGAGTAGCAAGAGGGTCCAATCCATGAGGGTCCACAGTCAGTTACATCTGGTGTTAAACGGTTCAAATCATCTACCAGCGACCGACCACGGCATGGGCTAGGAGACACTGCAAGCAATGTTGCGAGTACAATTGTACCTCCAATATTCAGCGATCCAATCCAATCGCATCACTATCACACACCACTATCCTGAGTTCTGAGCAGATAAAAAGAAAACTTATGAATTTGGTATTAGAGCGAGAATTCGAGGTAATTAAACCTTCCTTCTAAGGCTGCTACCAAAAAAATGGTTGGTTGCTGCTTAACTGTGCCAAAAATATACCGTCACAGTGGGTTGCATATGCGGTACGGAGGATAATGATAGGAAAGGTACAGGTACGTACGCTAAAAGAGGACTAGTTACCTCGACTTCCTAGGCTCCTAACTTACCTTCTAGACTGCGCCAAAGAATCAACATAGAAGATTCTATGGCAACTTGGTGCCTAATCCGGATATTAGGTCGAGATCATGGACCATCCTAAAGCACACTGTTGAGAAGGATCTCACAGTGTTGGTGTTCATTCCTGATTCAACATCCAAGAAATATCTAAAAAGTTGCAAATTCTGGTTAAACTGGATGTTCAATGCGATTTATGCAAGAATCGCAAAGTTCACAAAGCTAAACCAACCTAAAACTGCGATACCGAAAGAAGTAGTACCCAGTTCTACTACTGATAGTCCTTCACTAAGTGAAGGACTATCCACATCTGCCTCTATAAGGAGCGTTTCGAGCTCGGCAAACATCGACAACCAAATGCTCCTCAATCAGAGTAAAACAACGACGTGCCCAAACCGACAACCTAAGCCCGAACGATCGAACTGTTGCGTTTTTGCAACTGCTCTAAAATTCCATGGTGAAGATATATGGAACTCGGTCAAGGGAGACTAGCACTACCGCTACCACAAAACATTAGTCCAATCCAGCTAATTCATCTACTTCGAACTAGCTAGCCATTTAGTTCGGCTCAGCCTTGAAACCCCAAATAAAAAAAAACACACACAAGTTCCAGAGTATTTAAGTATAACCTGACAGGTGGGTCGCAGGTAGTGGATAGCTTAAAGTCTGTTCCGATCCTATTGCTATTGTTAACGGATCCGGAATCATACACTCTTATTTAATCAGAGGTCTGGCAGCCTTGCCCAGGGATAGATTGGCTGATGGTGTTATTCATCAGTCTTTAGCGGTGTAACTCCGGCCACGGTATCCTCCTGCAGTATATTATGAATTGGTCGAGCAAGGCTAGTGAGCTTGACTGTCTTTGACCTTAATGGTCAAGGTACAAAACATGAAAAAAAAACAAAAACCCAATTACACACGAAAATACCACAACAACCAAAAACCAGATGGAAACTCTGCGTACGGTGAAACATTCACAGAATTAAAATCTTACAGCACCTTTATCTCAACGCCAGAGGATAGTGAAAACCTTCATGTTGTGCCACACATGGCTCTTGGAGATTTGAACAGGTTTCTGGAAATTCTCCATCTGAAACAGTCGGCATCGAAGGGCAGCAAATATTCGGAGAAGCAGACTTCTAAGACCACTTTGAAGGTTAAAAAAAAAGAGGGAAGGCTGACTACCTTGATTGGTCACTACGAATAGGTATTGTAGAACAGGCTAGAGGTTAGTCGAAATCATCGAATCAGTCGATAGAATAAATATCAAGGACCAAAAGAATGTGATTCAAGAAGATCTATCTGAAGATATGATGAAATAAACAGGAAATCTGCCTACGTTTGATGAAGTGTCCATGAAAGAAGGAAAACTTGATTTCCGATTCAAACAAATTTTCGTTGAGCTGGTTAGTGGAAGCAGTTCTAGGTTGCATCGTGTGAGCAGGAACAAGGCTTTCATAAATAAGATGCATCTGGTCAAAATATGTATTTCAGGTCATAGACAATCTGAGCACGTCAAAATGGTTCGGACACTTCTCAATTGATGCTCCGGACGTGGGGAGATGAAATTGGCTAAGCATTAAACCTTGGGGCGATGAAAACCTACTGTATATTTTTTTCGCACTATCTTCTAAGACATTTTTCTTTATGTACGGTTTAGTAGTGGTAAATTTTATTTTTGGATTGGTTAGAAGACAAACTACAATAACGATTATGATAGCACTGAACAAGCTTGAGTTTCAATAAATTAATCTGAAAAATAACATAAGTATGTTGTATAATCTTTTGCCATAACTAGCTAAAACCTTGCACACAAAAATATCTATAATTCAGAAGCCCTACATCATTAAAAAACATTGTATCCGGTTTATTTATGAATGTGTGGTACATTCTGTTTAGGTGATTTAACTATAAAGATATTCAGCTATGGAGCAGCTAAAAAGAAAAGACGAATATTTATTGTGTCTGTCTATCTTCCATACGCCTCCATTAGACCCAGCATGGGGGCGCGATGCCTTTGCATTGGCTGTGATGCCAATTCATACCATGCGGGATAGAGAAGTTACAACTACTAATTTGACAATAATATGTTCCGGATGAGAGAACATTTTTATTAACTTTCGACGGCAAGAAACTATATGCACATCAATCTATGATCTAGGTTTCGTTTAGAAGACATCTAGTGCTGGAGAGTGTGTACGGAAATATCTATGAGTGATCATAGATATATTGATTTTCAAGAAGACTCAATTCCAGTGTAGGTTTTTATCTACCGGAATCCATGACATACTGGATTCCGGTAGATGGGTAGGCTTTATAGGTTTGGGTGCGCTTTATAGGTCTCCAATAGGTAGATCTCCAATAGGTCTCCAATAAAAATTGGAGAAACGAGCAAGTAAAATTTCAAAGATCCGGGCTATAAAGCTCAACGAACTGTAGTCAGAGCTTTTTAGTATTCATGTCCCAAAACAAGGCCACGTGGGGCACACAAGGCGGCTTGGTGAAACAAAAACTTTGACCAACCAAAACAAAGGGGCAAGAAACTTTTAAATTGAGAAAATTCATGAAGAAACCGCTTGGGTTCTGTACAGTGAAGCAAGCAATTTTTTCAAAAGGCTTATTCGTAAATCAAGTAGTAGTAGTATAATAGTATATTACATACCGAGGTGGAAAATATGTCATTTCTGTCGAGAGATAATACAGTTAACCGAGGCGCGTAGCGCCAAGGTTAACTTAATCTCGAGACAGAAATGACATTTCCACCAAAGTTTGTATACTGTTTTATTCACAACAACTATGTTATCTGTCGAAAAGAAAAATTTTTCGCAATCGAAATTCCTACTCAGGTCGGGAAGTGTTACTTCCCAACAGGTTGGGAAGTAAAAGTTAGCAATCAAGTTAGCAATCACTTTTAAAAAGTTGGAAAACGACAGTGAATAAAGGTATTTTCTGTGAGTCGATTGACATCTTCACAGAGGGTGCTGCATTAATTAGGGTTTTAAAAGGAATCCTTCAGTGAGACTGGATGGCCTAAGACTATCCAACGACACTTACACTTCTTCAATGGAAGAAACCTATACAGCAATCCTTCAACACCATTTTCCTGGCTGTGAATTTGAGAATACTCCTTAAGAGGCAAGGTAAAAAATAGTAAAAACCAAAAAATTGACTGGATCATGGCAAAAAAAAATTGTTGGACCCAGCGTTCTGTCTTTAGGACTCTCATCTCTTTAGAGCTCTACAAATCTCCTGGTTTTGGCGGGATTTGGCCTATTATGATACAATAGAGTTCGAACATAATAGAAGGTATCGTCTTAAGGATCTGTGTGGCCTGCATAGCTTTTGGTGTGAAGCATGAGGGTAGCCTTTTTCCCAAAACCGGAGCAAATTAACTAATGTGAGGGAAATAACTTCATATCAATCAGCCTTTCTTCGTGTTTTCCAAGTTTCTTGAAAAGGTTTTGGACAGGCATTTCTCTGAAGAAAAAAAACCCAAGCAATAGGCCAAACGCTAATCAGGTGGGAGCGTCCACAGATACTATGCTTTCAGAGATGGTCTCTGACATTAAATAGATTATCTCCAAAAAGTATACGCTTGTCTTTGCATTGCACTTGGCGCTTGTCTTTGCAAGATGAGGCTTTCGGTAAAGTAATTTTCTGGCCACTGCTCAACGGAGCGGAGTAGCACAGGGTGAATAAAACACTCCTAAGTTGGATAAAAGGGGCCGTTCGAATACCAACATGTGTTCATTCACACAAAGGACAAGAAGACAATTCAGGTGGGTGTGAATTAAGGATGCCCAACAGGACGTTATATCGTTCCTGCAATTGAACGTGATATAGTGGACCAACTCCTAAATGAATTAAATCATAAAGAACTAAACACATACGGTTATACCAAAGATGCAAAGATGCAAACAGAATAATGAGTAAGAAAAGAGTTCTTCAGGGAGGTCCGCAATCGGTATATCGAAGGGAAGAATAAGTTCGTTAGTCAAACGAATTCTACTTTGATCCATTAACTAGAAATTGAATCACACATAAGACTGCCAGTTCTACAAGATATTTGCTATAGAGATGAACCACCAATCACCGAATTTTCGTTAAGTCTGGTCCGTTCAGACTATAGACTAACGGTTGGACTAATGACAGAAACCCGTAATGTAAATGAGCACATGGCCACTTTTCTCTTGAATCAGATGAAACACTCCCTCAGTTTGTAGAATATTTGGCTCCCTGAAAGCTACGAAAGAACATGTAAGGCTCATTCAATCTAAGGATAGACATTTTCTTAATGCAAAGCAGACTGTTCAAGACTATTTGTTTTTTTTTTTTTCAAAAAGATCTCTGCTCTTGAACAAAAGGATGGCATAAAGGACTTGAAGAATAAAATAGAAAACATTAAAAAATGTATTTATAAAACATCGTTAAATAATCATCGATAAAACATTCTGACTATCCCATTCAACATGAAAGTTCTGCCAGAATGGTAAGTCCATTCACTTATGTTTAAATAGTTGAAAAGGGCAAAACCTAAGTGTACGGATTATTGTGTTTAATGTCAATTGCTAATATTGTACCTACACAATTTATGTCTTTAGCCGGATCTATCATCGATGACTATCAGTGTCATTTGCCCAGCTAGATAGTATTATCCTCGTCCACCCTGAAAGAAAACCAACTGAATGTTTCCTGTCACAATAACCTCAAAATCGGTTGTCTTATCTTCAAAAATCAAATTTCAAGACACAACAACCGAATGGAAGACAAAATAGCCTAATGTGAAGCCATAATGGTGTGGCCGCATAACACCAACCGAATGATCGAATTTTTTCTTTCAGTGCACTATTTGTTGTTCAACACGCTACATCAAACTGACAACATCTAGACACTGTTGTATTGTAATTCAAGGATCAATCTCTGATCTTGATGTTCTCCTCGTAATAAAAAAAAAGCGTACCAAGACCAACGCTTTTACTTTAACCAATCTAGTGTAATGCTTGACTATGCAGATAAAACTACGCTTTTCGTAGGTAAACCAAACGATATAACATCATCCAACGACATGCAGGGAGATAACAATGGTAGCGTTACACCTGCACACCGAGCTTTCAATGCTCATGCAACTTAGCCAGAAAGATTTGTTTGGGAGCATTCTTAAGAATTATTATGTTACGTCGCTTTACGTATATTATTCTTAAGAAGTATTGAATAATCTACCAAATCATTATTTAAATTCTTTGTTATAATTTTCAATTCATTCAAACCATTCAACTAGCTTCAAGCGTATAAACAGAAATACATTGCTGCTGGGATAAAATCCAAACATGTTCATGGTCCTTCGAGCCGAAAAAAAGATTTGTTTCTTCTCTTTTCTTCAGGCTCAAAGGACCATGAACATGTTTATGGATTCTATCTCTGCAATGTATTTCTGATTATATAGAGATAACGGCAACGGTTACACGCGTTACACTCACGCATAACACAAGCCAAATCAATCAATAAAAAAATTGCGAGTATTGATTCGGTCTGAAAGACGAAGTTTAGATTCATGAGTAATGATTCAATCGCTAACTTATCGGTGTGATTCATAATTATAATGACAACCAAAATCTATACTAACCTGATAATGCTTCCAAGCACTGCAGAAACACTTCCATATTTTTTTCACAAGTAGCTTCATTTAAATAAAAATATGTTCTTGCACTTTGTACTTTAAATCGACGATCCGCAAATTTTTTTTCAACGTGGTACTGCTTGAGAGCACCTTCTTTTTCTTTCTTATCATCAACAGCCGATACTGATGCACTTTATTTGTTTAAAAAAAATTAACAATTTATAAATTATAAATATTTTTTTTAAATTCACTACTCACTCGACTTCACGTTTTTCAGCTTCCTCTTGTGTTAAATCTTCTTCGACGGAATAATCTAAAATTGGTTTGACACCAAATTGTGCTAATCTGTAAATTCAAATAATTTTATATTATAATTTTTAATTTTAATTTTATAATTTCGTGTCAATATAAATAAGAATACATGCTTAAAATGCAGTAAGAAATATTATAGGTTTTATATGAAATATTGATTTATTACTTCAATAATATCAATAATAAACCAACAATTCAAATGCAAAAAAATTATCAAAAAATTTTACGAATTTATTTAATTTTTTCAATCTACTAAAATTAAATAATTTAAATAATAATCTCATTACATAAAAAATAGAAAATAACTTAAGATTGTGTTTAATTAATAAAATATTGTCGAAACAATTATGTGTTTAATTATTATATTGTGTTATTGTGAACGATCTAAAATTAAGTAATATTTTAATTTATTAATTTGAAACCTTAAAACTGAAATAATTAATTTAGTTTTTTCGTCGTTTTCTTAGTTGTATTACTATAAAAACTATTCAAGTGAATTTTAATAATTATTTTTAGATATAATATTTTATAAATATAATTATGTCAGGGTTAGTTAGATTTCAATTAGGTTAGAATTATACTATTGTCGTCAGTAAATTCAATTACTACAGATAGAAGAAAAAATCAATTTATATCTGAGCGGTTTTGAATTAGAAAACAGATTTATATGTTTTGTTATTGAATCAATTTTAATGCGATTACAGCATTTCGACTCGCAGTCGAATCGTTTCCACGTTGTTCGGCAGTCGAGACTGTTGACGACAACCCAAATTTCTAAACATTTAAAAACAATTAGAACTGGATGTTTTAACAAAAATCCTATTTGAAGTGATAAGATTATAGAATTGTGAGAAAAAAATAATTCTGTATCAAATTATATAAACTTCTAGAACAAAATCGGATTCAGAAAAAAATAATAATAATCAAAAGAAAACTAAACTCAATTTTGAATGCAGATTAAACGACACAAACTTATTCAAATTACGTTAAACTAAAACATTCACCTAACTAATTCGATATAATAATAATATATCGATTTCAAAAAATATCAACTGATCAAGATTTGATCGATTAGATTTATCGCACTATTCTCTATCATTTTGATATATAATCGTAAAAAAAGCATTGAATCTAATTTTTATCGTCTACCGTTACTGTATGCTAGACCATATTATATTTTCGTTACGTATTTAATCTGCATTTACAAAACTACACATCGAGCTTTAAACATGACCACATTTTAAGAAGAAAAAAAACCTTGTCAATGTTGGCAAAATCCTATAACGATCTTCTCCCGCTACAAAATGTCCATAAAACGTTGATTTCATTAGAAATTCAAAAAGTTTGTCGCCAAGAATCCCGCGCATCACTTTCATAAGCTGTTGTTAGAGTAGAAAAAAAAACTACATTTAATATTATTATAACAATTTGAATTACCTTTCTAATGTAGGAGTTATTTTAACTTCATTTTCTCCAGCTACAAAATGACCATAAAATGTAGACTTCATTAATCTGTTAAATATACTTTTCCCTAATACTGTTTGTGCTGCTTTCATTAGCTGGAATACAATTATTCAAATTTTAGTTTTCATATAAAAAGATTTAAGCTAAGCCAAGTTACAACAACAATACTCAGAGAAAATTATTTGAAAATGGCTCCCGCGTGACGCGTGATAATAGCTCCCGAAGTTAATCAGAATTTTCATCATAAAAATATTAAAGCCTATAAAACATAATTAAAACTGGTGTCAAAAACAATTAAGATTTGCAGATTACTACATAAAAAAGGCCGTAAATTGAAAATTAAAAAAAACGTTTTAACTGGAAGTGAAAACCAAAAGTGGTTATGCAGAAATATTGAATAAATATTTATATATCAAGCCTCAATAAGATTGAAAGCCAGGATTAGAAGTTATTGAAAATTCAAACTAACGTATTTGGGAGGCCCGCCACTTTGTCAAATTTTGAAATGAAACCAGATCTTTGAGATGAAAGCAGATTCCATGCGTTTGGCCACCCACCCACAACCCATTCTCGCACTTTACGTTTCTCACCTCGCTAGATTAGAAATACAATCGGGATTTCAGTAAAAATCTAGGAATTAAAAACTAAAAGTTCAAGAAACAGAAGGGTTAACACAATTCTAAAATGAATTTTGTGTGGAAGGTGACAAATCATTAATTAATCAAGAATAAAATTCCTCTGAATTTGGGATCAACAGATGTATTCATCCTAGAACCAAACATATTGATGTGGGGCATAATTTCGTTTCGCAAAAGATTGATAATGGACTCGTAATATTGGATTGAATTTGAATAGACTAAATGGGAGCAAACATTTTGAGCAAGCCTCGTATCCTTGGAATAAATTGTCTATGGCGTGATGAAGCTTGGACTACGCAAATGATGTTACTCATTTTAGTGGAGGTGTTGGAGTGAAATCTCGAATTATAGCCAACTTAATTCTTTGTTTTTTGCGCTTTTATTTTATATGAGCCGTTCACTGCACAAAACGATTAACTCCATAAAACAAAATGTTGAGAAATTGAATTTTTTTCAAAGGTCAAATAAATTTCGATATTTAGTAGTGTTAATCTTTATCATTCAGGAATGTTATTATAAACATAATTTATTTAATTTTGGTTACTAAGTATATCAATTAGCTATTATAGTAGTAATTTAATTAGTTTAATTGATATTATTAGTTTTTAATGTCAGGTTTTTAATAGTCATTTTTTAATGGTCAGACAAATTTTGACTTTTAATGGTGTTTATCCTAATTATTCAGGAAAGTTGTTTATAACATAGAAAGTTATGACTATAGCAAGTACTTTGACATTTAAATTTAAAATTTTCCAAAAAGTGGAGTTAGTCGCTTCGTGCAGTGAACGGCACATATATTGCTGAGGTTATTACAAAAGCATAAAGAAACATAACACAAAATTCTATTCAATTCAACACAAGTGAAGGCAACCTGTACAAAAGTACGAAAACAAATTTATAATCAACAATCATCAACAGAATATAAAAATAACAATATTGATCATGAAACACGTTGAATTGCTGTTTTTTGGAAAGGTCAAAATATTTTATGGATTTGTTTTCTATGACCTTTTTTGTACAGTTAGGTAATTTTGTTAATGTAATGTTTCGCACTAAAGATGATCGAATTTTTCTAAATTGTACGAAATTTATTATTTAAGCAGGCATTTTTTGACAAAATTAATTAATTGTAAACGAAACTCTGTATCGTGCAAAAAAAACCGTGTAAATAGAAGAAGTCATTTTTGAATTAGGTTTTGTAAATAAAGTTTTAAGTATTATCGAGCAGAAATGATTTTTGTGTTATTTTTGACGTATGCTGTATGCTGGAAATTTCTAAAATCAACCGTTAGAATATTTTAGTTAGGAATATTGTTTTCTGTATTGTTTTCCTGTTGTTGTAGAACAATAGCTGTGTTGAATACTTAATACAACCTGGGTGGTTTTGCTTACTAATCAGTGATAGAATGATTTGGGAATTACGTTTATCGAATTGTTAAGCCAACGTAAGGAGGAAAAACGTAACATTTGTGACAGCGGCGGGATTAGTTAACTGTTTATAATAGTTCTCTTAAATGCGTTAAAGGTTCCTGAGTTAAAGAAGGAATTAGAACAAAGGGGATTGTCAACACGTGGAAACAAAAATGAATTGATGCTACGGCTTCGATACTCTATGGAAGCCAATGAATAGAAGTTGCAGAAACGGTTGCAGAAACAACAACTTCATTACTACCTGCAAACTGTTATTTTACGCAGTTAATGGCTATGATGCAACAGATGATTTTGAATATAAATCAGCAATTGAATACTGTAACTACAATTCTAAAGTAGATGATTTTGAGAAATGGTTGTAGAATATTGAAACGGATAAAACGACTTCACATGTGGTACAACAAGTAGCAAATATTAAACTAAAGCCAGCATCGTATGATGGTACCATATCTTTCGGCATCTTCAATTTCATCTTTGCAATTTGCATCTTTAAATTTGATTTGTTATTGATGCTGAGAAAGGAGTACTCACATACGGAAATGTTGAGTTGCCACTTTAATTTAATGGTGAAGAACCAAATTTTATCCGTCAAATACTATTAGACCACTGATTAAAGTTGCCACCTAATTCAGAAACAATCATCTGGGGAAAATTAGAAAAAGGTTCTGGGTCACCCAGTTTGTGGGTTGTGGAAGCCAACAAAGAAGGCAGCACTTCAATAACTTGACGGGTACAAGTTTTTATTTGCTGTATCATGCAGTACTCCTGAAGAAAATGGCAGAATCAATATGGTGAAACATCGTATTGATACCGAAGCAGAAAAGCACCAAGAAGATTACCATTGACTAAAAGAGAGGAAGCAGATAAAATGGTGAGGGACATGAAAGAAGCCAGCGTAATCGAACCATCAGACAGTCCTTAGAGCTCACCTTTGGAATTAGTTGGAAAAAAGGACGGGAGTTTAAGATTTTGTGTGGACTACAGAAAACTCAACTACTAAGAAGGATAGCTACCCATTGCCTACGATTTAAGATGCCCTGGATACATTATTAGGTTCAAGAATTTTTTCAACATTGGATTTACAGAGCGGTTACTGGCAAGTGGAAGTTGCGAGAAAGATCGGAAGAAAACGGCGTTCAGTGTAGAAAATCGACTATCACAGCTTAACCTAATGCCATTTGGGTTGTGTAAAGCTCCCGCAATTTTTGAGAGACTAATGGAACGGGTACTAAAAGGCTTATATTGAAAACAAGCCTTGTTTATCTGGATAACATCATTGTTATAGACAAAGACTTTGATGACCAGTTAAGGAACTTGACGGAGTTACTGGAAAGGCTGTAAGCAGCTGGTTTAAAGTTAATTCCCAAAAAGTGTTCACTTTTCAAGGAAGAAATAAATTATTTGCGGCACAATGTTACGTCGGAGGGAATTCATACAGATTTTAACAAGATTGCAGCAGTTATGAACTGGCTGAGACCGAAGATCCTACATGAACTACGAATCTTCCTTGGATTGTGAACATATTACAGACGGTTTTTGCCAGGATTCGCAATTTTGCTAAGGTCAGAGATGACATATTTTTGACGAACTTCGTTGACTACAGTTTCTTGATTTTTATGGTGATATCGTTGGTAGAACGATTTGACAATTGGGAACGTCACTTGGATGCCTTTTGGGTAGAATAACCGGATTATTAGCATCGTATCCAATTACATCGGCATATAGAGTTCTACTTTTACTAAGGACTTGTGAACCATCGATGTTCAAATGTGACTGGGGTGTCATCCTTCCATTTAGTGGCATTATCCGCCACATTGAGTTTCGTTGGCACCCATCTCCAGTGTGAAACTTCACTCATTTCAAGAATTTCTCCAATTCGACATTTTACAAATTCTTTAAATTTTCGATAATCCTCCGCTCTAAGCCAGCACAGAACGTCTACAGAATCAGTGCAATATATTCTTTTCGTGATCTTGATCAAATGACCTTTAATTAACTGTTTGCGAGTCTAACTCCTAGTACGGCAGCTTGAAGTTCCTTTCGTGGAATCGAAAGTGGTTTAATCGGTGCTACTTTCGTTTTAC
This sequence comes from Diogma glabrata, assembly GCA_963693315.1. Taxonomy (NCBI): domain Eukaryota; kingdom Metazoa; phylum Arthropoda; class Insecta; order Diptera; family Cylindrotomidae; genus Diogma; species Diogma glabrata. The sequence continues at coordinate 53,135,349 of OY856188.1, forward strand.
CTCCGGCAAGACTGATTTGGATTCTTCGTGAACTAGCAGTTCTTAAATATGACGCAGCAGCAGAGGAGTTTTTACTTGCATCGACAAACGTATGAATTTGGATGTCACAAACTTCAGAAGGATCGTTTATGTCATAACAATTTTGATATCTTCCAGTGACGGAAGAATATTAATCCATCGAATCCACATATTGAACATCGGTTATCGGTTGATCCAGGTCACCGAAGATAGCCATATTTGCTGTAAAAATATCTTGACTTTAACGAGAAAAAATGCAATCAAACCCAGGAGATCGTAAATCATCATCAGGATTCTTAACACCACGTTTTGTGGGACAGCGACAACTATTCTGGATCTCTGGGTTCATTCTTGCATAGTTTAACGAGTAATAAAATGAGTCCGTTGTGGTTGACCACCACATACCAAGAACTTTTGCGCCCTTAGTATCGTTGCTCATGTTTAAATTTTTATTCAGTTCGATGTTGTTTTTCCCTAGGATTTCTAATACGCGATTTGAATTTGAAATCTAGTTTCTAATTACGAATCCTCCTTGTGCGTGAACGTATGTGACTTATTTTGCAACTTGTATAGCCTGATCTTCAGTATCAAAACTCTCCAACGTAAATTGCTTTGGCAGCTTGCGGATATTCGTTCCCCATCTGTTTTGCATTTATATTCTTGACGTACTGTGCAGAAGACGGAGAACATGTGGCGCCAAAGGTCATCGCACACATAATATAAACATCGGGTTTCTCGATTGTCTTCACAATTCCTCCATAAAAAATGTTGTGACATCTGGTCTTCCTTCCGAACTCGGTGAAACATTTCTTTGATGTCTCCGCCTAAAACATAACGGTGTTCTCGGAATCGGTAAAGAATCTCAAGTAATGACGATAGTAGGTCTGGACCCTTCATTAATTTTGATTTAAGCGAAATTTCGTTAACAGCTGCTGCCGCATCCCATACTATTCGTACTTTTTCAGGCTTGTAACCGCAAACATAGGTAGGTACCATGTTCTTGGCCTGGTCTCATTTTCCCCAGCTTCGCTTAATTTTCGACTATATCCTTTTGCAACGTAATCAATCATTTGTGTCTTATATTGGTTGCAAGTACTCGATCCCTTTTTATTTTCTGTTCGAGACAGACGAGCCTTCGTTTAGCCATCTGGTAACTACCAGGAAACGCAACTTGGTCTTAACTCCATAGTAGTCCAGTTTCATATCGGTCACCCACCCTTCTGGTAGTAGTTTTGAGGATTTTACGAGCGTGTTTTTCAGTAATTGATTCAAGTGGCTTCTCCAAATTACGTTCACTAAAGTTTTCTAATGAAAAAAATTATTTTACTTCATTGTGCAGATTTTCGTCCACATTACAGTCACGAAGATGGTGGAGTACGACAACGGTTTTGCTAGTGAGGGACTCAGCAATCAGTTGTGAAGTGGTATCAAAAATGCGATAAATGTGCGGCGGTTAAAGGTGCAGGTGCGGGTGCACAAAAAAGTCATAGAAAAATGAATCAATACAAAGTAAGTGCTCCATTTAAAAGGATCGCAATGGATGTAGCGGGACCATTTCCAACAACTGATAACTAGAACAAATATGTGCTTGTGATCATGGACTTCTCAGTAAGTGGCCGGAAAAGTGTGCGATACCCAACCAGGAAGCGATCACAATGTCTGAAGCTGTGATAAATAATTGGATTAGCCGCTATGGAGTTCCTATGCAGATCCAGACCGATCAGGGTCGAATTAAGAGTAAGGGCAATTCGAAGTGAGGTTGAAAAACGTAACAATATTAAAAGCATCGAAAACCATTTTCCGCTTGTTGTTTGCTTTAGCAAACTATTTTATGTTCTTGAAAATAGTTATGCAGTGAGTGCCGGCATATTTAACCATATTCGAAATTAAACATGTCTAACGATATAAAAAAATATGTTCAGCAAAGTAACATATTTCAAATCTGGAGATTTACGATAACGTTGACTATGGTGTTATCTGGTGCAAAATAATAAGATAATGCTATCTCTCGCGAAACTTGTCCTAGTCAGCTATAAAATTTTAACGCGGTGCGTTCCAATTACTACTAAATTGTACTAAACGTGCTAAATGACTTAACTATCGTTATTTTTAAGAATCGGGCAGAAAAAGTGGTTTTTGGAAATTTTTTTGACTCAATTTTGTGATTTTGGTATCAATCGATCGGGCTTTGCCGTCTCCCGAAAACTTTATGAGATTGGGGTGGTAGGACCCACCCCCACCCCTGCACACCCTCCTTAAGTTTTAGCATATAAAAATCTATATAAAATAAATGGGAAGAAATACAAAAATTTAATAGCATCATTATCTTTTATTCAGACCGGCGCAAATTTTGAGTCCAAAAATGGGTTTGCTCCCCCACCCCCAACCAACCCCGTGGGTGGGGTTGACACATTAAATGAGTGAAATATGTCATGTGGGGTATCGTTAGAATCAGAATTTCATAACAAATACAACCCTTTATATTAACCCCTGATCTGTGACATAACCATTTTTTACTCTCAAGGGGGTTCCTTATCGTAGAAAAAAATATTTTTTTTGCATTTTATGTTTGGTGCCGATTTCAATATAATCGGGGATGCTGAGTTCAATGATGATGATAAAAACGGGGGCCGGACTCGAGTTAGTCCAAAAAGAGTAGGAGGTTGCGGGGTCGGTTATAAAAAATATCGAAATTATCGTCATAATAAAAATTGGGGTCAGACTCAGGGTAGTCCAATAATGGCTGGGAGTTGGTGGGGTTTGGGGGGTCGGTTATACAAAGTATCGAAATTATTGTCATTATTATCGATTTTTACATAATCGAGGATGCTGAGTTCAATGGTGATGGTAAAAATGTTGACCGGACTCGGGGTAGTGCAATAAGGGGTGGGGGTTGGGGGTCGGTTATAAAAAATATCGAAATTATCGTCATCATTATCAATTTTAACATAATCGAAGATGCTGCGTTCAATTTTGATAGTAAAAATTGGGACCGGACTCATGATAGTCCAATAATAGGTGGGGGTTGGGGGTCGGTCACACAAGGTATCGAAATTATTGTCATTATTATTGATTTTTACATAATCGAGGATGCTGAGTTCAATGGTGATGTTAAAAATGTTGACCGGACTCAGAATACTTCAATAAGGGGTGAGGGTTGTGGGTCTGGTCATGAATAGTATCAAAATTATCGTCATTATTCCGATTTTTACATAATCAAAGATGCTGAGTTCAATGGTGATGATAAAAATGGTGACCGGATTCAGGGTAGTTCAATAAGGGGTGGGGGTTGGGGGTCTGGTCATGAATATTATTAAAATTGTCGTCATTAGTGTTGATTTCAACATACTTGAGGATGCTGAATCCAACAGTGATGTTTAAATTGGGATCAAAAATATAAGGGTGTCACTAAAGTGTGGGAGTTGGGGGCTGAAAGTCGAAAATGTTCACATATATATATATTATGAGTATTGATTTTGGATGATAAATCAAGGGCACTGAATTCAACGGTGATGCTGAAATTAGTATTTGGGCTCTAGGGAAGAAACTAGAGGATAAGGGTTTGGGTCTAAAATTGGGGTAATGTTCATATACATAATAAATATTGGTTTTTCTATGAATCGAGAATGCTGAATCCTGAAATGCGAAGTTTATAAAATAAAGAATAAATGACATTAAATATTTTATAAACAGATTTTTTTCCGTCTAGTTTACTCAATATGGTTTAAAGACGAAGTTCAATTATTTATACAAGAAAATGATGAGCACCCAAATTGATACAGTTTTATTTTTGTGGCATTAGTTTGTATGTTTCAATAATAAAAATATAAGTTAGTTTATTATTTTTCTTATTTAATAATTTTAAAATATTTTTCTGCCATGTTTCGACGATACATCAATTTGACGATATAATTCAACTAACATTTAAGAATAACCCACTTTTAAGGGGCTCCTTTGCTAAGTAACTCTAACCTTGGTGTAAAATGTATATTTGAACATTTTTCTATTCTCCACCCCATCCTCCAGCTTCTGGTTTTGCTCCTATGGTTTCTTGATTGCATATTCCAAGACCACCATTGGATTCAGTATTCTCGATTTATATAGAAAAACCAATATTTATTATGTATATTTGAACATTTCCCTAATTTTAGACCCAAACTCTTATCCTCTAGTTTCTTGCCTGGACCTCAAATACTAATTTCAGCATCACCACTGCATTCAGTAACCTCAATTTATCCAAAATCGGTACCCATAATATATTTTCGGCTGTCAGCCCAAACTCCCACTCTTTAGTGACACCCTTATATGTTTGATCCCAATTTAAACATCACTGTTGGATTCAGCGTCCACAAATATGAAGAAATCAATAATAATGACAATAATTTCGATACTTTGTATAACCGACCCCCTAACCCCCCACCAACCCCCACCTATTATTGAACTACCTTGAGTCCGAGCCCAATTCTTATTATGATGATAATTTCGATATTTTTTATAACCGACCCCCCAAACTCCACCCCTTTTTGGAATACCCCGAGTCCGGCCCCCATATTTATCATCATCATTGAACTCAGCATTCCTGATTATATTGAAATCGACACCAAACATGACATGCAAAAAAAATATTTTTTTCTACGATCGATCCCCTCGGGAGTAAAAAATGGTTATGTCAAAGATCAGGGGGTAATAGAGGGGATTATATTTGTTATGAAATTCTGATTCTTACGATACCGCACATGACATATTTCACTCATTTAATGTGTCAACCCCACCCACGGCGTTGGTTGGGGTGGGGGTGCAAACCAACTTTTGGACTCAAAAGTTGCGACGGTCTGAATAATAGATAATGGTGCCATTAAATTTTTTTTATCTCTTCCCATTTATTTTATATAGATTTTTATATGCTGAAAGTTAAAGAGGGTGTACAGGGGTGGGGGTGGGTCCTACCACCCCAATCTCATAAAGTTTTCGGGAGACGGCCAAGCCCGATCAATTGATATCAAATTTGTAAAAAAAATTTTGAAAATTTCCGCGATTGCCCGATTCCTAAAAAAACGATAGTAAACTATTTATTTGACTAAAACAATATTTTCTTTATATATTGTATAGAAGCGGAAGACACTGATTGGCGAAACATAATAATAATATTTAATAATATAATACTCCTTGTAATAATATAATACTCCTTGCGAACTAAAACAAGGAGTATTATATTATTAAATATTAATATTTTCTTTCTAAATAATTGTAAATAGATTTTTATGCTCATCAACTTATCAACAATATCTGACAACTAAATTATAATTATTTTACTAAGTTCAAATTGGGTGCTTTGATAAAATCAAATTAAGGTTTAGCAGCTTAGTACAGTTTAGCAGCTATCAAGCACCCGCAGAGTAAGTAATGAAAGAAACACAAAACATGCTTTTGAGTTGTTCACAAAAAATACTATTTGATTCAAAAATCTTTTCAAATTTCGGTCTAGTGCAGTGTTTCTCAACCGTTGGTCCACGGACCATTATTGGTCCGCAGTAAAAGTTTATCGGTCCGTGAATTTGGTTATATTTATTACAATTTTGTTTTACTCAAGCGGTTTTTCCCTCCTCAAATGTGAATACAACTTGACAAATTAGAATTTTTTCTATACGATAGCATATAAAAATTCTATTTTCATGCAGACTTAATCCTCTGTGAAAATGTTTTTTTTCACTTGTGTAAAATCATTTTCTCTAAATAAAAAAATTGCATTTTCTATGTATTTTCATAGAATGTTGTAAAGTTTTTAAATCAAAGCAATTATAGATTTCTAATTAAATAATTTATAATAATAGTAGTTTAATCAATGAGTGAATAATGAAGTAGTTTATTCTCAAGCAAAAGTTTAAAATTTGAGCGAGGCACGAGCGAGAATTTTAATTTGCGAGAGAATAAAATTCATTATTCACGAATCGATTACAATACTTTATTCTCTGACAAAGATTTTATTATAAAAAAGAATTGTGTATTATAAAAAATAAAAACATTTTCTTCAATTAAAACAATAAATCTTTATTGTTTTAATTGATAAATCAAATTTCTTAATAAAAAAACCCTGATGATAAAAAACGCCCTTCTCATACAATCAACCAAGTTCAACTAAACGAAATAAGAGAATTACTCAAAATTTGATTTTTGAACAAAACTTATCAAAGCAATTGTGATTATAATTTGAAAATAATTTTAATGAAATCAAAACAATTTGACCAATTGGAATCATACCAATTGAATAAAATGTTCATTAGGCAATAGGTTAAGTTCATTAGGCTATAGGTTAGAAAACAATACAATAATACATACTATTATTATCGAAAAAACATACAAATAAAGCTGATATAATTAAATGGAAGAGAATAAATATCGTTTATATATTTACTATCGTAGAAAAAATTGAATTTCATCGCGAGATGAAAACGTTTCACGTGTACGTGAAAAAATGTTCACTTCCTAAAAAACAGGAAAATGATATACAGGGTGTGTTTTTTAAAAAATGCCAGGCTTTTATCTCGAGAACGATGCTAGATGGGACAAAATAGCCCTAGGTGATATTTGTTAAAGGTCGAGGGGGACGTCTAGTGGTAATATTGAATGACCTTGAAACTCATAGGTATTGGAATTAAATGCCAAAGTAGGGTTTTTTTAAATTAGAACCTATACATTTAAGGTTTTTTTTAATTAAGTAAATCAAACTACACACTTTTTGCTTACAAAATTTTTTTGTAAAGTGTACGATTTAGTAGATATGATTAACATTGATTTGCACTAAAGCAAACGTGTCTTCGCTAAGGTCTTCAGAAAAAAAATAACATTTCGATAAATTAAAAAAAACAATGAAAATCATTCATTAATTTAAATATTATTGCATCGTGGTCTACTGTGTGAAATTGATTTTCGTTGTTTTTTTTTAATTTATTGAAATTTTATTTTTTTACTGAAGAACTTAGCGAAGACACGTTTGCTTTAGTGCAAATCAATTTTCATCATATCTAAAAAATCGTACACTTTACAAAAAAATTTTGTAAGCAAAAAGTGTGTAGTTTGATTTACTTAATTAAAAAAAACCTTAAATGTATAGGTTCTAATTTAAAAAAAACCCCACTTTGGCATTTAATTCCAATACCTATGAGTTTCAAGGTCATTAAATATTACCACTAGACGTCCCCATAGAAATTTTTTTTTATTTCACTCTGTTAGAGTCGATTTTATTATTTTATTTCATTCTACATGCAGAAAAAGAAAATTAGTACTTTTTCGTAATCCTTTTTATTTATTTTAATAACGATACTTGCATAATTGGACGAACCATTCAGATATATAATCTATTTTTATTTTCATACGCATAAATTTTGAAGCAAAAATTAGATGTGTGAGTATTAAAAAAAAATATCCCTCCGGCAACTACATAGGTTAAATATAGGTTTAATTTTGTTTTATTAAGAACCATAATTGTGTGCGTTATTTGTCTTAATAGAATAAAAGAGCTTTTAGTTTTATTCTGAGGAGTGATTGTAGAGGAACACAATGTTAGTATTTTATTAGGTCAATTATATATTTTATTTTTCAAGCAAAAGTTTAGAAATTGGCGAAAGAATAAAATTTAAACACGAACCCAATGAAACGTTTCATCCTTTGAACACAGTAACATGTATTAATGTAAATTGAATTATTTCAAAATTCATTGGTAAAACAAGAAAAACGAATAAAGAAATATTGAATTTTATTTTACTTTTTTTGTATTATTAATTCCAAAAAAATAAACAAATTTTATTCAATTTCAATACCTATCCAATTGTTAGGTATTTTGAAAATAAAATAACCTACAATAAATTTTTTGAAATGAAATGACCTATAATGAAAGAATTCAATCTTTATATTAATGAGAATGGAGAAACCAAAAAATCATAAAAAAAATAAATATTTTCATAATCGAAATTCAATCCAATTTAATAGTACTAACCTTTGCTTTTTTCAATATTCAAGAGAAGGACATGCGCATTAGTTTGAATTTATTGTTTTTTATATAATCAGAGCGAAAACGTTTTTGTTGATTTTTTCATAAAATATAATCGAATTAAAATACAAGAAAATGCATCAAAAAATTAATGTCAGAGTTCAGTACAATCAAATAAATTGTTTTATTGCGTTCCAGAGCATTCACGCAACAGAATAAAATTAACATCTGTTTATTTTATTCCATTAAAACTAATAACGCAAATAATTATGGTTCTAAAATAAACTAAAGTAAACCTTTATATATAGTCGCCGGAAGGAAAAAACAATTTATTTGATTGTATTGAAATCTGAAATAAATTGTTTTATTTGTGTTTAATAAATAATTTGATTGTATTTTATAAACAAAATCAATAAAAACGTTTCCGATCTGATTTTAATATAAAAACAGTAAATTGAAACTAATGCGCATGTCGAATATTGAAATAGACAAAGGGTACTATGGTTAAATTAAATTAAACTTCCATTGTGAAAAAATTAGTATTTGTTATGATTGTTTTTTGGTTTCTCCATTCTCATTAGTAGTTAGTACTTTGATGTCTTCCCTTGTAGGTCATTTCATTTTCAAAATACCAAACAGTTAAATAGGTTTTAAATTTGTATAAAATTTATTTAATGGTCTGAAAATAATGGTACAATAAAATCCATTGTTTTTTTTATTCCATTTACTTGTTTTATCATGAATTTTAAAATAATTCAATTTAAATTAATACATGTTGCTCTGTCGAATGAATTTAGAAATATAAAATATAAAAATAAATATATACACAATAAATTACTATTATTTCGAAGAACGATATTTTTTTTGCTTTATTTGGGAATGTTATATTTTTTATCTTATTTGCTCCGAAAGAACGGAGTAAATTAGTGATATGTGATAGAAGAGTAAGTATTAAACTCTGTTCATTACACATTAAAATTCGCTCTCTTTTTTTTTTATTTTTCTCTAAACTCTATTTCGTTCATCACTGTTGTTTTAAATGACATTATGCATGCAAGTGTGAGGCAGATATAACATGCACTGCCACCCATCTAACATGAAATATTTCGTAAGGTCCACAATAGAATCTTAAAATATTTATTGGTCCGTGGCATGGAATCAGTTGAGAAACACTGGTCTAGTGAATTCTAAAAAAATTCAAATTTTCGCAATATAGTGTTGCATGTTAATAAATTGAAATACGTAGATATATGGAGATATATCTTAATTGTATTAGAAATGTATAGTATATAATCTACCAGAACGATCAACGCCCTCGTTCCACTGTTGCTATAAATCTTGTATTCGAGTAAAATGAATTGTCAGTTTCATTTCAAGTATTTGCGTTTGAAAGGCTGACATTAACATGATAATCAGTTTTTTAAATTAATGTCGCTCAAATATTTAATACTAGAATTTAAACGCGCGGTTGTTTTTTTTTGTTTGAGGTTAAGTAAATTTTATCATCACCCTCTAGAGTTGCACAAAATCCAAATTCTCTTTGGATTAACTAATTTGTTAAATTTTATTAATTTAGAAACTATAAAACAATATCGTTAATTGATTTGTTTTTCGAGGAGAGAGTGTTCACCACAAGGCCCATTCAGGATTTCGTCCTAAACAGTGATCCGATTTTTATTTTTTAAGAGCGCTCGCACTTATTTTAAAAATAAAACCATGGGGGCTTTATTTTTATAATTTAGTTTTCGCTCTTGCACTTAGGATAATATGAAAAAATTTACAAAAAAGCTCTTTATAGGCAAAATAAAAATTTACGAGAAAATATTTTGTTGGCAGATAGTTATTTGGAAAAAATAAATATAATGCTCTCAGAGATTTTTTTATAATAATTTTTTTGTTTTTCTTTTCTTTTGGTTTAGTTTGGTTAAAATATGTATGAAAATAAGTGACGTCGATATGAATATAAAAAAGCTTAGTTTACAAAAAAAAACAACAACAAAGCGATAGTTTTTTCAGATGATACAGTTACTTCATTCAAATCAAACGCGACTTATGTTTTTTTACTGTTTTAATAAAAAAAAAGAAAACGTGTATTTGCCCTTATCAGTCGGAATAGATAGAAATAAAATTTATATAAAATTAATTAATAAAATAATAGTCGAAAAAAATTAATTAATTTATGAATATAAATTAATTAATTTTTTTCGACTATTATTTATTTTAATTTTTACGAAATCCGTTCAATAAATCATTTTAAATAAATAATAATAAATAATTTTATTTACTTCATAATTTAATTTATGCATAACATATTAAAAATTATTCATTATTAAATTATTTAATATCTAATGGAGATCATTATCTAAAATTACGATTCAAACATACAAATTTCTAAAATCTTTTCTTATCAAATAACGAAATAGGACGAAAACTAACCAGAATAAAACAAAACAAACAAAAATATGTATGTAACCGTAAACGGATAGTTTAAAAATAAATAGATTTTATTTTATTCCTCTTTTCTTTGAACGAAATAAATTAAAAAAAATAAAATCTATAACGTACAAAAATTTATTTCTAAAGTAAAATTAAAATATCTGAGGGCGAAAAATAAGAAAATAAAATTTAGCTCTTTGAGTGCAGATTTTAATTTAAATGTATTTTATTTTGGGAGACAAAAACTTTTTAAGGGCAAAATAAAATAAAAATCGGAACACTGGTCCTAAATACTAAGCTTGTAATAAAATTCAGCTATCAGAAGTCACCAACGAGGAGGGTTATTGAGCACTTAGTTACGACAGTTAGCCGGATATTTACATACTATATACATATCGCCATACTGGTGCGTCATTTTGAATTTTCCAAAAAGGCAACGTTTCAAAAACAACTAATGAGCCTAAGCAGCAATTCCTAGGTTGCTCAAAATGTTTGGACATGAATAGGGGCATATACATGTGTAAGAAAAACAACATATCAATTCGGCTTTACATCTTTTTATGAGAGTTTGTCCTTAGAATTTAATCACATACTCAATTTGAACATGTCATTATCCCAAAATTTTATACCAAATTAATACACTAGTTTTATCTATACTAGTAAAGATTATATTTGAGCAAAAATCAAAGTTTTAAAGTAAGTAATGGCACATCCGCTAATCTGTGTACTTTTCATACAACCATGATTTTAATTAGTAAAACAAATAAATTTTGTATGCATCACGTTCCGATAACTAAATTATAATTAACTAGTTGCTGTTGTTGTTTTTAATGTATACGACTTCTTCTATATGGTATCAAATACCAAGCCAAAAAAATAATCGCGTATTTTTTTTTTGTTATATCGACATAACGTTTATTTATTATTTATAGTTTCAAAGCGAAGGACAAATTATTTTCATGGTTACAGCTTGTTTATCAACCAACCCTATGATGATTTATTATTGGTGCTTTAAATACATATAAATAAATTACGGAAATAATATTTCAATATTTAAAATAAATGTAGGTTTTTGGTTGAGAAGGTGAATTTTTTGGCGAATAATTATGATGCAGCTCCGAATTTTCATTTCGCTCGAAACGCGAATAATAGTTATTTAGGTATCAAGGGAATTATAAGGATGTTAATTACCGAGGGAAACGTTTACTACCCGAGGGCCTCCGGCCCGAGGGTTAGTATGTTTCACAAGGTAATTGACATCTAATAATTCACGTGATACATAAATAATTTTATGTTTTACTACCTAAAACATTTATTAAACTAAAACAGTATCAAACTTTTTATCAAGTATTTTGATAGCATGATTTTTCGTTTTATAATTGATCAAGTTAGTTGTTTTTCATTTCAAATTGTATTGCTGGGGTATTGTTATTCGTTGCTATGGCTTTATGTAAATAATGTTGTTTATAAATAAACAAAACAAAAATTTATAATGAAAACTAGGTCTATTATGAATCCATAACTTCCTCTTATAATTCCCTTGGGAATTAAGAATGTCATTATTATTTCGGTAACTAAGGTCTAAACGACTTATAACAAATCAGTAAAACATAAAAACGTTTATCGTTTTATTTTAAATCATTTCAATAATGACGAAAAAGTCTTACAACCATTCAAGTTTGGAAGTCACTTTCGATTTTTATGATTTTTATGGACCATAGACATTTGTGGCGACATTTTTTAGATGTTGATTTGATTTATCGATAAATCACTCAAATTCCTTTGCATTTCAATTTTCCAACTAACATAGGATGCCTATTCAATTGAAATAACATGCCTAGAACTCTCTGAAAATAAAATTTATTATCTAAATAAAATATGTATTCTAAAGACACAACCAAAAAAAATTAAGATAGGTAACAAACTGGTTTACTAAATTTAAAAATATATATCTAAACGATTTAAGATATCTTAACATTTGACGTTGCTAATTCACATTAAATTATTCAAGCAATAAAAATAAATATGTTTGTACATTCGTACTTATATACATATTTAAAAATAGATTTAAGATTTACTTTTTTATTTACATTTAAAACAAATGTTAAACGTAACATTGATGATTAATAAATTAAGTAACACAAACGCGACTGTTAATAACGAAAACAACTCACGTGCTATTGATTGTTATTTGTGTTGTTTGTGCTATAATATAATACTATTCTGACCGTAAATTCGTTTGAAATAATCATAACAAGACCGAGTAAAAGTGAGTTTGGCAAGGAGAACTTACTGCCTAAAGCAAAAATTAGGTTTTCGATTACTAAAAAAAATAAACTCATAATCATCTGTGTTTCGTTTTCATTTTCACGGTCAACAATCATGTTACAGTATAATTTTTGAAGAATGAAAGTTAAAAAAATGAATATTCATCAAATATAAATATTATGAGTTTAGCAATCAAGAGAACTTAAAGCGGTTTTTGAGGAATAGAGATATAATAATATAAACAAGGTCAATTTCAAACGAATTCGAAAACTGACATAGGCTTAGAGAATGATGGATATTTTTTTTGTTGGACGCAATTTTTTTTTTGTTTTTTATGTCTTTTTTATAATATAAAAGATAAAAGCAAATTTAAAAAAAACACTTACGGTAAAAAAACTAAAATAGGGGTGCCATTACATTAATCGTGCTAATGGGATATTTTTGGATCATGTGACGCACTGACTCGTTTATCTGCACCCCTAGGATATCACCTAGGCTAACGATATTTCACTGTTTTTATCAGTGATATGTACGTTAGATCATATGTCAACACCGGAGACTGAAGTACGCGGGGTTGTCCCACCCGTACATCAAAAATTAAAAAAACAAATGACAAATTAAGAAAAGTCGAAGCCTCTAGCGTAAAATAATATACAACTATAAACGTAAACAAAATGGATTGGATGTAGATAAAAATAAATAAAAATTATTTCCAATGGTTTGTAAAACCAAGAAATAAAAACTGAAAACGACAAACTTTATCTAGAACTAAATGAAATTTTAGAATATCATCCTCCTAGAGGAAAGATAAGAAATTTTGTCGATAACTCCAAAAGTAGCTGTAACATGGCTTAGGCTGGTCATATCTACAAATAGCCCGCCATCCTATTTTAAGGAGGTGTCTGACTATATTATGAAAATTGGGTGGTGTCCTGGCTAAATTGGTTTAAAAATGTACGCTAAACCTATGACTCCAACCCAAAAAGATATTTAGATTATAATTTAATAAAGAAATCGCGCCATGGTAACTATAGTATCAAGGAATTAATAATTAATATGTTTATGCAAACGTTAGTAAAATATATTTTTATATTCACAACTTCCAATAAAAATAAGTTTGTGCTTTGGGTTTTGACTAAAATTGTGTTTGGATACAAATGTTACATTCTCGTCACGTATTACGGGATATAATGTGATTTCTTAAGTAAATTAATGTAAATTTCTCTTTAGTACACAGTTTTGTTCCAATTTAGCCAAGACACCACCCAAATTAAAACGATTTATCACTGGTTCTGTTCCTGGATCGACCTATTATAACTACTAACAATCCACTTAGTAGAACCAAGGTTCTAAAAATTGACAATAAGGTACACTCGAAAAAAGTTAAAAAAAATAGAAAAATTCACGATTTTATAAAAAATTTCCATATTCAACGCCATTAGTATAGAACAAACAATGAAATCGTAGTTTGTTTTTAATTTCTTGGAGCCTATAGTAAATTTAATTCCCTTTTTTAAGCTAAAAACACAAATTTTGGTGCAGTTTGCACCAAGTTATTCAAGTTTTTCCAAAAAAGTCAAAACGCAAAATTTGGAAAAAAAAATTTTGTTCTAAGAATAAATTAAATTCTGCAACATAAAAATAGATTTATTATAAGTTGTTATACAGATTTTCGAATTAAAACTATGAGTTATTTTGACTTTTCTTTATTTCAACCAACTTTTCTATTAGATATAGGTAATTGTCGTTATGGTCCTGAAATCGAAATTTGGAACAACATAAAGCATTTGTTAGCTCTAAATATATTAAATTTTATATTGATAATTTGGTTGACAAAAATTTTGTTTAAACTCAACACCAAATCACATATGACGAGGAATTTCCTCCTATCAACATAATTCAAAATATACAGTAAAATTCAAATTTTTTCTTGATAGAAATGCAGTTTATCGTTTTGGTACTTTAAATAATAATTTAAAATATAAACTTTACCGTTTACATAACTCGTCTGTAGAAAAAATGTGATGACCCGTGATGAATTAAATGTGATGTGATAAATTAAAACTTTAAATCGATCATTTAACTCTTGCGCTCCTACTGACAAAACCTGGTCGTAACACAAAGTTAAAACGTCAAATGGACATTTTCTTTGATGTACCATCTGGAAAGTATTAAGTTTCTATTTTTCGGCATCCCATCCACGGTTTATCTTCATTCAATTATATGCCGAAGTAATGAAGATTTGCTATTCTTATAAATGGTGTGAGTTTTTAGCAGTACATATTAATTTGGACTATTTTTACACTTGAAACTTCTTCACGACGCCATTTAAATAAATTTGACTTTACACTTGTCTTTTTAAAATAGTTCCTGGCTGATGTTTGAGAACGACTGAACAAATGGAAGAGAAAAATACATTAACGCGGTTAAAATAAAGAAAATTCAAATAAAGAAAACTCAATTGAAATTGACTTTTGACTTTTTTGAGGAAAACTTGAATAACTTGGTGCAAACAGCACCAACATTTATGATTTTTAACTTAAAAGAAAGAGAATTTACTATAGGCTCTAAGAAATTAAAAAAACACAATCATTGTTTGTTCTAAACTAATGGCGTTGATTCTCGAATTTTTGTTTAAAAACGTGAATTTTTCAATTTTTTCAATTTTTTTCGCGTGTACCTATCAGAATCCTTGATAGATTTTTACAAAATATAGCTCAAAATATTTTCCAACATATTTACTACCCAATTGTTTCATTAATATATTTAATTTGTTTGTTTTGTAAAATATAAGATCTAAAAACCGGAATAACATTTATTTTTCACAGAAAAAAATTGTTTTTTCGCGAATATCTTAAAAACAAGAGCAAAAAAACAAAATTTGTTAGCTAGTGTAGTTCACGCATCAATCAGAACAAGTGCCAATTTACGTAATAAAGTATAAATCCGAATTGTCTCAACCAGTATACGGCTACATCAGAACAAAAAACTGGCAACATATAGGAATCTGATGCAAGGTGTGGTTAGGCGAGCGGTTAGTCAGGCTGACCAAAACATGAACGGGCCGAGTTCAAATCCCAGTTTAATTGAAAATTTTCAATAACCCACACCTGCAAATAAGCCTCAAGCAATAAAACTGAATGAATTGATGAAATATTAAGTGGTGAGGATGGTACAAAGAAAAGACTGACAGATGGGAGTTGCCAGTCAGTACATGAAAAAACATCACCTTCCTTTAAAAAGAACACCCTCATTCAACGATATGCCAACGCAACGACTAACAATAAAAAATTTTGCAACAAAATCAATACCCAACACTCACTGCATATCATAAAACTCGTTCCCTTTAAACGAATCTACGCCTTATTGAGAATGATGAAGCGTGAAGAACAAATTACAATAATTGCTTGCTACATTAGCACAGATCCAGATGCAATCCAAATCAAGAATACCAAGAAACATAGTCAGAAAACTTTCAACCGCTCTTTTGGGTGCTGAGAAGATATTAGCGAGCGAGGAAGAAGGTCCTAAATATGACAGAGGACAGAACTCTTCCTTGCGGTTCTTTTTGCATAACCTGGCGATATTTAGACTTTTCGTTTTAAAATTCAACAAAGTTTTGAAAATTTCGAATGTAAGTCGAGAGTCAACATTTAACTCAATGTGGTAGAGTTGAGATGAATAAATTCAACAACAGTTTACTATGACTGATAGTATCGAAAGCATAAAAGAAATCAAGCCATGGTATAATAGACAGCTGAAATTTGATGTTCCTGTAAAATCGAAGGTATGAGGGGGCGTCGATTGGCGATCGGTGAAAGTAGCGAGATTGATCTGGATGATTTGGTCTGACTGATCTGGACCCTTTAGTATAATTGGTGAAAAATTATTTGGTCCTATGTTTGAGCTTTTCGTTGAATTTATTTTTAGAGCAATTTAGTCTTGCTTAAATTGCTTGTGTATTTTTCTTCATGTTTTTCTATACGCCTTATGTGATTTGAAGTGTGGCATGAACCATCCATTAAATTGATGTGTCCACCTCTTATTGATGGTTTGAATACTTTTACATGATATTACTACGTTTCCAGCAGGTAAGACGATTAATGGTTTGCCGTAAATTGTTTGTGACTGCATTGAATGAAGATACTTTGTCTAAGGTGTTTTCTTTACTTATCGCATTTTGACTCATTGTCAAGATTTTTTAGTTTTGTTAACATCTTTTGAATCCTCGAAATCACAAGATCATCTCTTTTATCTACCAGCTGTTGAGTGGGCGTGTAATTCGCTCAAAGTAGTTATATCCATTTACATTTATATTTGGATTAAGGTTTGTCTCCTGTATGGCTGTATTTGGTTTTACTTATTAATACTACACCAGCGAACATTTGCTTTGTTAAAAATGTTTCTCAAATTTTTGTTTCCAGATATGACTTCAGATGGTAAACATATTTTAATGAATTTATTTTGAATTTTTTTAAGATTTCTCGGATTTTATGCCACATTATCTAAGCCTAATCCTAGGAAGTTATAATTAATCCTAAAAATTGGAGCCATCAATTATATCAGCAATTTTCGTGAGTCGAAAAACTGTTTTTAAATCAAATGTATTGTGTAGTATAGGAATTACAGTATGTGCCGCAACAACACATAACAACCTTTTAAGACCGATTTCCCACAACAACATGCGTTCTAAGGTGTTAATGAACGCAATTTTGTTTACATACTCTTTTTAAAGACCTAATTTGATTTAAAAGACCTTACGTGGTCCTTCCAGCCGGATTGGTTAAGATAGTTTTGTCTGTTGAGCTTCCAACATACTCCAGAGCCGCAGTTGCATACCATTACTCATTTAAATAGAAGTATGCATGAATTCTCGGCCAATATTAAGATTGACATACTGTCTAAGTGATTTTTCGTTTTCAACGCCTGGGCATTTTTTGATTGGTGATTCATTAACTTCAAAAAACCGATTTTGATTGTTCGCATTAAAAAAATAAAGCCATCTTAGGATCATATGCGAAACGGAAAACTTATCCTTAAACTAAGGTGCCTGGCAAAGTGCTCCAAAATATTGTTACAATCCCATGAATCATACAACAGTACTATCTAAGCAGTATTTTTGAATCAAATGGCTTTTGATAATGAACTCAGGTTTAACAATGACAAATTTGACGAAGTTTAAGACCAAGTTCTATCAATCATATCATTCTTCAAGAAATAAGAATAGCATAAAATTCTTAATCAAGAAACCTTGCCGTATATGAATTAATTGTGTGCATTGCAACTATCATAATTTTCAAACATCGTAGCACGCAAGCTTTTAAATAAATTCCTGTAGCTCATCCTCTAGATGCATAATGGCATGCAGCTGCGGCTCCAAAGTTAAAACCTCAGCAGACAAAAAACTCAGAAAATCCGGCTCGAAGGACCATGTACAAACCTTCAGTAATTCACCTACCCACTTTTCACTGATGAGGATTTGACACATAGTTTTTTATTAGAAGGTTTTAAGTGAGAATTAATTTAACAGTACAACCAAATATATGTTATTTAGTTCTCATTTACACATTTTACGTAAAAAACTATCTATTAATTCCCCACCAGTGAAAATCGGTTTATTCAACTAGCGAAGGTTTGTATAGAATAAGGAAAGAATAAATCATATCACATATAAAATATGACATACGCCAATATATCATGATAAGTTTCTTATTTTAAATTTTTTCTAAAAATTTTCACGAAAAAAACGAAAATTGAGTTGCCAATAATCTAGTTGGTGGCCTCAATGAATAAAGCCCAGATATAAGCAAGCAATAGTGTACCACAATAAAAGAATATTCCATAACTAAAACTGAGGCTGCTACTGTTGACTGAATACAGTTCATCTGCAAGCACAACTAAAATATCACCTCTGCTAGTGATATATAATTGCTCTTGCCAGGGGTAGGTGATATCCCGCGTTTACAAATTTCCAAGAGAAGCAAAAACAAGTTGTTTATACAAACCGCATTTTACAAGATATGTTTACCAACCTGAGCAGTTACTCTCAATGATCGAACTGAACTTCATTACCACTTCTTGAATGCGAGCACCAAACTAGGTCCAAACTCCTTTTCAGACGTATTATGTTCCGATACTTATTCTACACAACTTCGTCTCTTATTTTATCTGACAGTTTTTCGATGATATACTGACTGACTTTCAAATAAATGGAACACCAGGTAGGGGGATGGTTATAATAGTTTATGCGTTAAAACACTTCACGTTTACAAAAATGAATTGAAAATAAGGCCTTGAGATAAACATTTAAACTGAAAATCAAAAAGAATCCTCCTTTTACAAATAAATCGGCTTTCAATTTCTGTCCCACATAAATCAAAAATCAAAAGATATTCGGATCGATTATAAACATGACTACTGTAGTTACTTTTAAGCTAAAAACATAACTACCGAAATAGTTCATATAAGAACTATTGAACTTGCTGACATAAAAAAAAATTACAAGAAAAGCATAAAATCGATTTTCATGTGTGTCCATGCGCACAGTACAAATTTTTTTTTGTTTAGAAGAAAAAATATAATTTTTGTATAAAAATAAATTATTTTATCAAATTAATGGAAAACCCAACATTTGATGTATTAATAAATACACCGTTTAAATGCCGTAAGACCCTAACTGTTTTGTTTTTGTTAAGCAAAAACAAAATTCTATTTCGATTATGTTATGTAACAAATTTTTTTCTTCACTAAACATCTTTCAACTTTGGCTATAATATTTTGTTTTGTAAATAAAAAAAAATTATCTGATATACCTTTGCATTATGCTCAACTAAATAATTAGATGAGCAGATTAAAAATACCAAATATCCTCGTAATAATTCTAATGTTGTTTTACTTCGGAAAGCTTTTTTAGGATCACTAAACGTAATATCCACTTCATCTCGTGATTGTGGAACATTGGCTCGAATCTCTGCTAATTTTTCTGATTTTTCAAGTAGCGCCGTTGTATGAATACACCTTCGAATTATTTCTTGTCCATTATTTTCTAAATAGTTACGTTGATTTTGATTATATAATTGAACTCTAGAACCGTTTGCTTTACGAAAAACTAAATTATTATAGCGAATTATAGACCGCAAAAACGCCATTACACAATTATACAATCCAAAAAAAAAAAAACTTTTTTCTTCCTTCTTTTTTTACACTTTTTTATGTAACTGAAATTTTATTTTATCAAACTTTTTAACCACCAAAAATCACAAAAAAAACTTTTCTTTAATATAAAAACAGAAATAATATTAAAGGTTAAAATTTGGGAAAATAATTGACTGAGGAAACCGGCGGTTTATTATTTATGCTGTCTAGTAACCGACAATACGAGTGAAACAACCTGCGATCTCTGGTAAAAATTTCGACTGAAAATTTATTTAAAAAAAATTCTTCTTCTAACTCGGTTGAGTTAGTAAAATAAAAGTGTACTAGATTTTTGGGGATTGGAAATAAGCCAAACATTTAAAAAATCGTCGTTTTAACTTCGTAGTTGGTATACGAGTTTTTGTTTACATGTAAAATTATTCATTTTTTTCTTTCTGAATGACTTAATCGATATATAATTATTTTATTTCTTTTTGTTTGGAAGACGATTGTAAATGTATGCATAATAAAATCTGCTGACAACCTTCATAACTTCACGTTTCACCTTTAAAAAATTAAGACAGTTTAATAATAAAAATCTCGTTTATATTTGTTTAGAAAATTAATGATTGAACTTCCTCTTTCGATGATGTTTAACTATGTCCAATGTGTCTCCTACACATAAAACTGCTATCGGTCTTTCCTTGTATATTATGTTACTGAAGAATGGATTCTCTAGAGAGACTAAAAAGATTTCTTATATCTTGGCCTTAAACACATGATAAAAGAAGCCAAACCAAATGAATTAGCTCTGAATGTCATACACAGGCCGTAAAAGTTACGGATAGATCTGAAGCATCGCAGAACTCCGCTATATCGGCTTCGACGATTTTTTCCTTTTGTATAGTTACAATATGAATTATATTAATTATATTATTGTAATTTCTGTACATACTTGAATTGCTATAAATTACAAAACAAGTAAATATTATTCACTCATTAATCTCAATAAATTATGACCATTACTTGTTTAATTAAGTTTTTTAACCATAATATATTGTCTTCTAATTAAAAACGTTAAAATCTAAATTCTAATTCAAGTGAATTGTATAAAAATAAAGTTTAAATAAAATTTAGAAACGTTACAGGTTAGCTTAAATAGAATCAAGGTTGATGAATCGCAAGCAAATTGTGAATGTCAAGGCAAGAAACTGATTCTAAAATTTCTGACGTATATTATTTTCGTTTTCAACGACTTTTTTTAATGCCAGATTTTTTTTTATGATCTTATGCAACATAGAAACATCGGCTTCTTAAGAATATTTAATATTGATAAACGAGAATTATTGTATTTATTATTAATTTAAAAAAGAAAAAAATTGGAATCATCATTTCTACGAATAGTAATAGAATAGCACATGTAGCCCCAAAATATGGCTTCTTAGTTTCTAAAAAAATGGTGGACAGTGAATCAAAACTCAACAGAATCAAAGCATTATATGAACTAACTTTACCCATGGTAGCAACTTAAGTTATGTTGGGAAAATGGCATCTTCATTTTTCTTGATTATGAAAATCTATAACTATCGAAAATCTATCCATAACAGTTCAATCAGTAGTTTTACTAGAAGGTCATTTGTATACTTAAAAACACAGAACGTAATTTTTGGCAATGGTGTTTTGTAATCTTGGTATTTTATGACCGAACGTAATCTAAATCTTAGTTTAAGCTATTTATGGATAAGAAATAAAATATTTTATCGTTTTTCTAATAAATTTCCATATTTGTATATCTTATTTGTTAGACAACTCAATGTTTTATTATTTCATATCGTTAGTTTATATAAAACAAACAAACAAACAATGATTGTAGTTGTAGGCTAACCTTGGTATTGTTATTCTTTAAATAAATCAATATTTGAAGAACAAACTATTAATCTACACATGATTAAGATCGAATAGTTTAACAATATTAACGTTTTTGTTGTGGTAGGACTAGCGTATCCCAGATGTCTAGTGTTCAGTCGAGACAATGTGAAAAAAAAAACATGATTTTTATGCTAGGAGCATAGCATTTAATTATCATTTAATTGAAATACTGAATTTACTTGCTTTATACTTATGATAATATAGAATACAGATTGCACATGGTGTGCTTACATCACGACGACTTATAATTTAATGTACACATTATTCTTTTAGTTAAGACTGGTCTCCATAACTATATTATTTTAGACAAGTATGCACAGAGCCGGGACGAAGCTTAATTACGCCCTAGGCAAGAATAACATTTGACGCCCCTACGCACCTCTCCCCTCTACAGAGTTGGTTTGTTTTAAACACTGTTTAAAACGATGTTCAAACAAATTTTTTTTTTTTCAGGTTTTCGAGATTTGTAAAATTAGGTTACATATTTCATCTCATTGACTTGAAATAATATTTTCCATTACATTTATTTTTTAACAAAAAGTGTTGTGTTAAAGAATTTACAATATGTGTCACAACAACACATGGATACCTTTTAAGACGTATATTCCACAACTACATGTGTTCTGAGATGTTGATGAACGGTTTCTTGAAACTTTTGGTGATTGGACGCCCCCAAGACTATTAAGTCTGGCAAAGCATTCTGTTTGTACGATGTACGGACAAAAAATCCTCTGCATTCTTTCACTATGACAATGAGTGATCTCAACAGTTTGACTGTTTGCACAAACCGATTGACGTGTAAATCAGGAAAAAGAGTATGATTGAGTCATGATGGATCTGATTTCAAGTGAGTCGCAAGTGCTTGGGAAGCAAGTGCAATTTCAGTCGCAAGTGCTTGGGAAGCAAATGAATGCAGTCTTAGCCAATAAGCAATTTGGAAATAGTTACGACATGATTGGGATTTTTTCGGTCATTTTGGCAGCCTTAGCGAATAAGTACGAATTCGGAAACAGTTACAACATGATTCGGATTTATTTGGCCTTGTGATCAGTGTTGCACAACGAAAAAAAATCGTAACGTTATTCGTGTGGTTTTTATAGCATTACACTGAAAAAAACATGTCCTATTTCCAATCGAAATGCAGTTGTTTTAACCTCACCGTGCGGTTAGATATGGCCAATCAAACTACGAAATTGCTTCAACAACTCTACAATTATAAACCGATGTAGTTGAGACAATCACACGAAATATTTATGTGAAAATACAATATAGTGCAATTAATCTCAAATACTTAAATTTTAAAATGAAAAATTCATGATATAAGGTCAAAGAAAATTTTTTCAGAGAGTTATTAACTTTATTCAACTACTGTTATATTGGATATAACACTTTATATTTTAAATAAACCTCATTCTGTTGTTAGGAAAATGTTATCGTGTAGTTGTCCCAATCACGGTGAAATCGTTTGCAAATAATTTTTCTTTGCATGAATAATAAACTGCCAACTTCGAGATGAGGTTGTCATTGCTTCAATTTTTTTTTCAGTGTATTTTTATTTTTGCGGTACGTTATTTCGTTATGGAACAGAAAAATGTTATATTACCTTATGTTGTAACCTTTTAGTTACGTAATTCCAAAATTAAATGTAATCTTTAAACTATATTTAAAAATTATTCGGAATTTTTGTGAGCAATTAAACTCAAGTAACTAAGGAAGTAATTTGAATTTTTTAAATTCAAAGGTATGGTTGGAAATATCACAAAAAAAACTCTGTTTTTCTTTTTTACGCGTTTCGATTGGGATTCAAACTCGTTACCTCATCAGTGCCAGAGGGATTTCAAATCCCTTGGTAGACACGCTATCCACTGCGATGATGTTTTGAAGTTGAAACTTTATCATCACTCTATTTACTCAAGTTGAATTCTCAACTGTCTTTACACTCATATTTTTCGGAAATATGTTAACGTTATTTTGGGTTTTTTTCCATAAAATTTCTAGACAGCACTATTGTGTGAATTCATAGGATGTGTAATAATTCTATTATAGTCAATATTCTAAGTCACGAGTGTATAGTCATTATTGATTGCTTCCAATCAATGTGAAATTAATGAGCGACACTTGGTCAATTATTTCATACATTGGCTTGCATTTTAGACAACATTTTAGGGATTTTTAATAATTCGGGATTTTTGTGAACAATTAAACTCAAGTAACTAGGGAAGTAATTTGAATTTTTCAATTCAAAGGTATGGTTGGAGATATATCAGAAAAAAACTCTGTTTTTCTTTTTTACGTGTTTCGGTTGGGATCCAAACTCGTAGCCTCATCAGTGCCAGAGTGAATTCACATCAAAAATTTACAAAATGCTTATTATTTTGTCACAAATATCAAACATTCTTAGAACTACCAAAATCTTTAGTTAAAGCGTGCACATAAATTGAAAAAGAGCAGATAGGTCGGATTTTATACAACCAATATTTGCAAGATCATCTAAAAAACGATATAAAATATTTAATAAACGAAATAAAAAAAAAATTCAAAATAATTAAAATATAAAATATTGACGTTATCGTTGCGTTTTACGCTATCGTTACGTTTTACGTTATTGTCACGCAAATGAATTTTTAAAAGGTTACGAAAGTAATTATCAACACTGTTTGTGATGTAAAAACCGAATTACATGCGTTTAGACAGCATCTTTGACAAGGTTACATTACGTCGCTGTGGAAGACATCATTTTCAATTGAAGACATCATTTTTCATCGGTAAACTGTTGAATATTTAAATTATGATTTTTCACATAAACAAGTTTACGCCTCGCCTCGTTGATTTGTAAGAGAAATGCTTCTTGCAGTATGAGTTAGGCTGCAGATTGAAAAAGATTTTTCTGTTACAGTGGGGTATGCGGAACGATAAAACATTCCGAAGAGCCACAAACTATTTGCCACTAAGTTAAACAATCAATATAACTGCCATCGGTTTCACAATGTGAGTTTTGAGATTTGAGTGTTTTAGTTAATCAATTTGAATGTATAGAAAGAGGACTACTCAAAGATGTAAAAGTGAATGACAGTCCATGAGTTCATAGCTCATAATGAGTGGAACGAAATGAGTTCATGGCTCATAATTGTAATTTGCTGCATAAAAAAATTCCCTATAACAGTGAATAGTAATGATGCAGCATTGGATGTTTGAAATTTATGTTCTGTGGATATTACAACAATTTTGTTGCCATAGAAATTTGCGAATCACTAAGAATGCGTTTCTAACTGTTAGTAACAAGGGGCAATAACTCATTGATTTCTTCTGTATCGTTCATATATTCGAGAACCAGCAGCCAAATTCTGTAATTGTGAAGCGGTGAAGTGATAAGTTTTTTAATGAAAAGAAACGAAGAAATTTTTATCACTTCACCGCTTCACAGTTACAGAATTTGGCTGCTGTAGTATATATTTTCGCAGTTATAAATTCTTCAAGTAATCTTAGTGAAATCTCAATAAAATGGCAGATTACTGATTCGCGCGCCACCACAATAGAAAAAGATTTTATAATAAAATACCTGGTATTTTACTACGTTTCGGACAATACGGTATTTTACGTATAATACCGCGTATTATACAATAGTATTAAACACTTTTACATCACTAGGTCCTGCTACTAATCGTGCACCTGGTGGGTAAGATCCAGCAATAAGGATCACCGGTAAAGTTTTAACAGTAAGGTAGACCCTAAGTTATATCGGCTCCACGTCAATTCCGATCAGCCTTTCCTTAACGAGGCTGATTCACCCTCCAACCCCATAACCTCGACTCCAATTGTATATCAGGGTGTTTAGAACAGTTTTACAAACTGACAGCTGATATAGGACATAACCCGCCAAGAAAATGAAACTTCAGAATTTCCATAAGAAAATTTTCACGCAGGACATCCACCCGAAAACAGCTGTATGTGTGAGGCCTGCAGTTAAGGTTTCTTTTCCTTTTTTTTCTTTCAATACTTTGGAATCTAGCACTATCACACTATTGAAATATATACAAGTAATTACTTTAAGTGACACTACAGGAAAGATGGGACTTCTTTCATAAGAAAATTTTCACGTAGGGCATCCAGCTGAAAACAGCTGTATGTGTGAGGCCTGCAATTAAGGTTTCTTTTCCTTTTTATTCTTCCAATACCTTGAAATTTAGCACAATCACGCTATCAAATTATATATAAGTAATTACTTCAAGTGACACGACACTTTAAAACGCTTGACAGGAAATGAAAAAAAACTTTCTGGCTATTACTTTGACAAAACATATATATACATACCGATCCAAGGATACGTTTACTGGAATCGGTTCAATTAGAAGTCAATTACTAGCAAACCGGTAAACGTTTATGTACATCCCTGTTGACAGTTGTGACGAACAATCAAACTGATTGATTTTTAAATTTTAAAATATTTCGTTTAAAAAAAGAATAAACAAAACAATTTTTTTGCAATACTATACCAACTAGATGTTTAGAATATCATTAATTAAAATATTGAATGAAGATATGTATGTGGTTTAGAGTTTTTTTATATATAGTAGAATTTTTTTGCCAGCGAACACGAAATTAGTTTGTTATGCGCATATTGTTTGCACATGCGCATATTGTTTGCACATTCAGTGTCTCGATTAAAATATTAAAAAAAAACTATTGGGGACCCATTGAAATGGACAAAAAAACGCATAACATTAATAAATTAATATTGAAATTCAACCAATTATAATAGAAAACCAAAAACTAGTAAAAATATTAATGATTTTGTGGGCAATGTAACAAAATTTTGATAATTAAAAATAATTATAATAAAAATAACGACGCCTATGGAAACAAATATCACAACAAAGAAATGGTACGAACTAGAAGTAGAAATTTAACTAATATAATTGTTTTTAAAACAAATTTATCTCAAAATAAATAATACATCTCTGTTTTACTTTTTGTCTCATCTTTTATATCCTATCTGTCAAAAATTCGCTGGCAAAAAAATTCTACTATACGTATGTTGTATATGTCTGGTGGTTACAATTTCTTAGGGAGATAGGTACGTTTCTAAAACCCCAAAGCTCCACCATGTTATCTGAATTTCACGCTGCGAAACGAAACATAAAATCAACTGTAACTACAAGTAGGCTCTCTATGCATCCATGCATTTTAAACATATTTAAAAAATTGGGATGTTTGGCATCTTATTTCTGAGCAGTTGTTTACGCATCGAAAAAGAGCTATTGCAATTTAAAATTTTTTTAAAAATCACGAGATCTAGACATATATACTTCTTTTTGAAAATGTCCTCAAGTTTAATAGATTTAATGCTCCATTTTATAGCCGTTTTTTCTTATTCCACAAGTGGTATGAAGAATCGAAACAAAAGTAATTTATTGTGTAAGTGTTTAATGCAAGATTTTATTTCTCAAGAAAAATTTTACGATGTGAGCGAGGCACGAGCGAGCATTACAAATTTTCGAGAGAATAAAATTCATTAAACGCGAACCCAATACAACGTTTTATGCTTCCGATAGAGTAACATTTATTATTTTAAATTGAATTATGTATTTTAAAATTTGTTGATAAAACAAGTAAAACGAATGAAGAAAAACAATGAATTTTATTGTATTTTTTTGCATAATTAATTCCAAACAATTAAATCGGTTAGATTCAATTTCGATATCTATTTAATTATTTGGTATTTTGAAAATGAAAAGACTTACAATGAAAGACATAAAATTTGATACTAATGAGAAACCAAAAAACAATCTTTTGGAAATTTAATTCAATTTAATCATAGTAGTCTTGCCTTTTTTAATATTCGAGAGAGGGACATGCGGTTTAGTTTGAATTGGACTTTTTTACATAATCAGGTTGAAAATGTTTGCTTTTGATTTTTTTATAAAATGCAATCAAATTTTTATAAAATTTTTATAAAATAAATATCAAATTTATTTCAGCATTCAATACAATAAAATAAATTGTTTAATTATGTTCTGCCACATTCGCGGTACAGAATTAATATAACAGCTGTTTGTGTTATTCTATTAAGAATAATAACGTACACATATAGTCGTAAAAACAGAAATAAACCTATATTTATAGTTGTCGGAAGGATAAATATTGTTATAATTGTGGTGATTTTTGAAGTTTTCCAATAAATAATTGAATTTATATGTATATTTTTATTGAAAGCTTGATGGGCATTTCTGAGGGGTTTTTTCCTTAAAGAAACGGGAAAAAAAATTCATTTTTGAAAATCTGGCATCACTGCTCCGAATGTATCCGAATGTAATTGTTAATGAAAATTTCATTGTCTTAGAAAATAAAGAAAATGAATCGGCATCACTTTCATCGAAGAAATTTGCCACTAAAATGTTCCACATTTTATGAATAATAACCAAATTAACTCTGTTTTGTGCAACATTTTTTATTAAAGATTTTTGTGGAAAATTATGTGACTGCCCCGCCCCTTCTTTAGACTAATTTATTTGGACTAAAAAGTGAAATAAAGTAATTTGTATTTTGAGATCAATCTCAACGGCAGTCGGAATTGAGCGCGTCTTTTCTAAATTTGGCTCGGTACATAAGAAACTCCTATGCCGATTTTATAAGGAAAAAGCTGGGCAACTATAGTTTTTATTAATCAATCAATGAATAGTATAGTTTGAAATACCTATGACCGATGATTTTAGAGTTTTTTAAATGCAAATATATATTTTAAATTGAAATAAAAATATATAGCTTTCAAATTCAAAATTCTGTTGTTTTCAATCCTTTGTTAAAGATTATACTGAGTCCGCATCCTAACATCGAAAAATCAAATCGTCGAATCACCAGAAATCACAAAACCGAAAGTTCATACCACCGAATTTCATATCATCGAAAGTTCATATCATCGAAAAGTCATAGCATCGAAAGATCATATCTCCGAAAGTTCATTATGTCGAAAAGTCATAACACCGAAAGATCACATCACCGAAAATCATATCATCGAAAATTTGATTCACAAAATCGAAAAATCATATCATCGAAATATCATTAAATCTAAAATATTCGATGTAATGAATGAATCATTACATCGAAAAATCATATCATCGAAAAACAGGGTGTACTCTCCTCACAGATAAAACTTTTGTAAATTAAAATGTTAAATGTCAGAGTATATGGTAATTGGGCAATTCGTTTGAAAATGTATATCTATTTGTGGATTTTAAAACCAAAATTTTGTATTTGTGGAACGAATGAAAAAAAACAAATTCTGAATTTTTTATTTATTGCTTTGAAATGCAGTTTTGCCGGCATGCATTTTTAGA
This sequence comes from Diogma glabrata, assembly GCA_963693315.1. Lineage (NCBI taxonomy): Eukaryota > Metazoa > Arthropoda > Insecta > Diptera > Cylindrotomidae > Diogma > Diogma glabrata. The sequence continues at coordinate 53,164,455 of OY856188.1, forward strand.
AATTTCTTTTGGTTTACATAGATAATATATTATGAGCTATCATATTTCGAAGATAAAGTTTTAGGATCCCAAACAGATTTTTCTATGTTTTTTGAATAATTTGTATTGGCGAAAGAAAGGGTGTGTTAAGTGTTTGTCAAGAAATCATGAACTGTGTCAAAACACGAAAATGAGCATATTTTTTGCTTAAAAAATCGTTCATTCTAAGTGATTACGAGTAGTAACATTGAATGTGGAGAAATCTTGATGGTTGGCATTGGTATGTAGGACCAGAACCTTGATTATTGCATTGTAAGTGTGTCAAAAAATACTGTCCAGTGTGTCAAAAGAATGAGTTTCATTTATTTTTTACCCAATTTTTTGGAAAAAAATAAAATTAAGTATGTAATTATTTGTATGACTTGAAATGTATTTGAACATGAAATTGGACATGTTTCTATCCAGTTTCAACTCCTCCCAACTTATAGGAACAATTGGGAAATATCAAGTTGTTGCAGATTAAATGTCGTTTTTAAAAAAAAATGTAATTATGAGAAAGACATTTCTTTTGTAATCGTTTTGTGTGATTCCACGGTTTCTGAATAACAGGAACAGTTGGAAAATAAGTTTGAATTTTTGATTATGTTATAATTTTGGTAGTATTTTTAGAATTTTGAAATTTCAATCTTTGATATTTGATTAATTTTTGGAACATTTTTAGAATTTTGAAAAAAGTTTAATTTTTGATTTTATTATAAGTTTTGGAATATTTTTAGAATTTTGAAAAAGTTTTTATTTTATTTTGATTTTTCCAATATCTTTAGAATTTTGAAAATAATTTCAATATTTGATTTTGTAATATTCTTTTGAATATGTTTGAACTTTTGAAGAAAATTGAAATTTATGATTTTATTATAATTTTTAGAATCTTAGAAAAAGTTTGAATTTTTGATTTTGTTATAATTTTTGCAATATGTTTGGAATTTTGAAAAAAGTTTCAATTTTTGATTTTGTAATAATTTGTGGATTGCTTAGAATTTTGAAAAAGTTTCAATTTTTAATTTTATTATAATTTGTGGAATAGTTTTAAATTTTGAAAAAAAAAAATTAAATTTCTGATTTTATGATAATTTTTAAAAATTTTAGGATTTTTAAAACAGTTTGAATTGTTTATTTTGTAATATTCTCTTGAATATTTTTGGATTTTGAAGAAAGTTGGAATTTTTGATTTTATTATAATATTTGGAATTTTTTTAAATCATTTCAATCCAGGCATCTTTTTTCCGGCAATGTATTTATATTACTTCGGTCTGAAAGACCTGAGTATTACATTCATGAGCCAAAAGTGAAATTTTCCCCCTACTTTTTTGGGGCATTTCTCGACGTTTTAGGACCTACTGATTCTAAAAAGCAAAAAAAAATGAATGTCAGTCTGCCGGTCGGCTGTCATTACCTACGAAATCTAGAAAACCGCTGGAGCGATTTCAAAAATGTTGGTCCCTAATAATAGGTATACTTTATGAACAGGTCCGAAAGGACGCTGTGTTTGATAACTGTACTGGAAGTGTGTCAAAAAAATCATGAAGTATGTCAAAAATAGCAGAGTTTCATATTTTTGGCTTAAAAAACGTTCGTTTTAAGTGATTACGAGTAGAAACATTGAATTTGGAGAAATCTTGATGGTAGGGATTGCTATGTGAGATCAAAAACTAGATTATTGCATTAGAAATTTGTCAAAAAAATGCATCAAAAAAATCTTGCATAATAATCTTCCTGAGTGATTGTATACTGTATAAATACAGCCAAATGTACGGCTATTGGGAATTTAACAATGAAAAAAACAAGAAAGCAATTATTTAAATAAAGAAATTATGAAGGAATGAAACTTCAGAGCTTTGAGGTATCAATGCTTTGGTCAGTTATGGTGACATTATTTTTACTTTTGGGCAGAGACGTATAACAAAAATAAAAGTATGCAAAACTTTGACACACTTGACATTATTTTTTTGATAAAATTATAATGCCACAATTCTCAATAATAATAATAAAATTTCATGTGATACAAATAAGAAATTTCATTTTTTCCCAAAAAATGGGTAAAAAAATCAAAAAAAAAATCTTTCTTTTGACACAATTGACAACATTTTTTGACAAACTTATAATACCATAATTCTCTATAGTAATAATACAATGTCATGTCATACAAACATATTTCATGTCATACAAATAAGTCATTTTATTTTTTTCCAAAAAATGGTAAAAAAATAATTAAAAATCATTTTTTGACACACTTGACAACATTATTTTGACAAACTTATGATACCACAATTCTCTATAATAATAATAAAATTTCATGTCATACAAATAATTAATTTTATTTTATTCCAAAAAATTGTGTAAAAAAATAAATAAAAATCTTTCTTTTGACACACTTGACAACATTTTTTTGACATACTTCTAATGCAATTATATAGTTTTTGATCTCACATACCAATCCCTACAATCAAGATTTCTCCAAATTTAATGTTTCTACTCGTAATCACTTAAAACGAACGTTTTTTAAGCCAAAAATATGAAAACCTGCTATTTTTGACACAGTTCATTAAGTGTTTTTGACACATTTCCAGTACAGTTATCAAACAAAGCGTCCTTTCGGACCTGTCCATAGAGTATATATATTTTTAGGGATCAACATTTTTGAAATCGCTCTAGCGGTTTTCTAGATTTCGTAGGTAATGACTGCCGACCGGCAGACAGACATACATTTTTTCTGCTTTTTTAGAATCAGTAGGTCCTAAAACGTCGTGAAATGCCAAAAAAAGGTGGGGGTAAGAATTTCACCCTTGGCTTATGAATGTAATACTTAGGTCTTTCAGACCGAAGTAATATAAATACATTGCCGGAAAAAAGAAGCCTGATTGAATTGATTTAAAAAAAATTCCGAATATTATAATAAAATCAAAAATTCCAACTTTCTTCAAAATCCAAAAATATTCAAGAGAATATTACAAAATAAATAATTCAAACTTTTTTCAAAAATCCTAAATTTTTTAAAAATTATCATAAAATCAAAATATTCCACAAATTATAATAAAATCAAAAATTGAAACTTTTTCCAAATTCTAAACAATCCAAAAATTACTACAAAATCAAAAATTGAAACTTTTTTCAAAATTCTAAACATATTGCAAAAATTATAACAAAATCAAAAATTCAAACTTTTTCTAAGATTCTAAAAACTATAATAAAATCATAAATTTCAATTTTCTTCAAAAGTTCAAACATATTCAAGAGAATATTACAAAATCAAAAATTGAAATTATTTTCAAAATTCTAAAGATATTTCTAAATCCTAAAGATATAAGATAAAAACCAAAACATAATAAAAACTTTTTCAAAATTCTAAAAATGTTCCAAAAAGTAATCAAATATCAAAGATTGAAATTTCAAAATTCTAAAAATATTACCAAAATTATAACATAATCAAAAATTCAAACTTATTTTCCAACTGTTCCTGTTATTCAGAAGTCGTGGAATCACACAAAACGATTACAAAAGAAATGTCTTTCTCATAATTACATTTTTTTTTAAAAACGACACTTAATCTGCAACAACTTGATATTTTCCAATTGTTCCTATAAGTTGGGAGGAGTTGAAACTGGATAGAAACTGTCCAATTTCATGTTCAAATACATTTCAAGTCATACAAATAATTACATACTTAATTTTATTTTTTCCCAAAAAATTGGGTTAAAAAATAAATGAAAATCATTCTTTTGACACACTTGACAGTATTTTTTGACACACTTACAATACAATAATCAAGGTTCTGGTTCCACATACCAATGCCAACCATCAAGATTTTCCCACACTACTCGTAATCACTTAGAATGAACGATTTTTTAAGCAAAAAATATGCTCATTTTCGTGTTTTGACACACTTCATGATTTTTTGACAAACACTTGACAAACACTTTCTTTCGCCAATACAAAAACTATAAAACATGAGCATTTTCAAAAGAATTGCGTTTTTTTGAATAGTCCTATTCAAAAAAACGTAAAAAAATCTGTTTGGAATCCTAAAACTTAATCTTCAAAATATGATAGTACTTAATATATTATCTATGTAAACCAAAAGAAATTTCTAAAAATGCATGCCGGCAAAACTGCATTTCAAAGCAATAAATAAAATATTCAGAATTTATTTTTTTTCATTCGTTCTACACATACAAAATTTTGATTAAAAAAAAATCCACAAATAAATGTACATTTTCAAACGAATTGCCCAATTAACATATACTGCTGACATTTAACATTTTAATTTACAAAAGTTTTATGTGTGAGGAGAGTACACCCTGTTTTTCGATGATATGATTTTTCGATGTAATGATTTATTCATTTCATCGAATATTTTCGATTTAATGATATTTCGATATGATTTTTTTTTCGATGATATGATTTTCGATGATTTGATTTTTCGATTTTGTGAATCAAACTTTCGATGATATGATTTTCGGTGATGTGATTTTTCGATGCCATGACTTTTCGACGTAATGAACTTTCGGTGTTATGCTTTTCGATGTTGCGGTTTTCGGTTGTGTGATTTTTCGACAGTATGATTTTTATTTTTCAATTTATTGCTTTTTTTCGACGTAACGATTTTCGATGGTATGATTTTTCGATGATATGACACGATCCGATTTATTTGATAAGTTAAACTCAGACTTTTAGTGGGTTCGGTTTTTTGAAACATAAACAATATATCTGATCTTATTTTACCATAGCTTAACCCATACTTCTATTCTAGATGATCGATTTGATTATTCGTTTTCTTTGTTTAAAACGTATATGCCATAGCTTTATCACGAAAGATTAATAATCTTGACGAATAAAAAATATAATAACAGTTTAAAAAATATTTTTATTTTGTTTTTAAATTTTTATTATAAAATACACTTAATCTGGTAAACAACTGTTGCAGAATACTGTAAAAAATTTAAAACATTTTCTGAAATATATAGAAATATGAATTGGTATAAAAAATTTTTTTTTGTTAAAAGTGAAATAAAGGTTGTTCGGTTTTTATTTGTTTTTTATTATTTTTTCGGACAAAAATATCGAAACTTTTCGGTTAGAATGTGTGTGCGTGTTGGTGATGTGTATAAAAAGAGAGCTTTTACTCAAAAACATACCTTAAAAAATAAAGTTTATGTAAATTTATGTAAATGTAATGTAAATTTATACCAATTGTCTTGCTACTATAGACCAAAAGAACTTTTAAGTAAATATCGAGCGAATAATTTAAAGGTATTCTTTAATAAAAATAAAACTATGTTTTACCATAAAATTAAATCAAATTTCTTTAGTACGATTTGTAATTTTTAAGGCGTAAGAAAAATTTGAACTATATATGTTTTTATCAACAGCTTCGCTTAGTTATAATAATAACTATATGTACAAAATAACATAACTATAGTGTCTGTACGCTTCAAACTATATAAACAACGTGAAAACTTATAATTTTCTCTCTGCCAACACAGAACTTATAACAAATAAAAAGTATCAGAAAGAAAAATAGAAATTTTTTGTTTTAATCTTTTAAAAAAACTCGTAGCCGCCAAAACAAATCATAAAATCTATGCAATTATTTCTCTTGTAACAGTTAATAGAATTTGTATTATAAATTACAACACATTTTTAAATGAATCTATCTAAAAACATAACAGTTTGGAAGTTGATGTTTATCTTTAAAGCAAATATCTCATTTTTAATTTTTAAAATTAACATTAAGCTTTGTGTGCCTTAATTAAGTGTCAACTTATTAATTAATATATAATAATTTTAATTTTAAATTAAAAAATATCACTCAATTAAATTGGAATATCTAAATAAATTATGATTTAAATTATTGTGCTAAGAACTTACATAAAAAAAATATAAAAATATATAATTTAAAACTAACAGATCGATAATGTCGTTATGTGTGATTTATTTGTCTCTATGAATCGTCATGATATTCTTTCTTTGAACTTAACATAATAATTTCATCTTCACTCTCATCTCCAGTATCTGTGATTGGGTCAAGTTCATCATCATAATATGGTTGCATTTTAATACCAGTTCGTACAGGTGATTTATATAATTCGGTCTCGTCGTTTTCGTCATCGTCTTCGAATAATTTTTTACTTTCGTTTTGTGGTAATAATGAAAAACTGTAGTAACTTTTCGATGTTTTACGAGATTGATAACATACAATGCTAAGTGCGATTAGAACAATTGTTGAAACTGAAATAAAACCTGTGAAAAAAATATTTATATTGGTTACTATAAAAATTGGAGAGCAAAACTTTGATGTATTTTGGTATGATAATGATAACACAGAAAAAATTTTAGAATTTTTTTCGAATAATATAAAATGGTGAATTGGACACTAAATATAGGGACGATTAAATTGGGCGCCATTTTTTTATTTTATTGAGAGATATTACTAGCCAATGTGATATATTAGGGGTGCTGGAGGATGAATTGTATTCAGTTAACGGTAGCACTCTCAATCTTGGCTATGAAATATTTCTTGATAATGGTACATTATTGATTGCTCGAAGAAATGAGTCTTCATATAAATCTATGTATGGACTTTAATCTTTAAGAAAGACAGCTATATGGATTCAGTCAAAAGTTTTTATGTGTTGTGACATAAATTGTATAATTACTACAACACAGCACTTTTTTTTTATTTTCTTAACAACACTGTAAATTTTTCGTAAATTTTTATGGTTATTTCTCAAACAGAGCTAAAACTTATTATTCCATCAGAGATTAATGTTGCATTACAGAAACTTTTATTTTGAAACTTTCATCGTTTGGAATAATCGATAAAATAAATAAGACACGTTTAAAACGAATTTGTTCACTGTATAATCTTAACCTGAATTTAATCAAATGACTTTTATTACGGTACATACGATGGAAATTGGCTGATGGAAAAAATCCGGCTCGAAGGACCATATACATTTTTTTTTGCTTGCAAAATTCACAAAAACTGAACGATAGCCTTTTCAACCTTGTAAAAAGATTAGAAATAACTCTCACCTGTTACGATGATGAATAAAAGTCTTGGTAAGCCAAAAACATTTTCGTCTGAATCCAATTTGATAACTACTCCTTTTGCAGAACCCAGACTGCCCACCTGTACAGATCTATGTAATGGAAATGTGTTAAAATAAAAACTGAAAAAGTTGGAAGAGGTTATAAGATAGTTACTTTGATTGTTTTTTGTGCCTAGTTGCTTCAACATTTAGAACAATAGTCCCTTTTTGGAGTCCTGTTATTTTAAAAACACCAACATTATCTGTGAATACAGTTTTGTTTGAACCTTCAACAGATACTTTAGCGTTGGATACGGGATGATTAAAAATATCTAATACAAATCCATTAACTTCGCCGGGTGCATCTACAATCCCGAACGCTGACCCCTCATTTTTATCATTCATTTTAACAAGTGGAACCGGTTTACTAACCTTTAAATCACCTTGTGCTGCTTGAACTATCTCTGAAATTGGACCAGCAAATGTTGAAACTGAATCTTGATATAAGTTTCCTTTATTATTTTCAGGTAATATCACATCACCTAAATCAGAAATTTGATTGTCATTAACTAAAACAGGCACTGATTTAGTTATATGCCCATCAGCACTGAAAATAATTTTTATTTGTCCCGATGGTATAACGATTCGGAAATGCGCTAAATTTTTGGTTACTTTATATTGTAAACTATTTCCTTCGATTTTTATAACAGCATCACGAATCGGGTTTCCTTTAATATCACGTACAAAACCTTTAACCCCAGTTTCAACTAATTTCAAAAAGTTAACTAATTTTCCTAAATTTGCTCGCCATATTGATGCTATATCTCCATTTCCAGGCATTTTACAACATCCTAACTCTAATGTAAATAAAGGCACTTTTAAAAATTTATACAACATATTTGTAACACGTTCAGTTGAATCTAATTCTTGAAGACGAACTGGAGATTGGGTACATATTTCTTGTCCTGGTGAATTTGCATTTATTTGTTGGGCAAATCGTGAGAAAATCGGAATTTTATTATTGGTATGCGGATAACTGACAAAAAAAATTTATATTGAATCAAGTTTCATTTTATACTGAAAAAAAAACTTACTATACTCCAGAACCACCAGTTGAAAATGTTAAAGCGAAATCATATTCTTCTTTTTCCAACATATTTAGAAGCATATCTTTTCGAACACTTTGTTCAGGATTTAATAAAACATCAGCCAACTCTTCTTTGAGAACAGGATTACATAGACTTTTACTATAGAAAAAAAAATATTCATTATAGTTTTGTGATCAAACGTAGAAAAATATATTTAATCACTTTGCTTGAAATTGTTTGAAAACCTCATCAAAATCTTGCATTATAGGAACAAAATGTAACACAACATTATTTAAAAGATTAACAATCGGTGGTTCTTGTTGTGCATAGCCTACGGTTATATGTCTAGCCAAATTAACAACCATTTCTCGTCCAACCGGTGCTGTATTATATAATGATGATAATATTAATATATGTAGTTTGGTTTCTTCTGGAGCACCAATATCTGATGTTAGTTTCAATGAATGATATACTTCAGAAACATTTGTTTCATTTGCAATAAATTTAGCAATTTTAAAACTTTTAAATTGTATGTTGCTTAAGGTATTATCTATTTCTGAATCAGAATGATATCGTGTTCCAACAACATTATCGATAATTCGGTAATCGTATGCAGAAGCCCAATGTTGAGGATCACTTCTCATCAATGTAATATCTAAAGTAATTGAACCATTTTCGTCGTTAGGAACAACAACTTCTGAAACATGATCTTCATAACTGAAAAATGAAAATTAATTTATAAAAAACTATCGAGTAAAATATATTAATTTGTCCTACCCATCTTTTTCTACTGTCACTGTGTATTTTCCTGGAAGTAGTATTTTCCAAAAATCACCATTTACCGAACTGTATGTAATAAACGTATTATTATTAACCGATATTTTTGCTTTGTTTATTGGCGTTCCGATTGAACTTTGAATTACACCGTTGATCCCTCTATGAACTTGTTCAATATATTTAACTAAGGCATCACGATTTTCGTCCCAAAACTTCGGTAGTTCTTCTGCACCGGGATACTTTTTACAACTAATTTCAAGAGTAAGCTCCAACGCTCCTCCTTGTAAGTAAGACCAATCTTGCATACCACCTGTAACAGAATACCAACTCGCACCATTCGTTATACCATTTTGAAAAGATTCTGTAGTTGAAGGACAGGGTACACCATTGTGCATTCTTGTATGTGCCTACAAAATATATTCATAAATTTTTATTTTTAATTTTATTTTATACTCAACTACTTACATCTGCGTATGTTCTTGCTAAAAATTCAAATACATCATTTTCACTTGTTGGATTATACGCGGTCATTCTGTTGTCTTCATTTTCAAAATCTTTTTTAGTATCATCAAACGGATAGTTGGCTACTAAAGATCCTCCGTGTAAATTTGCAGAAAGGACAAATGGTATTGATAATGACCATTCCATTACAGCTTTTGTTTCGGGTTCTTGACGTGCGTTATACTGGAAAATTGAATGGACAAGAAAATTTTTATTATTTTTGTTATAATAATTTAACTATATCTTTCTGCTATAACACATCTTCAAAATAAACTTGAAGACACAATATTAGAGTACAGAAGATGGAGAATCGATCGAGCGGCCGTAAAATTAGTATTTAACGAATGATGAAATGAAATCTTAAAACGAGGTAAGCGTGAACAATTTAATAAAAATACAATATGAAACAAAGAAAACTGCATTGCCAGAAAATGAAAATTTAATACCAGAAAAATTAACTAACATTAATAACAATATATATACAAAATCAAATATAATTAATAAAGATAAGACAAATGATATCGAAAACAACAAATCCAACGAAAATAAATAACAAAAAAACGGGTTAAAAAAAATCGTGACATTGTAAAAACTTAAAACAATCTAAAATTAAAGTGAATTGTGATATAAGTGAAATAAATAAAAGAGTTAGAAATTATAGTGAAGTGAGCTTATATGTCGAATATACTCAGGATGTAAATAATCTAAAATTTCAAGATAAAAGAGATTTCATGAAGAAGATGATAGCAAAATATGGAAACACAAAAATTTAGAAGGTAATGTAAACACAGACTTTAACACGATAAACGCAAATTTTACATTTAGAAAGGAAATTAGTTTGAAAACTAATAACAAAATGAAGGAACAAATTAGGAAAACAAAAAAAATGGAAATGACATAAAATCTAATAATGATAAAAAGACACCCATGAAAAAAATATAAAGAAATTTACTGATACAAGTAAAACTAACAATGAAATGGAAATATATACAAGTGAAAATAATAAAGAGAGAGAAACGGAAGAAGATATTAGAAATATTAATGAAAGTAAGGAAGAAGGCATAAAAAAAATTCACTGAAGAAAACAAGAAAAATACAAAATATATGCGGGAAGATAAAGGTTCGATCTGGATATTTATGGAAAAAAATGTCGAAGATCTAATAGTTGCTAAAATATTAAATAAACTGAATTTGGGACATATAATCGAGATAAAACAGATGGGAATAAATAAGATAAAATTAAAGATGAGAGATGGGATATCTGCAAATAGAATTTGAAGTAACATAGAATTAAGGAAGACCCATTACATTGATGGTTATATACCTAAATTCATAATAGAAACTATTGGATTTGTTAATAATATTCCGTTAAAATGGAACACACAAGAAATATTAGAAGGATAAAAATCGATTGAAAACATAAATAAAATAGAAGGGATAAACAAATGGAATGGAGATAATAAAATAAGTGAACCAACAAAAGGCATTAACTTGTTAAGATAATGCCTGATTTTTTAACATTCCGAACGAAATTATAAAAAATTAAATTGAAAAAAAATACAAGGAGAGAAAGCAGCTATAGAAAATAACAGGAAATTACAAAATTTAAGTGAAAATAAAACATAATTCTTAGAATTTGAAAGAAAGCTACTAGGGGAAAATTTACTTCTAAAATAAGGTATGAATTAAATTAAAATTAAAACTGTTATAAAAGTAATAAAGAAAAAAATGAAAAACTAAAGACCAATTTGGAAAGCCTAACTCAACCTAACAACCTAGCCAAGTTGAACAAATTAACAAAATCAATGAAATAATTTACGAGTAATGTAATGAAATATTAAATGTTAAGAATAGTAACATTAACAAAGATATTATTATGATAAAAAAGCTCATCACGAAAACAAAACAAATAAAAAGTTTAATAAAACTGGAAAAGATCCAAAACAAATAAAGATTTAATGAATTGCAACTAGAATATCAAAATATTATAATTGAATATAAGAAGCTTGAAATCAAATAAAGATGAATTAGAATACATTTTAAATAAAAAAATGTAGATATAGCATTTTTAGGAGAAACTTGGACAAATAATAAATACAATATAAAAATGAAAAACTTCAATAAAGATATTAATCATAGAAACGATAACTGGGATTCATATTAAACAAAAACAATAAAAAATTATAAAACAAAACATATTAGAAAATTCGAGCCAATAAAAGTCAGTAAATTAGACATCGGAATAAACGAGAAGAAAAAACGCAGGATTATAGTTATATATATGTAAATATATAGAATTAAATTGCAACAACAATGAAATAGGAAAAAAATTTAATTAAAAAATATGACAATAAAGAAAAACCACTAATTTCGGGTGATATTAATGCTCACCACTCGTTATGGGAACTAAACAAAGACAACGATAACAGAGGTAATAAAATTGCACACATTCGTATAAAATTGCACACATTATTCACAAAAAGGAAGTAGAAGATATTAAAATATTACAATACACGGATGATTTTACAATTATAATATCTAAGAAAGAAAATAAAAGTTTAGAAAAATTGCCGCCATTAACTTTAAAGAAGTTTATTAAACAATTGGAAAATATTAAATTCAAAATAAACATACAATACAAAATATTTTTCATACAAAATATATGAAAATAACAACAAATAAAGAAGACAAACACAAGAAACTAACCATAAAAGAAGACAAACTTCTCTGGAGGAGAAAAACGTATTAAAAATATTAGGATTTACAAAACATATACAAAAGCTTAATAGAGAGCAGAATTAGATATAGTGAAATGATAACAAGCAGTAAAAAAAACAAAGAAAAAGTACAAAAAATAATAAATAAAGGTCTAAGAAGTTTAGGTTTAACCAACAGCAGGTTCATAACAGTGGTGAAAGTGAAATCGGGTGATATTCCGATAGACCAAACAATAAATCAATATAACTACGAATACATCATCAAAAATATATACAAAAATAATGACAAAGGTAAACAATTAAAAAATAAAACAAATACGGAATATATAAAAATACGAGAAGGCTATATATACCTGAATGGGTATATATAATAAATATAACGAATACACAAATAAAAAATATAATTATGAAATACTATCCTCTTGTAATGAAAACAATAGAAATTTTAGCCATACAAAGCAATAAAAATTGCAACCGAGGAAAACATGACAAAGATCATCACAGATTCTTTGAGCACTTGTGTATAGTTACAAAAAAATATTAAAAAAGAAGTCGAAATATTATGAGAAACGCTAAGTAGAACACGTAAAAGTAAGTATATGAACATTTTTGGGAACAGCATGGCAGATGAAGAAGCCAAAATAGGATAACACAGCGGAAACTATTATAGAACTAAAATTTCAATTGAAGATAGTAAGATTATTTTCAAAAAAGAAATGTACAAAGAATGGCAAGATATATACAATTAATTAACAATAAACAAAGGAATGCAAGACAAGAAAAATATGATGGAATCATAAAAAACAAAACATGTTTCTACAAAAAAAAACATTTAATATAAAAAACAATCAAAACAATCACTAGATAGAAGAACGAATCACACATTTGATAAAAAAATACCTAAAACTAATCAGAAAAATTGGCTCTGATATGTGTTTCATGCAACAATAGAAATGACACAGTACACATAATAAAGAACTGTAAAATATAGATGACACAAAGAAAGAAATACAAAGAAACTCGAATTCGAAGATATGAGTGGATAAAAAAAACTAAAGACAGAAAAGGAAAAGTAAAGAGAAATAAAATAAAAAACAAAAACTAAATGAATAAATAAAACAAATAAAAATCAATAAATAAACAATAGAAGACACAAAGAGACAGTTAAAATGAAAAGAAATACTAAACATATTGGTGATGAGTGTTAAGTTCCAGCCAAAATAGGAAATAAAAAAAAGGATGTTACACAAACAACTACTTTTTTAGCATTTATGTTAACTGGAGAGTTTTTGGGAGAAGTTGTAGCACAATTTTATTTATTGCAAGCAAACCTGGGAACCTGACCGGCCATCTAACGATCCTTTTGTAACTGCAGAACGGAGTGGAGACCTACCACATTTCGGACTGTATACCAAATATGATCTAGATAGACAGTTTATTGTCAAAATAACGACCAGAGCTAGCATTGAGAGCTACTTATGAGAACTAACATCCACTGCTAAGATCTTGTCCCCGGATGAATCCCAAACCAACGAAGAAACTGGTGCAGGGGCGTTTGGGCTCAGGACTAAACGGAAGGTGGCACTGGGTACCTTTGCAACAGTACTTCAAACCGAAACCTTCGCGATCAGCTACTGTGCTATTCTGAGTGCCGAAAGGAAATACAGTAAAATAGATATAAACATTATTCCTGACAGTCCAGCTATTGGCTATGAATCCAACACGTTTCAATTCAAAGTTATAGTATGGGAAAATTTACAAAAAATTGCAGAAACTCATCGCGTCACACTTGTGTGGATACCTGGTCACACCAGACTAAACGGCAATGTAGTAGCAGGCCCACTAGCAAAGAAAGGTGCTATTACAAATTGGTCAAAATCCGTACTTCGAAGTGACCAAGAGTTCACTCAAATGCGTTATCCAAGGCTGGGAACAGCAAAAAACATTCTTAAAAGTTTCTAGCTAACTGCACTGTCTCCCTTCTAAAAAAAATCGATCTTAAGAGAGTCCCTGAAGCTCGTAACATGGTTCGTAACAGGACACGATCCAATCCGAAATACAGATTCGGCAGTTTGGAGACAGAAACTATGAAATTAATTATCTACAACCACTCGGGCCTGCATGGCGCTAATACAATAAGCTCGCCCAAGGAAGCCTAATACTTACTCTACCGCGAAAGGCGATTACAGTGACATCGACGTCATCTGTCGTATAATATCATCAGGTTTAAGCAAAATAGATCTAAAGGTCGTGATGCTACTCGAACTAGCTAACCGATCAGCTCAGCTTCTAGAACCCCCAATAAAAAAGACATTCTCACATAGATGAACACACCCACTTTTCTAGAGGTTTGGTTTTTCTGGCCAAAACACAAAATGAAATGTGGGTTACCTAAATTAAAAATAATTTTAATTTTAATAAGAACAAATAACTTACCCTATTTATTCCATATTGATCCGGAAAATTACGATTCAAATCAACATTATGTGCATTCGCTCTCCCTTTTAATTGTGTTACCTCATTCATATATGAATTTTCATAACCATCCGGATTCATACTTGGCATCAAATGAATTCTTGTTGTATTTATAAGTTTTGTTATACGATCATTTAATTTATAATTTTCACATAAATATTTCGCTAATAATAACAACATTTCACGTCCAACAACCTCATTACCATGCATGTTGGCGATATATTTAAATTCTGGAATTCTAGTTGTATGTTTGCCTGGAGTTTTAGTTATTTCAAGAACCCATAAATCACGACCTTCAACTGTTTTACCAATAGAATACAATCGGGTAATGTTTGCATAATTATGTGATAAATCTCGTAAAACTTGTACCATTTCGGTATAATTGTGATGGACGAATTGGGCGGAAATTACAAAACCGTGTGGAGTGTTTTCAGATCGTTCAATTTTAGGATGCTTATACGAACCTAAAAATAATAATATGGAATGTATTATCTAATTGCTGTCGATGGTTTCACCACACCAAACTTATATATATATATATATATATATATATATATATATATATATATATATATATATATATATATATATATATATATATATATATATATATATATATATATATATATATATATATATATATATATATATATATATATATTTCATTAACTAGAAGCATTAAAGATCAAATAATCAACGAGATTACATACATAGTTACGCGTTTTAATTGATATTAAGAATAGGTTGAATAGTCTAGTAACTTTATACATCACACTACCGGATTTGATGCATACTACCCCATACTCTCAGGCGACAAAGTTACTGGACTAGAATCAATATTAACTTAAAAGCTGTGAAAGGAATAACTTTATTTAATCTAGGCGTCTTTTTACCAATATGAAACTATGTTATATGTCTAACGAGCTAATTCTTTTGAAAATATCCATTTACTTGTGAATTTTGTTTAAAAATCTGAAAATTTGGTATGTTATTGGTTATGACAACTCGTTTTTTTAGGGTTCCGTTTTTTATACGGAACACTATTGGTGAGAGTAAAACGAGTTTTTCACATTATATCGATTATCTCGTAAACTATAAAAGCTACGGACTTGAAATTTGAAAACTAATTTGTCCATATGAAATGACGGATACAAATAAATAAAACTAAAGTGGTTTTCGTTTGGTTTTCAGGGCTACGATGTGAGACCTTTAAGAAAATACATTTTTTTATAGATTCAAGTAGGGTATCATATGAAAGGGCTTCATTTCAGAATTCCTTAAAAATTTATTTTGCAATTTTACACCTCACCATTTTTTGTATAATTGAATCGGTCATTTCAAAAACCTCATAAGTCACTCAATTAGAATTTCTCAGAAATCAATAAAAACTGTTTCATACACAAACAAATGAGTTTTAAAGGACTTTTTTATGTTTAATTTAGTATTTGAGTGGTGAAAAATTAAAATACCGAATAACCTTTACAATTTATTAATAGAAATAATGAAAAAAACCTGAAAAACAGTTCTTGACTTATGTTGTTTTAGCAAGAAATAGGGTTAGTGGTATAAAGTTTAACCAAAAAAATCGTAGTAATCATATTTTTTATTGCTTATTATTGAGAATTACACTTAAAAATGATCTTATTAACGTTTTACATGTATTAATTTGTCATGTTTTAATATCTTTATGGTACATAGTCATATTCTCCATCATTCTTAATTATAATACGAGATCCGGCTGCAGGATTAGTGCACTCATCGATTTTTTGCTAAAACCAAATTTTTATGTATATTTATAACTAGGAGAATATATATCTACCAGGTTGCCTATCAAAATTTGGCCGCCAGTATTTTTAATTAAATTATTTTTAATTGATTTTTGGGAAAAAATTTCGTTCACTTGTTTTTTAAATAAAATGTCGTCTACATCACGGCAAATTACATAACGATTCTAAAAAATCACGGTTGCCGTTGCGCACCTGGCCGCACCTCTTCGCAGCCAGGCGTAAACAGGTATGATTTCGATACATTTATACGTTCATAACGTACATTGATTAATTCTATATCAAATTAAAGCTAATTTTTTTCTATTAATTATCATATATGGTTGCCTAATTAAATCCGGCCGCAAATAAGGGTTGCTGGCTGTTGAAGATGATAAATATTTAAGGTAGAGTAAAAGAGAGTTAAATCAATATTAATTTTTTGGGAACATTCCTAGTTTATCCCCCCCAAATAAATTTACGTTTTTTTTTCAGATAAATAGAAAGATTAGGTGCTCTGCATCCTAATTATGAAAAAAAAAAGTTTGCGGAAATGAGGGGATAAAAAGTTATATAGGATAAAACTTTCAATTTTACATTGGTCCCCCTGCGGCGCAGGGGACGCGGAAGCGACGCGGGAGGGGGTCGCACGGATCGCACGGGGGGGGAGGGGGGGAGCGGTGCTATTTTTGATCGAAGTTGTGCAAAGTCGCAGAAGCGAGTCAAAAAACAAATCAAAAATCAAATCAAGTTACTTCTAAACACTCAAAGGGGGGACCAAGGTATTTTTTTTAATTTCAATATTTTAGTGTGTGATAAAATATAAATAAATAATAAATGAAAATAAGGAAAAAAAGAAAAAAAAAACCAAAGGGGGGACCAAGGACCAAGGTAAAATTGAAAGTTTAATCCTTTATAACTTTTGACTCCCTCATTTCGGCAAATTTTTTTTTACATAATTAGGATGCAAAGGACCTAATCTTTCTATTTATCTGAAAAAAACGCTAATTTATTTGGGGGGATAAACTAGGATTCTACCATTTTTTGTTGTAATTTTTAAATTTGTCATTTTGAAAAGGAAGACATTTTTTTGGAGTATTTATTAAGTCGTCTCTATTACTCCCCGGTGGTTGAGAACACTAACATTCGACGCATGCGCAATGCCCTCGTCTGACAAATGATGTTACGCGCTAGCTCTCTTTCACTCTACTTTAAATATTTATCATCTTTAACAGCCAGCAACCCTTATTTGCGGCCGGATTTAATTAGGCAACCATATATGATAATAAATAGAAAAAAATTAGCTTTAATTTAATATAGAATTAATCAATGTACGTTATGAACGTATAAATGTATCGAAATCATACCTGTTTACACCTGGCTGCGAAGAGGTGCGGCCAGGTGCGCAATGGCAACCGTGAATTTTTAGAATCTTCATATAAATTGCCGTGATGTAGACGATATTTTATTTAAAAAACAAGTGAACGAAATTTTTTCCCAAAAATCAATTAAAAATAATTTAATTAAAAATACTGGCGGCCAAATTTTGATAGGCAACCTGGTAGATAAATATTCTCCTAATTATAAATATACATAAAAATATGGTTTTAGCAAAAAATCGATGAGCGCACTAATCCTGCAGCCGGATCTTAGACTATTATGAGTTAATTCATATATAATAGTATAATACGTATATAATTCATATATAATTCATATATAATACGAATCCACGAAAAGAGGACGGGTGTCATGGGTCCGTACCTGCAGTTCCTTTCGTCCTACGCAGGAATGCAGGAATGCTATCGCTATCGACTTACGTGGTTTTTACCCAGAATACGCATCTCCCTTAAAGCAACCATTTTCTGCAAAAAAAAGCATGTTGGTAAAAAATGTGACTTAAGAGGTTTTTGAAATGACCGATTCAATTTTGAATAATGACGTTTTTTTCGTGTTTTCTTACCTCGATTAGCTCCGAACCTATCTGATCGAAAATTTTCAAATGTACTTGGAATGATAGAAAAATTAGTAAGTTTTTAATAAAAAATATAAAAAAGTGTCATATTCTCATAATTAGATTTATTAAGGGCGTGGAAATGAGGAGGGGTAAAAACACTATTTTAAATGTGGTCAAGTGGGATGTCATTTGAAAGAGCACCTAATTTAGAAAACAAAGCAATTTTTTTAGAATTTTGCGATGTCCAGTTTTTGAGTTATAGTAAAAAAAAGGCGACTTTCAGACCGTCCCTCCCCCCTCCTACGTTTCGACACTGATTGACAGAAAAATTTGTAAAAATTCACAGAGTTAGGAAATTTGCTAAATTTTGTACGAAAACTATAGCGAAGTCTCCAATAATTATATTTCTGTGTTTAGAGCACCGGGGTAGATGGGGTAAAAAAAAACTTTTTTTGACCCAAGCGAGTGGGGCGTCATTTGAAAAAGCATCTAATTTGGAATTCGTTGCAATTTTTTTTAGAATTTTGCGGTGCCCAGTTTTTGAGTTATTGTCGAAAAAGTGCAAAATTCAGACTGTTCCCATACGTTTCGACACTAAATGACAGAAAAATTTGTAAAATTTCACAGAGTTAGGAAATTTGCTAAATTTTGTACGAAAACTATAGCGAAGTCTCGAATAATTATATTTCTGTGTTTAGAGCACCGGGGTAGAGGGGGTAAAAAAAAACTTTTTTTGACCCAAGCGAGTGGGGCGTCATTTGAAAAAGCATCTAATTTGGAATTCGTTGCAATTTTTTTTAGAATTTTGCGGTGCCCAGTTTTTGAGTTATTGTGGAAAAAGTGCAAAATTCAGACCGTTCCCCGCATACGTTTCGACACTGATTGACAGAAAAATTTGTAAAAATTCACAGAGTTAGGAAATTTGCTAAATTTTGTACGAAACTATAGCGAAGTCTCCAATAATTATATTTCTGTGTGTTTAGAGGACCGGGGTAGAGGGGGTAAAAAAAACTTTTTTTGACCCAAGCGAGTGGGGTGTCATTTGAAAGAGCATCTAATTTAAAATTCGTTGCAATTTTTTTTAGAATTTTGCGGTGCCCAGTTTTTGAGTTATTGTCGAAAAAGTGCAAAATTCAGACTGTTCCCCCCATACGTTTCGACACTAAATGACAGAAAAATTTGTAAAATTTCACAGAGGTTCACAGAGAAATTTGGTAAGTTTTGTATGAAAACACAACACAGTTTTTGAGTTATGGATAAGAAAGGGCAAAATTCAGATCGTGCCCCTCCCTACGTTTCGACGATGATTGACAGAAAAATTTGAAAATATTCACAGAGACAGGAATATTGATAAATTTTGAATGAAAATCATAGCGAAGACTCAAATAATTATATTTCTGTGTGTTTATGGGATGGGTGTGAGGAGTGAAAAAAACCATTTTTGACCCAAATGTGTGGGGTGTCATATGAAAGAGCACTTAATATTTAAAAACTATTACAATTTTTTTTAGAATTGTGCAATGCACAGTTTTTGTGTTATTGAAAAAAAAATATTTTTAGCATGTAGCCTTTCCACCCCCCTAAATTTTAACATTCGATTGACCGAAAAAATAATCAAATTTAATCCATTTACAAGCTGGTGTAATTGAATCTTTCTTAAGTTACGAAAAACGTCTATGGATAATATTTAACCTGAATTAACATTTTTTTTGCCATTTTTGATCAATGTAGATTTGATTGTAATTTACTATTGACATTTACAATTTAACATTTTTTTGTTATGTGGCTATGGTCTGGAAATATAAGGACATTACAACACAACTTTTGTCAATAATTTTTGATATTGTGTTGTTTTACATTCACGGAACCCTTGACGAGCGAATTTTATTCGCACTTGTCTGACTTTTTTTTAAATTGTTCTGAAATGGAGTTAAGATCATTCCATGGAAACATAAACCTTAAGTTGCAATGAAGTTTATGTTGTGTGTAAAAATTAATCTAATTGAAAACTTGCCCGTCATTATTGATACCAAAGATAGAAAGTAAACAAATAAATAGCTTAAAAGATGGAAAAAAATAAATAAGTAATAAAATTGTTGTTAGAAATGCATTATTTTCTTATGCGTTTTCTTCTGTAACGTTGGTCACGTTACGTTGGTCACACAATTTTTTTAAAGGGAACCTCTTACTGTATGTAGCATTTGTAAAAAACATATAACAAATAAAACATATAAAACAAACAAAAACAGATAACTTGTGATATATAAAAACCTAAATTTGAATTTATTGAAGGCATACT